>JAQHUG010000032.1:4257015-4393457 GCA_028555095.1 Dicrostonyx torquatus | reverse complement strand
GGGAGGGAGAAGAGTGTCCCTGGCAATCAGAGTGCAGGTGGTTAGGGGTGGTTAGATTATGGACATGATTTGAAGGCAGAACCTGTCATCAGTCTTTCTCAAAGAACTGCATGGTGTGTGTGTGCATGTGTGCATGCGTGCATGTGTGTGTGTGTGTGTGTGAGCGAGAGAGAGAGAGAGCGAGAGAGCGAGCGAGCGAGAGAGAGAGAGAAAAGTACTGGTTTCACAGGACACAGTTTTAAATGAACACTGACCTGTCTCCCCCAGGACCACTTTGGCTCCAAGGCCTGTGTATTTAACCTGGGCTGTGCTGAGTTTATCACTGCCCACATGTTGTAAGAGAGGAAACTTAAGCATGGGGAGATCACATAACTGGGCCAGGCTAACGAGTGGCACTCAAACCAGGCGTGGTGCACTCCAAAGGTCGAGCTTGTCACTGCCTTCCCACATAGTCACTTATTAATCTTCACTTCAGTGCTGCATGGCCTCGGTTTTATAGCTCTTTGTATGGCTCTTTCCCCCACCCCTGGCTGTGCTACTCTGCGAGGAGCTGCCTCCCATTCATCCTCATGTTCTCTACCTGGTGCAGGAGCTGGCTCAGAGTGCATGCCTTCTCGGCACAGGAGTCAACGGGGGAACTGAGTGATGCTTCCTGTGCATGACTTTGAGAAAAGCAGGGAACTGCTTAGGGAGGGCCCTGCAGCTGCTGCATGCAGAGGGCCTGAGGCTGAGAGCTCCCGCTGAGGTCAGGCCTGGATTCCAGCTCTGCTCAAGCCTCCTGTCCCATAGGAACATTTGAGCCTGGTGTAGTGGTGCATGCCTGTAATCCCAGAAGTCAGGGGACTGAGACAGGAGAATGAAGAGTTCAAGTCTAGCCGGGGCTACAGAGCGACACCCTGTCAGGGAAAAAAAAATGTTTTTCCTGCATTGTCCTTCCAAATGTATTGCAAATATGGAAGTGATCATACACGTATAATACAATTCAGAAACTTAAAACCACGAACTATATAGAGTAGAAGAGTAATCTCTTTGAACCCAGTCTCCCAGCTCCCCTCCCTGAAGCACTCCTGGCCTATCAGTGTCTTCAGTAGCCCTCTGAAGACACCTGGTATTTACAGATGTAGATGTGTCTATGTGCTGCCCTAGAACACGCACACTTGATAGCCAACTCCAGGGGCCAGGAGGATGACTCAGTGGGTAAAGGCACTCATTGCTAAGCCTCACCACCCGGGTCCCATTCCCAGGGCCCACGTGGTGGAAGAAGAGGACAAACTCCTGTAAGTTGTTCTCTGGACCCCACATGTGTGCTGTGGCCTGTGTTCCCACACCTCCATCCTCCACAATAAACAAATACACTAAAACCGTCACGAATGGCAACAGACGATGTGCTGCTCTGGCACACGACTTTCCCGTTTCATAGAATATGCTGACAGCTTTCCTACCGGCCTCACATAGAATCGTCACTGTTCTTTGGTGATTGCCTATTATGCCAGTGCACGGGGGGGGGGCGCATAGTGGGTGTACAGGGGTAGCGCACAGTGGGTGGTGCACATCAGTGCACAGGGATAGCATGCTGTGGGTGTACAGGGGTGGCACAAGTGGGTGTACAGGGGTGGCACAAGTGGGTGTACAGGGATGGCACACAGTGGGTGGTGCACGCCAGTGCACAGGAGAGGCACACAATAGGTGGTGCACAACAGTGCACAGTGGAGGCACACAGTGGGTGTACAGGGATAGCACACAGTAGTACACACCAGTGTACAGGGGCAGCACACAGTGGGTGTACAGGCATGGCGCACAGTGGGTGGTGCACACCAGTGCACAGTGGAGGCACACAGTGGGTGGTGCACAGGAGAGGCACACAGTAGGTGGTGCACAACAGTGCACAGTGGAGGCACACAGTGGGTGTACAGGGATGGCACACAGTAGTACACACCAGTGTACAGGGGAGCACACAGTGGGTGTACAGGGATGGTGCACAGTGGGTGGTGCACACCAGTGCATGGAAGGCACACTGTGGGTATACAGGAATGGCACACAGTGGGTGGTACACACCAGTGTACAGGGGCAGCACACAGTGGGTGTACAGGGATGGCACACAGTAGGTGGTGCACACCAGTGCACAGGGCAGTACATGGTGGGTGGTCAGGCCTTCCCCGTCTTCTGCTGATATAAACAACACTGCAGTGAATATTCTTGGATGTAAACGGAGATTGCACTTCCGTTTCCTGCCTACCCAGACCCAGATAATCACACAAAAACTATATTAATTACAGTACTGTTTAGTTGATGATGGCTCAGGCATATTTCTAGCTAGCTCTTACATCTTAAATTCACCCATTCCTATTAATCTATATATTGCCACAAGGCTGTGGCTTTACTGGTAAGATTCGGCATCTTTCTCCTTCAGCACTGACTTCTTTCTCCCTGCATTCAATTTAGTTCTCCTGCCTACCTATATTCTGCCCTGCCATAGGCCAAAGCAGCTTCTTTATCAACCAGTGGTAATAAAACATATTCACAACACACAGAGGAGAATTCCCACATCACTTGGACACATGTCATTTTGCAAAGGTACATCTGGATGGTTCAAAAATTGCCTTTAGGGAGGGTGAGATACCTCAGTGGGCAAAGGTGCTTGCTGCTAAGCCACCATCCTGAGGTCCATCCCTAGGATCCACGTGCTGGAAGGAGGGAACCCACTCGTGTAAGCTGTCCTCTTAGCTCCATGCATGTGCTGCGGTAATCCCTGCAATAAATACATGTAAAACATTACTTTTAAAGCTTAAAGTGTGTGTGTGTGAGTGTGTGTGAGTGTGTGTGAGTGAGTGTGTGTGCCCTTGGAAGTCAGAAGATAGTGTCAAATCCCCTGGAGCCGAAATTACATGCTTGTGAACCACTTCATGTGATCACAGGGAACTGAACTTGGGTCCTCTGCAAGAGCAGTAGGTGTTCTTAACTGCTGAGCCATCTCTCCAGCCCACATTTAAAAATTTGATACGCAGCCAGGCAGTGGGGGTGCATGCCTTTAATCCCAGCACTTGGGAGGTCGAAGTAGAGGCAGGTGGATCTCTGTGAGTTCGAGGTCAGTCTGGTCTACAGAGCAAGTTCCAGGACAAGCAGAGTGGTTACAAAGAGAAAACCTGTCTTAGCAAAAAAGAAGAGAGAGAGAGAGAGAGAGAGAGAGAGAGAGAGAGAGAGAGAGAGAGAGAAGCGCGAAAAGGAGAAAGCTTCTCTCAATTTTTTTTTGATACACACTGGGTATTATTATTTATAGAATGGTACTGATTTTTATTATAATTAAGGAATTTATGATGTCCAGTTCCCCCAATCCCTAATAAATACTAAGCTACCAACATTTTATTTTCTTTACCTATTTATTGATTTATTTTAAAGTTTTTGGAGCCGAGTCTTGTTACATAGCCCAGTCTGCCCTTAGACACCAACTCTCCTGCTTGTCCCTCCCAGGTGCTGGGATGTCAAGCCCACACCCCCGCGCCCGCATCCACCACACTGGCACAATCCTTGCCAGGTCTGGCCAGTGAAAAGTGAGATTTCCTGGCAATCTGAATTTGCATTTCTCCTCTCATCAGTGAAGCTGCGTATTTTCCATATATTTAAGTATGGTTTGCATATCCTTTGGCGGGAGCCATCTTCATGTTCTCTGCACCTTTCCCTTCCATGGTTGCCCTCTGGTGTCTTTTTTGTCTGTAGGCACCTACTGGGCTTCGGTATGGTTGTGAGCATATTCCTGTGTTGAAAGAGGCTCCACGTTCCTCCCTGTCCATCGTTGCCTCTAGTCATTTACCTCCTTGTCTTATCTCCTCCAGGGTGAGCCCTCTTATTCCTGTGGACTCTCACTAGTGCTATCTGGTTTATGGCTTATAATTTCCTTTTGAGATGAGAGGTGATATCAACCATCCAGCCGTGGCTGCAGCTCTCCACAGTGCCTCCTTGCATATCTTCACACCTTGCAAACAGAGGCAATGACACCGTGGGCTAGCAGCAAGCTGCTTGTTCTGTTGAATGATTGGATGTCTCACTGGAGTAATTAGCAAACAGCTTTGCTTGAGGCTCATTACAAAAGATTTGATTTCTTTTTTTTTTTTCCTGTGATGCAAAATCCATGGCGTGTGTCACATCCATCAGGGGCAAGTTTTGCATTGTCCCCATGGTACTTAATGGACAAGAGTATTTGATGCAAACACGATGCTCAAGCACCTGGAGGCCTTGACAGGGTCTCAAACTATTGTCCAGGTTTGCTTGGAACTCACTAGCTAGCTTAGGCTAGTCTTGAACTCATGGTTATCCTCCTGCCTCAGTTTCACAAGTGCTGAAATTACAGGTGAGCCACCACGCTTGGAAATTGAGGGGGTTTGTATCTTCAGTGAGCGTCTGTTAAAAGGTATAGCAAAACAACCTGTTAGCTTCTCTAAAATAAAAGTCATTTCAGCGTGTGATGATTCAGGAGCTGGGCAAACTGAGCTGAAGGTGGCGGCTGGGCTGGGGTGCTGGGTCTGCAGCCAGGTCTCTGAGTTCACCCCTCAAGCTTTGCTGTACTAATGGGGCTTTCCTCTGCTCATGGTCACAGGACCTCTGACTGCCTGATTGTTGTGGTCTTTTCCATGCTTCTCCCTAGCTTCATAGGTTTTCAGCCAACCTCTGAGTAGCTTTCAGAGTGTGTTAAAAATTCAGAGTTGTTGGCCAGGGTTACGGATGCACACCTGTAATCCCAGCACTTGGGAGGCTGAGGCAGGAGGCTGAGATTGACCTGGGTTGCAGAGTGGGACCCTGTCTCAAACCAACCAAGTAAACAAAAACCAAATACAATTAGATTTATTAAATATGCAACCTCATTTGCAAAAAAAATGTAACTTGCAGCAATGCACATGCCGAAAATGTCTCTTATATTTGAAGAGACTGGAGCTTTTGCTGGACCTCACAGCCAAGTTAATGATACACCTTGAGGTCACTTAAGATTCGGGGACTGCCCTCCTGCTGTGTACTCAGCCTGTTTGCTTTACCTGTCCTTAAGAGAACACTGGGACAACCAGCCTTATTTGCCTTGGATTTTCCATGTAATCAACTTTTACAATCTAAGTTAATGTATAGTTGGAACCTTAAGCTGTATAGTCCTCCATGGCCCTGACTTAGAGTAACGTACCTGTGGATGTGTGTCATGGTAAATAAATGCTAGACACAGCAGACAGGCTGAGAGCAATCTTATAAAGTGAATCCCACCATGCATGTTAGATCCGACATGGCTTTAGGTTGGCACATTTGTTTGCAGCCATGGTGTACTTCAGTTTTGTTTGGATCATTGGAGTCGGTGACTTAATCCCTCGTAAAACTCTGGTAAAGATTTCTATAAAGTCTCCCTCATTCCTTCCCCATGTGATTTCAGCGCTGCTCAATAAACACGGAGCAAAAGTCTTTGTTAAGATCACACGGGCACAGATAAAAGGACAGACAGCATTCAGGCGGCTTCAGATTTTATGTCCCCAGCTTTAGGGTGCTGGCACCTGGCTGGCTGACTCACCTAAAGCTTTGTAAGTGCTGACTCCTGGCTTCAGAATCGGCTGGCTTTTTCGGGGTGGGCAGGGGGTGGAGGCAGGTGGATCAAACCCAGTGGCCTGAACTTCCACATCTGCAGTGGATCTGCGGCTTCTGCTACCCCCATTCTTTCTTCAGCACAATGATTAGACCTCAGGGTGCAGGGCCAGATCCTCTGAGCTTAAATTCCACTCCTATTCCTCCTTAAACTGGGTACACACAAGGGTCTTTGGTTTCTCAGTCACAATGGAGGGGAGCCGGGATGATTTCAGCAAGCTCGTGTGTGTCACCTACAAATGGAGTCAGTACACAGAGAGGGCACAATATATATCAAGCCTGTGTCTTCAGGGTCATCTGTCATCTGTGTTGTCAGCCCCTGATCACCGACAGAAGCTCCCCTCTGTTGCTCAGGGTGTCTTCTTCCATCTAGCATGCCCTTTCTGCTGACCCAGGCCTGGCACCCAGTCAGAGACTCTTCCTATAGCTCCATCCTGCTCCTCCTCTGTCCCCAGCTTCTGTCAGGAGCCTTCAGCACTTGCCTTTTTCTTCTAGTATCCACAATGGGAAGTTATCTCCTGGGGCCAGGCAGCCTGTATTCAGAGAAGGGAGGTCTCATCCTTGCTCCCTCCCACACGGTTTTCTGACCTATAACCCGAGGTTGTGCTGACACAGTGGGCTGAAGCAAAATGCTACAAAAGCTGGGTTTGCAAAAAGGACAAGAGATGCTTTGTGTGTGTATGCATGTTTGTGTGCAAGAGTACTGTATATGTGTGTGCATGCATGCATATGTGTGCATATACTTGTATGTGTGCATTGTACCTGCACATGTGTATATATGTGTGCTTTTGCACTTGCATGGGTTTATGTGTGAGTGTATGTGTGTCCAACTGTGTATGTGTGTATACATTCATGTGCAAGTGTCTTGATATGTGTGTAGATGCATATGTATGTGTGTGTATCTGGGTTTATGTACAGGCCTGTGTGTATGTGTGTATGTCTGTGTATACATGCTTTTGTGCATTTTTATGTGTATTAGTATTTAGTGCATGTGAATATATGAATGAACACATGTGTGGGCATATGTATGCAAAATATGTCTGCTTATGTATGCATGTGCATTTATTGGTATGTATGTGTGTTCAAATAAGTGTCCATTCACATGCATGTTCACGTGTATTAGTAGTTAAGTGTGTGTACACTTGCCTTTATTTATGTGTATACATGTGTATGTGCATGTTTGTGTGTCCTTGTATGTGTGTTTGTACATGGATATATTGTGTGCATGTGAGCATATGTGTAAACATGGGAGTATGTGTAAGAGTGTGAAATTTGTGCAAATATAAATCCATATGTGTGTGCCAGCATGGGATTGTGAGGATATATTCATCAGTGTATAAGTTTGAGTGTGGTCATGTGAAGGTGTGTTGGTGTAGATGTGTTCTTGAGTCATTGTGTGAGTGAGAACCCAAGGCAGTGAGTGAATATGCCAGTGTTTGTATGTGTGCATGTTGGTGGATTCTATTTATATCGGTGTGAGTGTGTGTCAGTGTGGAAGAGTGTATCAGTTTGTAGGGGTGTCGGTCACTATGTGCTAGTGTTCATGAGTGTGATTGTGTAAATGGAAGTGTGCAGTGTAAGCATGTGTTTTGGTGTAGGCATGTGAACAAGTGTGTCATTGTGCAAGTATGAGAATGCTAATGTGTACCAGTGTGTGTGACTGTATGTATGAGTCAGAATGTATGCTGGAGTGCGCATATGTGTGTTTCGTCATGTCAGAGTGTGATGTGTCTGTATGTGTTGTGTGCATACACACGTCAGTCTGAGCACGCTATTGTATGTGTCTATTTGCATGTGTGTGAGAGAGCAGGTTTCAGTGTTTGATTCTGAGCATGTGTCAGTGTGTGAGGCAGGCAATGCATGAGCGTGTGAGCATGTGACTTTTTTACCGTTTGTCAGTGGGTGAGTGAGTGTGAGAATGTGCTTTAGTGTGTGTGAGACAGTGTGTGTTCACATGCTAATTTTAGCATGTGTGTCAGTAAGTATGAGCTTGTCAGTATTCGAGGATGTGCCCCAGTGTATGAATGTGTCAGTGAGTGTGAGTATGTGCTCGTGTGTGCGTACGAGAGCATATGCAAGTGTGACTGTCAGAATGCCAGTGTATGCTGAGTGTGTGTAAGCAGGTGTCATAAGTGTGTCTAAACACATCACAGTGAGGCCTGAATGCTTGTGTCGTTGTGTGATATAAGCCAGGGTGTCTGTCAGTGTGGTCATGTGTCAGTGTGCCATTGTGTGTGTCAGCGTGCATGTGTGTGTCAGCCTGAGTGGGCCTACCAGTGTGTCAGTGTGTAACTCCCCTTCTGCTTTCATGTTACACATACTCCAAGTCCATCCCTCTACACCACAGACCTTCTTTTCCCTCTCGTGGTCACTTTCTGGTTTCATGATCGATACCTCCCCATGTATGCTCACATGAATAAAATGAAAATCTAGGATCCACATGTGAGAGAAAGCATGGCATTTGTCCCTTTGAATCTGGATTACTTTATGTAACATAATGACTTCTTAGTGTCAAGGTGAGGCTAAGGACAAGGAGACCTGGCTTGGCAAGCGTGGAATGTCAGGATCCTCTCCCTACCTCCCCCTTTCCTCATGCATTCTCACTTTACCCCTCCCCTCCCTAGTTCAGATCCAGCCTTCTGAGCCCAACAGGCACAGGTCTGACTGTGTCTTTGGCTTGTGTGTTCCAGGACCCATGTGCAGGGAGGTTGTGTGTTCACTGGGGTGGCTGAGTGATTCAGGATGGGTATCTCTGGTGAGGGTTCACACCCCTAAACCTTTGCCTAATCCCAGGCTATGTGGGCAGAACACCCCATACCCCTACCCCAGGACATTCTCCTGGAGGACACAGCATCCAGGTAGGACTGAACCAGTGGAGACCAGGTGACGCTTCCTGAAGTGTGGATCCTTGGTGCATCCCTGTTGTCCCTGGTGCTAGCCCGGCTAGTAACTCTTCCTGGTGAGGCCTGAGGCTGCTATGGGAGGACTCTGCCTGGGATGGGTGGGAGATGCTCGTGGGAATCCATGAGCTTTTGATGTCTATTAACTGTGTGCCTATGGCTACCAATGTGTGTGTGTCCTTCCAAGGTACGGTGTGTGCCCTGTTCAAAGTGCTTCTCTGATACCGAGTCCGGCATGGGGCAGAGCACCAGCTGCTCTTTCACTGGGTGAAGACACCTTTGTCTTCAGGTCCCAGCCCCCCAGCCATCGGATGCTTCGGGCTCCAGGAAGCTAGGTTCCTACCGTGATGAGCTATGTTGAAGCTCACCGCAGCCAGCAGCCAGGAGCAGCCGGGCCTGGGGCTCAGCGTTCTGTCTTTACAGCCACCAAAATGTCTCCCAGCTGTTCTTAGGAGTGTCTCTTCTCCTCCACACCCTCTGCCACTCTGCTCCAGAGACTTGGGTAAGCTGATCACCTCCTCACTTCCTGCACCCTGTCTTAGTCACCTCCCAGCTCCCCATCTGTGGTCTGGGAGATGTATCTCTAGCATACCTGACTTCGCTCCCACCTGAGGACTCTGCCTATATCCTTCATCTGCAAGGTTCCTCTCCAGGCAAGGCTCCTCCCCACTCCCCCCAGGAAGGAACAAGGCTCCTCATTTGAGTTTTTATTCCTAGGTCACCCTGACCTCCCCCAATGACCTCCCCATCAGGGTCTCCTTCTAAGCTGGGCCATCACCCTAACTCCCTACATCTCACCAAGGGAACGAGTTCCAGGGGGATAGGAACCTTTGGCTGGGTCTAGAGGTGCCTGACACAAAGAAGATAGTCTACAACTACTTGATAAATTCATTCATTTCCAAAGGGTTTCTTCCTCTGCTCCAGCAAATGACTGTTGAATATTATAAGCACTGGGGTCAGCCTGGGGCTAGATTCTATCTGAGGTAGAGGCCTGTCAACTGTCAGAGTGTTTTCAGGGGGCCTTGGGGCCAGGTGGAGCATAGCCCGAGGGTCTCAGCAGAGGTGCTGCCTCTGAAGGGAGCAGAGCCAGAGACTGGAGGAGGTAGGGGAACAGGGAGAACACTGCAGGCCACAGGCCTGGTCACTACTGAAAACTGGGTGCTTTCTTCCTTCAGTTTGGGGTCACCACACACATAGCAGGAACTCCCTGGAGGCTCACTAAGGCACCTGGTGGCCAGGAGTTTCTTTTGTCTTAGAGGAAGTCCCCTGAAGTTCCTGGACAGGACTAGAGCCTTCTTTTGGTGAGCTTAGTTAAGAGCCCCAAGCATCCACTTCCTGGACTTCACAGGACTTGAAATGCAAAATTCTTGAATGCAGAGTCCTTTGTCCCCAGCAAGGCAGCATGCGCCCCCCACCCCAAGACAGATCCTGGGGGGAGAGGGGAGGGAAGATGGCTGGCCAGAGAGGGAGAAGAGACTCCAGGCAACCAGAGCAGCTCTGGGATACCCTTCTTTCTGATTGAGTCTGGCACATCCCATCCTCCTTCCAGGTCACAGAGGCCTTGGTCTGGAGCAGGGCAGGGGCTCCAAATAGACCCACATAGAACATGGGAGGGTGAGGCTGAGCTATACCTCTGGCCAAGGAGAGCTGGGCCCCACCTTGTTGGAGGGAAGCCTGTGCCTTCTCCGCTCCACATTTGCTCAGCTAAATTCCCTCCTCCCTTCCTCTATTTTTGCTAGGGTAGGGACTGTTACTCATAGGATTCCCCCTCTCCCCACCTTTGCTCTGGTTCTGGTCAGGCTGCTTTTTTCTCCCTGAGGGCTCATAAAGGAACACCAGGGCCTTTCTGACTCAGAGCAGGAAGTGCCTGAGATGAGCCTTTATTGGCCCCAGAGTTCCCAGGATACCACTCACCCAGTCTGGGTATACCCTTAAGCCTGGCAGCCAGACCCTAACTGTTTGGAATCTGCCCCCAGTGCCTCACCTCAAAGGGTTGGTCCCAGAGAGGGTGTATGGCATTATCAAATTTGCTGCCTCAAGATAAAAGCTGCTCCTTTGAACCCTATTCCAGAACATATCACCCCAGAAGGCCAATTTAGATAAATTCTCTTCCTATGAAGAAGGAACTCATTCCCCTGCAGGGGTGTGGTGCTTCTGTTCACAGTGCTTTATTATTATTTTTTTAAATTATGTGTATGTTTTACCTGTAACGTATGTGTGTCACACGTGTGCCTGGTGCCCTTGGAGTTCCAGATGGTTGTGAGTCACCACGTGGGTGCTGGGAACAAACTCAGGTCTTCTACAGGAACAAGTGCTTTTAAGCTGCTAAGCCATTGCACCAGCTCTCACAGTGTTTTTCTTTCTTAAACCTTTGATGTCAGCTCTGGTCTGGTAAATAAGTCTCACCTGAACCGTGGTTTCTTGCTCCTGCGCTGGAAGGAGCCGAGATGACTCTCACACTCTCAGAATGTTGATGGCTTGCGGTCTGAGTACTATGGGCTGGTGCATGGTGACTAACCGCTCCAGTGCCTCCTAATTTTTCTCGGTTATTTAATACAGTCTCTGAAGGGCTGTCTTTCAGGTGCCAACAAGGTGACTGCTGGCCCATGAAGGGTACACCATGACCTGTGCCAACTTCATTCCTGTGGGGTTCAGAAGCACTTCCTGTCCAGTGTGGGAATGCCTGAGGGGCCTGACAGTGCCACCATTGCTTCTGACTTTTGAGGAATCAGAGCAAGAAAGACTCTTCCTCTGGGTCAGAGTCCCAGGGGCCTTAAGAGTCTGTCTACTATCAGATGTCTCCAGACCCCTCTTGACTTTATCAAGACTTTCTCTGCCCTCTAAAACCAGCTCCAAAGCTGGTGCACAGGTGAGGGAAGAGGGTGGTATTGTATTGAATGCAGCTAATTCTGGTTTTTCCTTTGTGTGTGTGTATGTGTATGCATGTACACATATACATATGGGTACAGAAACCAGAAGCAACTATGGTGTCATTCATTCTTCAGTTCTTCAGGAACCATTCATATGTATGTATATATGTATGTATGTATATATATATATATGTATGTAGATAGGTAGGTATCATCTGTCTATTTATGTGACAGGGTCTTTCATTAGTATGGAGTAGACTAGGCTGGCTGGCAAGCAAACCCCAGAGATCCACTTGTTTCTGCTTCTAGCATGGAGATTACAAGTTTGCAACACCATGCCTGGCTTTATTTACTTAGTAACGTGACTTCTTTGGATCTGTTAGTCATTTTTATATTGCTGTGATAAAACATCACAGAAGGGCAGGCTTATTTGGCTTATGGTTCCAGAGGGATAAGTGTCACTCATGGAGGGAAAGCATGGCAGAAAGTAGCAGACATGTCATCTGGAGCAGAAGCTGAGGGCTCCCATCTTGAACTGCAAGCATGAAACAGAGAGAGCAAACTGAGAACAGCACAAGGCTTTGGAACCTCTGCCAGGGACATAGTTCCTCCAGCAAGGCCATACCTCCTAAGCTACCCCCAAACAGCACCATCAGCTGGGAACCAAGTATTCAAATGCCCAAGACTATACAAGACATCCCATTCCAACCACCACAGGCTCTAACTTGGGGTCTCAGGCTTGCATGGCAAAGTCTTTACCAACAGAGTCATCTCCTCAGCCCTGAAAGCAGCCAGCTCCAAAAGTCAATTAGACAGTGTTTCTTAGACAGTATCTAATTTAAATAAATAAACAGTGCACAGATACATTCTTGCAAAAATGAAAACCACGCAGATAGATTTTGACTTCTGCCCTCCAATGAGCGTCTCTTGGAAGAAACCTCTCCAGCCAGTCTGTACTTCTCCTTGTCAACATGCTTATGTCTGCATTCATCTGCTCCTGCAGAAAAAAGTCATCTTCCAGCCATATGCCAAGGTGCATTTATCATATCATGTGTCATGGCCTCCCACTGCGTTTATTATACTCAGCAACCTGTTCTTAGGGTTTTCTGAGCCGCTGAATGTTGACATTACTCATTCTATTTGATTTCCGCCCCCGTTCTTCCCTAGATGTTGTGTACGTAGCTGTCTGCTCACTTGCAATTGTTTCTGTCTTCTCATGATTGCAACCAGGCTTCAAAGACTCTCTCTTTTGTGTGTCTTCCTGAATACAGTGCAGGGCGGTCTCTGGGGGCAAGTAAAAAGACTCGAGCAGGTGGTTTGTGGGAGTTTTTAAAAATGGGAGGCCCTGAGAAGTTACCTGTCACATGGCTGCTGCAACTCACCGGCCTGCAGCTTTCCCAACACTTGATGAGATGAAATTCTGCAGTTTTTGACTGGGGATGTGGCTCAGTCGCTAGAACAATTGCTGAAGGTGAACCAGGCCCTGTGTTAGATTTCCAGCACTGCACAGAACTAAGTATAATGGCTTGTGCCTGGAATCTCTTATACTTTTGGTGGTGAGTCTGGCCTTGAATGACTGAGCCACCTCTCCAGCCTGCCTGAAGTCTCAGTACCCGGAAAGTAGAGGCAACAGGATCAGAAGTTCAAGATCCTCTGTGATTACACAGTGAGGTAGAGGCCAGCCTGGACTACATGAGATCCTGTCTTCAAAACAGAAAGCAAACCACCCAACCAACCACCCCTTAGCATTCATCACAGATGGGGGGGGGGAATGAATCTTGCATCTTTTTCTGGGATGGAGAGACTTGGTCACCTGGCTTCTTTCATTGGAGATGGGGTTTAAGTGGGGGCCCAGTGTTATTTATGAAAACTTCCAAAGATTTGATGCCCTGGATTCCCCAGCTCCTCTGGGTTTTCTGCTCTTTTTTCTTCCTCCACCTTAGGTCTCGGAGTCTCTCCTACTATACCTCCTGTTTTTGAGATTACTCATCTTCTTCAGGCTCTTGCTGTCTTTTAGGCATCTTTCTTGTCTCTTCAGGGCTCTAGGAAGGGGCTGACATTAGATGCACACATCCAATTTTCTCTTTCCCTTTTCTTTTTCTCCTTTTTTTTCCTTTTTAGACAGATCTCATCACAACCCAGCTGACTTCAGACAGAGCAATCTTCCTGCCTCAGTCTCTTGAGCGCTAGTATCACAGGTTGTGGGCCACCATTTCATTAAAGCTCATCCGGCTCTGTCTCTAGCCCCTTATGTACGTCAGGCTCTTTGTGACAGGAAAAGCTTGTGTTTACACCTGTATCTCAGAACCTAGCAACATGCCTGGTGTGGATGAAGGGGCTTGGTGCATGTCCAGTGAGTGATAGGGTGAGAGGTACCTGGAGTGCTCAGGGTTGATGGTCTCCAGAGAAGAGGATTGTTCCCTAGGTAACGGGATGTTAACTTATTCTGTGGCTGAGTTCGTGAAATTTTTCTTGAGTCTACCTTTTTCCTCTCCAGCATGAGTCTATCCCTTCTGCTATGCTGAACTTGGGGGAGGAACTGTGCTCCAATGGTCCAGTGACTTACCAAGTGACTGTACAGGAGCAGAAAGGACAAGTGAGGACCTTGGTGGGTGATACTACAACCTCCTCCACTGGACAAGTCTTTCTCCAGGCCAGTGGAGGAAAGCACCTTGACCTCTGCCCAGTGAAATCAGAAAAAGCCATAATGGCTGGGACTGTGGCTCCAGGAGGCTAAAGATCTGTGCCTGACGCCTAGGTTCACTTATTGTCCATGAATGGGACTTTGGTTCAGTTGCTAGCTTTGGAGCCCCAGTGTTTGTGACTATAAAATAGGGACAATAATATAAAATTTACCAGATTGCTTGAGATAATGTATGCAGTTTCTTGCAGAATGACCCTGGACGGTAGTGGTTGGCAATAATCGCCTGCTGTCACCATTATCACCTTCATTATTATTATGTCACCATTCTGTCACTGTCATCATCACACGCTATTTCTACTTGGGTGCTCTCACTCCCAGCAATCCCCAAACCCTTCCCCATTTTCTCAGGGATTAGGAAAGTTCCCTACCATTAATGGCTTCCCTGGGAGACGTAGAAGTCTTTGCTCAGTGGAAGAAACTTCCAGAATATGTCCACATGGAGATGTAGGGTCTTCTACCTGATAGTCAGAACTTAGGAGATGATCTCAGCTCTCGTCAGTGGGCACGTGACCTAAGTAAGACACCTCACCTTACTTCTCTGAGCACTCTTGGGTTGGACCAGTGTTTCATGTCATTTGGGGCTATTGCTAAGAGTCACCAGACAAAAGAGCCTATGGTCCTATTAAACAGAGTTAGATAATAATACTAGTAATTATAATTATGACAACCACATATTATTTAATGCTAATAATTTTATATAATAAAATAATAATAATAAAACTATTTGAGTGTTCACTCCTTGCTAGGTGTTCTGATTAAGTCCTCCACAAGCCACTTAGCTCTGGGTTAGACACTGCTGAGACCAGAGAGAGGGAGTAGGGTCTTCTCCCTGACTGGGCCCTCAGTGACCAGGATCCCAGGCCAGTCTGGGACTGATTGTTGAAACCTTAGAGAGTTCTTTGTGGGCTGTGCACTCTTGGAAGGGTAAGCAGAGTCTCCCACACTCAGAATTCCAGGTTGTGTGGGGCTGGGGTCAAGAGGTTGGAATCCGAACAATCTTGGTTGTGGATCTCTGGCAGTTACTGCCTCTCATGGAGTTATTTCCTGATCTTTAAGATGGGCAGAGACTCTTTTTCTCTGGTCTATTGTAGGCTCCAAAGAGGTCTGAAATGCTTTGTAATATTGCACCCAGGGTAATGTCTCTGTGGCAGGAGTGGACAGAGACCTCCTTAGACGCTGAGGAAGCACAGAGCACAGACCTCTTCCTGGTACTGTTGTTTCTGGATACAAAACCCCTTCCTAAGACCCCTCAGTCAGGCGGAAATACTGGTTACTATACTCTATGCCGGGAGCATGGAGCAAAGTAACTAACTAGCTGGCCAATCTTCTCCTTCACCTCCCCCAGGAAGCAGGCCTCCTCCTCAGGGCCAGATAAGGAATGACTCACAGTGGCCAGCTAACCCTAGCCACTAAAACCTTTATGAAGATTCAGTTACACCCTGTTTTGTGACTGGCCTCCGGCTCCCTAGAGCCCTTCTACAACGGATTCCTTAATTTATAGTCATGTATGACCATGATAATGTGTGTGTGTGTGTGTGTGTGTGTGTGTGTGCTGTTGCTGCCTTCTTCCTGGAGAAGTTGGTGGCTAGAAGACAGTTTGCTGGGTTTTAGAGAAACAGCTCTTCATTTAGTCATTGAAGATCAAGCTGATACCATGGAGAAAAGAGAACTGACTTTGAGCACTCTTCATTTCATTTCACGGGAGTTAACTGGGCTTGGAGACAGGGAGGGCTGACCTGTCTCCCCATCTCCCTAACCCCCCTTTTAGGAGGCACAGGATTTCTGTCCTGAGACAGAGACAGCTCTGACAAAACTAGAAGGTACCATGGGGACACTACAAAGGGCTAGTGAGATGGAGTGGGCAGGAACTCAGAGGGGAAGCTGTTGAAGAGCCCCACAGTATGTATCAAGGAGCCTGGCCCAAGGAAGAGATTCAGCAAAAAGGGTCTGGAATTGTTGCACTGGGGGCTGGGAGTAGAGAAGGGCTCCTCCTGTTCTGGAAACGCTCCACTCTGTGTTGCTCATTTTAGTCCACTTCCTCCTTCACCTCTGTTCTAGGGAGATTTCTGAGGTCCTCTGCATTCAGCCTTCACCATTTTAACACACCCTTTAACACCCCAGAACTGCCCAAGGAAGGCAGGCTCCATTACATTTCTCTCTCTGGGTGCCAAGTGCCAAATGCCTCATGCACAAGTAATCAGCCTCTGCCAGGCTCAGAGTCTACATCATGGGAATATTAAAGACACTCAGAGGTCTTGCTAAATGCATCTTGAGACTGGGGTAGGGAGATGTCCCTGTGGGGGTGAGGGTTGAGTTTCTGACCTGGGTCAACCATGTTGGAGGTTAGGTTTAAGCACCTACAGCACAGTGGAGAAGCCACTCTGGCAGCCTGCTGTTTCCTGAAGCTGTATCTATTGTCACCTAGGGCCTTGCATGGCTACAGCAGGGTGGGGCAACTTTGCCTCAGACAGTCAAGGAACAGGATCTGTCTTTGTCAAGAGGGAACTAATGGGGAATTGGGGTGGTGCTCTCTGCCACTAGGGGGATTCTGAGGGGCTGTTATTTCCAATGGAGTATAAATATTTGGTGTGTGTGTGTGAATGATCACATGGAGGGAGAGATTTATTAGCATAATTCCAAAGGAGGCACTTTCAGAGTAGTTATTGGGGTGTGATTCCTGAGGGTGTCAAATTCTTGGAGGTCTTAAAAGGCCACGGTGATATTGTCATTCCGGAAGCCAGTGTTGTCTAAGCCTGTGTAGTGGGGGGCTGAGGAGTCAGAATAGGTTCGGTCTGTCTTGGAGTGGCCTGGGGTGGGGCAGCTGTCGGGAGGACTGGGGCCTCTGGCTCTTGGGAGGGAAGAGGTAGGGACAGAGTCGCCAGGAATTGACCAATGGGGAGAGCGCCTATATTTGTACTCAGGAGCTTGGAAATTCCTGATACCCGCCCCTGCAACAACTCCATCCCCCCTCCCGCCTGGGGCATAAAAAGCCCCAGGTGAGGGCCTTGCCACTCCTCTTGCGGTCAGTTGCTCTCCGGCCTGCGTCTCCTGTCGCTTCGCTCCAGTTTTCCTTCTCTTCTCACCATGACTTCCTATAGCTATCGCCAGTCCTCAGCCGTCTCTTCCTTCGGGGGAATGGGCGGCGGCTCGGTGCGCTTTGGGTCAGGGGGTGTTTTCCGTGCACCCAGCATCCACGGGGGTTCAGGCGGCCGCGGTGTGTCCGTGTCCTCCACCCGTATTGTGTCCTCGTCCTCCGGGAACTATGGCGGAGGCTACGGCGGAAGTTTCGGTGGGTCTTTGGCTGTGTCCGATGGGCTGCTGGCTGGCAATGAAAAGATCACCATGCAGAACCTCAACGATCGCCTCGCCTCCTACTTGGACAAGGTGCGTGCGCTGGAGCAGGCCAACGGCGAGCTGGAGGTGAAGATCCGCGACTGGTACCAGAAGCAGGGGCCCGGACCCTCCCGCGATTACAGCCACTACTTCAAGACCATCCAGGACTTGCGCGACAAGGTGGGCAGCGGCGGGGCCCTGGAAGGTGCACTTGCTGGGGTTGGGCGGGGAAGTGGCGGAAACTCAGCCCGCGGGCGGGCAAACCCGTTACAACTTCGTGGGAGAACCGGCAGGGTGGGGCAGAAAGGCTGGGTTGGACCCTGGAACTCAGTGGAGGCGGGGTGGAAGAAGTCAAGACCCACAGGTAAGTGGGTGGAGCCTTCAGGGGTGGTGGGGAACCTGCTTGGAGAGAGGGTCAGGAATATCCAAAGAGAGAGCAATGCCATACAGCTGGGGGCTGCCCAGCGCTGGAGGCTGCGAGCCATAGCCTCGGCTGGGGACCAGAATATTAGTCCATGGGACTCTTGGTTCATCTGAGCCAGAGACTCTCTTCCGGGAGTTTTCAGCATTCTTTTCTCAATAGTGCACGTCTGGTTTTCTTCACATCGGCCTTCCTCCCTCTCACAAGGACCACCCAGGCTCACAAGGAACTATGGGAAGAACAGAAGAGCTGGGGACTGCATAGCAAAACCCAGTCTCAAAAAAGTTTCTAGGCAGGCATGATAGCTCAGGCCTGCAATCCTAGCACCAGGGAGGTAGAGACTAGAGCAGAGGTTTTCTACATTTCTAATGTGCCACCCTTTAATGTGGTTTCTCATGTTGTGGTGACCCCCGACTATAAAATTATTGTTTTGCTGCTTCATAACTGTAATTTTACTACTGTTATGAATTGTATTGTAAATGTCGCGACCCACAGGTTGAGAATCACTGGGCTAGAGGCTGAGTTCCTGGCTCAGCTACATGCTACTGTGAGACAAGTCAGGGCTACATGAGTCTCTCTCTACCCCCTCCCCCCACCAAAAGCTACAAACAAACAAACAGGAAAACCCTTAACATGAAACAAAACAAGAAAAAAGAAAAATTAAAAAATAACTGTTTTAGCAAATGAGAGAAAGGGAGGGGTTATGCGGACTCTCTTGGAATACCAGGTACAGAGAAGGCAACCTGCAGTTCTGTCTGAACCACAGGCCTGTTGAATGGGGCGTGGTCTTCCCTTCTAGGGAAGAGCTGAATCCTGAAATGTACCAGAGACCAGGGAAGCATTTAACAGCTCCCTCCCTGCTAGATGTCCCAACATGCAGTTCTCTAGAGCATTTTCCAGCGCTGTGTGAACACAGCATGGTGTTGGTCACTGATGCTAGAGATATCAAGCAAACAGCCAGAGTAGTGTTTTCTTTTTATTTATTCTTTGTGAGAGTAGGGTTTTTTTTTTTTTACACAGTTGCAAGCATCCCTTTTCTCCTGTCTTGTCCCTTTCACTCGCCCACAGCAGATGTATCTGGAGACAACTCGTTTTTTAATTTGAGACAGGGTTTCTCGGTGTAACAACCTTAGCTGTCCTGGAATTCACTCTGTAGACCAGGCTGGCCTTGAACTCACAGAGATTCTCCTGCCTCTACCTCCGGAGTGCTGGGATTAGAGGTGTGTGCCACCACGCCCAGCTAGAAGCAATTCTTACTCTGCTGTGGTCTCCTCTTATTTTCATATTCTGCTCTGTTTTCTCCAGCCATCCCCCACTCCGTCCCCCGCCCCAATATCTATGTAGCTATGGTGGCTTACACCTATAATTCCAGCACTAGGAAGCAGAGGCAGGAGAATGATGAGGCTAATGCCAGCTGAGCTAATAGTGAGATTCTGTTTGGAAAAGTCAAGCCAGAGGAAACCAAATCAAACAAAACAAAAACATAAAACAACAAAAACAACACATCCTGCAAATGGTGTCACGATGAGTGGTTGTGACCTAATCTTTTTGAAAACACTGAGCCCGGGTAGTTAAATCAGTGGTGACTTGGATGATTTGAATGAACCCCTCAGATCAGAGAGTCTTCAGATTGGGGAAACTCAGGATATCTAATACTGGGGTGGTACCGGAGTGGTACCAATGTGGGCGTGAGACTGAGTGACTATGAAGGGTATGGTACCCGAGGTGCCTGACACATTGTAGATGATCAATGAAAGATACCCCACCCTCACCCCCCTGGAAGGCAGAATGTGCTTTGAGTGTGGGATATAGACAGGGGTAAGAGATTCTTCTTTTTTCCCCCTTTGAGACAGGGTTTCTATGTGTAGCTGTGGCTGTCCTGGAGCTAGCTCTGTAAACCAGGCTGGTCTTGAACTCACAGAGATCCCCCTGCCTCTACTTCCCGAGTGCTGGGATTAAAGGTGTGCACCACCACTGCCCTGAGGGATAAGCGATTCTCAAGGGTTCACTGTTTCAGGTTTATAGGTCCCTTTCCGACCACTTCGAGTTTTACATGCACAGGCCTCAGACATGCTTTTCTGGACTTGCCTCTTTGCCTGACTCCCTTCACTCAACCTCTTGTGCAGTGTGTGCTCTGGGGCTGTTGACCAGGCTCCCATAGAACAGGCTGGAGGGTAGCATCTAGGGAGTGGGAACCATTCATTCATCCCTACCTCCTTCTCTGGGAAGAAAGTGGATAGGTAATACTGGTTTGTCAAACTGGTGCCAACTTCCGGCCTCCTCCCTTACAGATTCTTGGTGCCACCATTGACAATTCCAAGATTGTCCTACAGATTGATAACGCCCGCCTGGCTGCAGATGACTTCCGAACCAAGTAAGTATCCCTGCTTTGGAAGCTTCAGAAGCCAGGGTGGTGGGTTGGGAACAACCCCAGGCCTTTATAGTGCTCAGTGCAGTGGACTCTGCCCTTACTCCCTTGAGTTGGACTGAAGCAAACCCACACAGACTCCTAAATGCTGGGGAAGTTGAAAGAGACACAGAGCCAGCACTAGCCTGACTGTACCTATTTCCTTGGGAAGATTTGAGACCGAGCAGGCCTTGCGTCTGAGTGTGGAAGCTGACATCAATGGCCTGCGCCGGGTGCTGGATGAGCTGACCCTGGCCAGGACTGACCTGGAGATGCAGATTGAGAGCCTGAAGGAGGAACTGGCTTACCTGAAGAAGAACCATGAGGAGGTGGGTCGAGCGGGGCCTTCTGTCCACCATGTCCTAGAGCTGAGTGACATCATTATTTTGGACTCACCGACCATGACCTCATGTCTTGCATCATCTGTGTGGTCCTGGCTTGTGACCATTCATCCCATAGCCCCAGCCAGGCATGATGACCATCACATTACTCTCCAGTGTTGGCTCCTAGATCGGCACCTCCAAAACAAGCCCTCTCTGGCTCAGGGCCTGGGGGAGTGACCTGGTCCAGCTCCAGCATGTTTAGGTCTTGACATGCCCACTTCTATGGTGTCTTTACAGGAAATTAGTGCCCTGAGGAGCCAGGTGGGTGGCCAGGTCAGTGTGGAGGTGGATTCTGCTCCAGGCGTCGACCTAGCCAAGATCCTGAGTGACATGAGAAGTCAATATGAGGTCATGGCTGAGAAGAACCGGAAGGATGCTGAAACCTGGTTCCTCACGCGGGTATGCAGAGGATGGTGGTGTCCTTGCAGGGTTGGTGGGAAAAGAGACCCCGAATCCCCCACGCAATGACAGGCCTTGTTGCTTATGTTTTTTCCGTGACCTGTCCTGTTACAGACTGAGGAGCTGAACAAGGAGGTCGCTGTCCACACTGAGCAGCTCCAGGTGAGCAAGACGGAAGTCACCGACCTTCGACGTACCCTCCAGGGTCTTGAGATCGAGCTGCAGTCCCAACTCAGCATGGTACGTATCTCCTCCCTACGGGCTGCACACTTGTGCCCTTTCAACCTTGGGTAGCTTGGCTGGTGACTGTATCTGTGTTCAGGAACCTGCCTCTGCTGAGTCATGGCCCTTTCCCCTCCCCTCAGAAAGCCGCCCTGGAAGGCACGCTGGCAGAGACAGAGGCCCGCTACGGAGCCCAACTGTCACAGATCCAGGGCATGATCAGCAGCATCGAAGCCCAGTTGAGCGATGTGCGCGCTGACACTGAGCGCCAGAACCTCGAGTATCAGCAGCTCATGGACATCAAGTCGAGGCTGGAGCAGGAGATCGCCACTTACCGGAGCCTGCTTGAGGGACAGGAAGCCCACTACAACAACTTGCCCACCCCTAAGGCCATCTGAGACCATCCTGGGCTCTGGCCCTGCTGTCAGTGAGACTCCCCCGGGGAGGGGCATGACTTGTCAATAAAACTATTCTCCGGGGGTGGAATGATGCTTTACTTATTGCAGTCCATGGAGTAATGGGTCATGTCTTAGCCCCTTGTTTTATTTGAACCACACCCACCTTGTTTCAGGGTATGGGACAAGAGCACACTGCTATGGTGATGGTCATTCCCATTTGTACAGGTTTGTATCTAACCTGCTCTTTACAGCAATCTCGCCTCCATTTAAGAGAGGTAGAGTAGGGCTTAGAGAGGAGGCCCAGTGGTTGGAGCATATGTCACTGCTACAGTACATGGCAAAAGTGAGGTGTGTGTGTGTGTGAGAGAGAGAGACCAGAGGTTAACATTCGCTGTCTCCTTGTGTTGAGATTGCAGATGTGTGATGCTGCACCTGTATTTACTTAGCATGCGTAGGTGTGCACGCATGAGCATGCCGCTGTGTGGATGTGACGGTTAGAAGACCCCTTTTAGGAGTCAGCTCTCTCCTTCCACCCACAAGTGTTCTAGGGACCTAACTCAGCTTGTCAGGTTCAGTGGCACTTTCCTTTACCCACAAAATTGTCTTGTGGCCCCACATCAGCTTTCCAGGTGGGTGCTGGGCGTCCGAACTCAGGTCCTCATGGTTGTCCAGTAAGTGACTCTGCTGCCAGACTCCTCACTCCAGCCTTACACGTGCGATTGAAACGGGCTCAGGCTTAGTTTTCTTTCTACTGTTCTCCCTTGGATTGGGATGTGTGTAAGAAATGAATGCAGATTGAACACCTACTATGTTTAATTAATAGAAACAACCCCAGAGGTAGATGAGTTGCACTTTATATAGCATGGAGTGAGCTCAGAGAAGCTAAACCTCTGGTTGAGGCCACACACAGTGATGCAACACGATCGGAGCTCGCATTAAAGCTGTCCAGTTCTCAGCCACCGTGACCCAGGTGGTCTCTTAGCGCTGACATCATTTCTCCTAGCCTTGTTCCATGTGATGGCTCAGGATAGGGATCTCCCGAGGTGTTTTGTCCTGACACATTACTTAACCCACACTGGGACTTTGGGGTTTCGACACTCTGTTTAAAGCAAGGCTGGGGAGGGTGTCCTTGCCCATGTAGGCAGGTACCAACACATTGGTTATGTGGCAGCCCCGCATAAGCCCCTTAACACTCACCAACTCCTACCTGGGCCCAGAGCCTGGAATGGGTCTGGCCTGCCACCTAGACCTCCCACCCGGGTCCCCAACCTGCCTTATCTGGAACCTGCCCTGAGCTCACAAAGGAACAAAACTGCAGCTTCCTGGTTCAGCTCTGCCCCTGGGTAGGTATGGTGATCTTGTGGTTTACAAGTTCAGTTGCCAAGAGCTGAGGCCAATTCAAGGTAAACAAGGGACACATAAGACAAGGCCTTGGTTGCAGGGTGCCGGCTCTCAGGACAGCTGGCAGGGGCCTCTGGGGAGCAACGACAAGTGAAAGACCCTTGTCTTACTCGGTACTCCATCTGAGGCCTTTTAGGATGTTGGTTGCCACGTGCCTGAACAAGGCACTATTTCTTTCTTTCCCCCATGGATCTCCATACCTTAGCTTTTTCCAAATCATAATGCTGATTATAAAAGTGTGGTCCCAGAGCCCTGCTTTCCCCTTTTCTGCCCACCCCCGTGACCTCCTTCTCTGCCTTACAATACCCTCAGTCTCCTTCCATCACATAAGTTTGCAGGAGTTTTTGGAGCTGGTGGCAGAGGCCAGGCCGCACCCCAGCCTCAGATTGCCCCGAGATCCTTGTCCCTGCTTATGAAAGCTTCTCTTGTCAAAACAGAAACCCTCCCTCTGCCTCAGGGGACCCTGGAATGTGACTATGGGGCGGGGTGTGGGCCCACACAGGTGTGGCAGGTGACTGGGTCACCAACACAGGAGGATGCAGGTTGGGGTGTGGGACGAAGCCTTTCTTTGTGTGTGCAGGATGGAAAGGCTTTGCTCTTTCAGCCTCAGAGTTGTTTACGGGGAGCTCTGGGGCTGACAGCAGAGCTGGGTCTTTCCATCGTGGGCTTCATCATGGCTACTCCAGTTTGTAGCACATTTCCCATCAGCCACCTTGCTCTGCTTATGCATCAGTCACGTCTGGTATGGCGCTATTTCCATTTTCCCGGCATAGATGGAAGCTCAGAAAGAGACCAAATTATTGCGCAGAGCCACATACCTGGTAGAAAATGGAAAGGCGGCTCTCTAAGGTTAGAGGCTGAATTCTCTATCCCTGGAACTGATCTTGAGGGCAGGGAAGGTGGGAATGAGAGCTAATGTGCTCACTATGGTGCTGGGCCCTGACAAACCATTTTGAACCACGATCCAGGCTCAGAGAGGCCAAGTCACCTCCGAGATAGACCCCAGTGGGCAGCATGACCTCATCTCAAGGAAGGAGGGCCTGTTCCAGAGACACCTGTTTGGCTACTGTGGGCAAAGACCAAAAACAGGCGCCTACCTACCCAGGCTGCTGAAGAAGACGCTCCAAACCTTACCCAGATATGTGCTTACAGTAGCTGTTTGGACTGAGATCAGGGCCTTCCTCCCTCCCTTCCTCCCTCCCTTCCTTTCATGTGTACAAACATGTGAAGGCCAGAGTTGTTCTCCAATCTCTTTCCATCTTGGTTTTTGAGAGACAGGAGCTCACTGATTGGCTAGACTGGCTGGCCAGTGAGCTTCAGTGATCTACTTCTCTCCCCCTCCCCCGCTGGGTTTATAACCCTGTGCTGGGGGGATAAACCTTTAGCACCGCACCTGGCTTTTACATGGGGACTGGGATCCTGACTCAGACCGTCATGCTTGTGTGGGGAATACTCTATTGACTGAGCCATCTCTCCAGCCCCAAGATTAGAGACTTTGGTTTGAATTAGGCCAGAGAAGAAGGCAGGTGTCACTCCTGACTTGGGCCAGAGAGTGTAAGGAAAGTCTCCCCAAGGGCTGCTAGCGGGGTGTAAGGGCGCAGAAGAGAGCTGGCTGGAGTCCAGTACTCCCTCACCCCGGGGGTGATGGAAGATTAATTGTTCTCTGTGTTAATTGCTGGGGCCGCCATGTCTGCAGAGGTTTTAATGAGCTCTGACTGATCTTGGTTTGATTATTTTTCTATGGAAGGAAAAGACAATATCCTCCCACCCATAAGACAATACTATACTGTCTGGAGCCAGCCCCAGGATGCCTGGCTTACTGTGAAGCTTCTGGGGAGCCCTGTAGTTCAGATAACAGGAAAGTTTTCTGTATCTTGCTTGGGTGGGTTGGTGGGAGTGGGGTATCAAAGGGCTGACATAGTACTGGTAATCCCCTTTCCAGGTGGACCGTCCTGTGTCCACAGCTTCATCCCTTTGAGTCCTAATTTGGTTCCTTCTGAAACTCGGGCCATAGTTGTGCATTGTGTCATGGGATTAGAGGGGATCATGGATACAAAAGTACTCTGTCAGAAGTAGAGGATTATCCTGTTACAGCCAAAAGAAGGGCCATCTGATGGCTAGCTGGAGCTGCCGAACCCGAGAGCGCTCCAAGTCGGAGGAGGGTTCTCAGGAGGTTCAGGTGTCAGACTTGCTGCCATTACTCCCCTCCGATGGATGACTCGGGGAGTCAGGGGAGGGGGGGGCAGGATGGGAATCTTGAGTCTCAGCTCGTCCCATAAAAGTGTCCTTATCACAGAGAAGCTAAGCCTTAAAAAGCGACATGCGTTTCACAGGAGTCATTGATAGAAATGGTGTTTAAACACAGGCCCAAGGCGGGTCAGACCCCTGTTTACTTCCCTGTATTGCAGTCCCCATGAGGAGCCCTCCTCTGGCCTCTCTCCAGGATGAGTGGCACCACTCACAGTGCCATCGTCTTAGAGAAATAGGGCTATTGAACCGGTGGCAGAGGATCCTCCTGAAGGTGCGCCTGTCTTTTTCGGCCTCAGTATTCCATGGGACCGATTCCTTGGCTTCTGAGCTCTGATGCCTTCCACCTGCTTGCCAGCCCCCCTGCCCCCGCCTTCCTCCCAGCACTTAGGCACGCAGAGCCTCTAACTTGGCCCCTCCCCAGTTGGCAGCAGTTGACAAGGCAAATGGGGGTTAATCTGGCCCTGCTAAGCAAGGACATGTCTCTTGCTGGAGAAGGTGGGGGCTTTCTGGAACTTAACTGAGTCTTATCTGCAGGGGTTTGCCCCAACGTGTCTTGGGAGCAAGCAAAGGTTCAGTGACATGTGCAGTTGGCAGGTGACAGGATTATCAATCAGATTTCTGTCAACCTGAGCCTTCTGGGCTTTTGTCAACTAGCCAGGACCATCAGTTGGGGGGGGGGACTGAAGAGGCAGGAGGGACTTCTGGGATTGCAGTGGTGGGAGAGATAGCGAGAGGAGAGAACATTCCCAGGCATCAGGGATGGGAAAGAGGGACGGGTATTGGCTTTTCTGGTCACCTTAGTGGGAGCTTGACTCAAGACCCTATCCTCAGTCTGCCCTGTGGTCACCTGCATTCTCATTCCTAGGGACTTCCATGTCTTGAAGGCTCATGCACAGGGCCTTTGAGTAGAGAGTGCAGAGCAGCGATGGGAGAGACTGAGAGCAGGGAGCTGCCCACCTTGGGGTGAGGCTCACATGCTAGCTGTGGGGGACAGAGCTGATCCAGCTGCTCTAACAGGGTGGGACATGAGAGAACCTCAGGAGCTGTGCTATGCTGAGGATTTGCTCTTGCGGCTCTCTTCTTCCTGGAGTAAGAAATTAACCTGTAATCCAAGTGTTAAAATGTGGCCTAGAGCAAAACCCCATTAATTCTGAATCATCTCTTTTGTTGCATTAAGGAAAAAAAAAAAAAGAAAACTCCCCACAAGTGAGCCTTGTGGAGGTGTGCAGGCAGCTGTGTTTGTCTGGAAGGCAGAGGAGTTGGCTCCACTCATGGGGAGGAGGCAAGGCCCCCACCCCCTCCTAAGGGTATATAAAAGGAGTCCCAGGCTAGGGGCGACAGCACTGAAGTCTGGTTTCAGCCCAGCTCAGAAGCTCCTGCTTGAGTCTCTCCTGCTTTCAAGGACACGAAGGCACAGGCTGCCTGACCATGGCTACCACATTCTTGCAAACTTCTTCCACCTTTGGAGGTGGCTCTACCAGAGGGGCTTCTCTCCGTGCTGGCGGAGGCAGCTTTGGTGGAGGGAGTCTCTATGGGGGAGGTGGGAGCCGAAGTATCTCTGCTTCATCTGCTAGGTTTGTCTCCTCTGGGGCAGGAGGGGGATATGGAGGCGCTATGAGTTGTGGTTTTGGTGGCGGTGCTGGTAGCGGTTTTGGTGGAGCCTTCGGTGGGGGTTTTGGTGGTGGCTTTGGTGACTTTGGTGGCAGCGATGGAGGTCTTCTTTCTGGCAATGAGAAGATCACCATGCAGAACCTCAATGACCGCCTGGCATCCTACCTGGACAAAGTACGTGCCCTGGAGCAGGCTAACACGGAGCTGGAGGTGAAAATCCGAGACTGGTACCAGAAGCAGAGCCCAGCCAGTCCAGAGCGAGACTACAGCCACTACTTTAAGACCATAGAAGAAATCCGGGACAAAGTAAGTCCTCCTATGTCAGACAGAGGGAAACAGGTGGCTAGGATGCTCTACACATCTGTAACATCAACACTACTGCTAAGAGAAGCCCTTTCCTGCTGTGTGACCTGGGATCCACCTGCTCTCAAGGCACACGTGGGAACGCATCTGTTCCACTTGGCCATGCTGGGGGAGCGAGTGGTCTTGGGAATCTGATTTGGATACATGGGGTTGCAGATGGGGGCAACAGAAGAGAGCAACTCCTTTTCCCCGTCCCATGAACACTTACAGGGATTTTTGTAAACGATTGCTTTTTCTTTTAACCCGCATGCTGTTTAGGCGCAGCCTCGCGAGTCCTCAATGCCAGAACCGTTTGCTGCTTCAACTCTCGAGGATGTCTTTATTGCTGAAAGCATTGTTGGATCTTAGGAGAGCAGGGAACTTAATTCAGGCTGTGCCACCCCCTCACTTTCCCTTTCACCGACTAGAACTGTTTTCCTTAGTTGTGAATGCTTTCCTTAGCTGCTGTCCAAGTTCTCAATGATTGCAGTGTTTTGGAGACCAAGAGCTCTGTTAAGGCATGCAGGAGGCAGCCACTGTGATCTGTGCCCAAGAAGACATTGGTATAGTGTCTCTTACTGGACAGAACCAACTGTAGCCATGGCAGCATGGCCTTGGCTAGCCATGTCCCACAGGCAATCTCAGGCAATGCTGCCTCATTAGTTTTCTATGCCTTGAAGGTGTCGCAGGAGAGGTAGCATGGGTCAGTAGAACTGCAGCACACAGGAAGCAAAGCTGGGGAGTGGTTGGCAGAGGGGGCTTGGGCATAGGTCAGAAAAAGCAGCAGCCCTTAGGTACAACTCTCTGTCTCCTGCAGATACTGGCTGCCACCATCGACAACTCACGTGTCATCCTGGAGATTGACAATGCCAGGCTGGCAGCGGATGACTTCAGGCTCAAGTGTGTTCCCACTGTGTCAGCCCTGTCTATGGCACCCCCTCTACCCAGCCTTTCTCCTCTCTGACTCAGAAACCCGGGCCTTTCCTGACTTTGGCTTCTTTCCATTCCCCAGGTATGAAAATGAGCTGGCCCTACGCCAGAGTGTGGAGGCTGACATCAATGGCCTGCGCAGGGTACTGGATGAGCTGACCCTGGCCAGGACCGACCTGGAGATGCAGATTGAGCAATTGAATGAGGAGCTGGCCTACCTGAAGAAGAATCACGAGGAGGTGACAGCAGGGCAGGGTGGTAGGAAGAAGAAGGACTGCAGGTCTTTTGTCTCAGTCTGCCGAGGGCTTAGTGGTTCAGAAATGCACCCCAGGGGCCCTGGGGGAAATGGGGGCACTATTCTCTGGTAATCTGGACCCAAGGCCAGGCTAGGTGTGAACTTCAGATTGGTTTGCTTCATGGGCTTATTATCTGAAGGTTCTTGTTTCATAGGACCCAGAGCAAGAGAGATCTTCAGAGCTGAGGGGCCCACATGCCCCAGTGGGGAACAGGGATAGGGTGATATGAAGTGTTAAGGTCACACTGTGAGTTAGAGACAGTCAGAGTTAGCCCTAGGATTTCAGATTTTTAGGTCTGCTTTATAGACTTGTCTTTAAATGGTCCACCTGCCTGCCCCCTCCCCACCCCGCCCTGCAGGAGATGAAAGAGTTCAGCAGTCAGCTGGCTGGCCAGGTCAATGTGGAGATGGATGCAGCACCTGGGGTGGACCTGACCCACGTGCTGGCTGAGATGAGGGAACAGTATGAGGCCATTGCAGAGAAAAACCGCCGGGATGCAGAGGCTTGGTTCTTCAGTAAGGTGGGTCTGACTTGCTCCCCCTGCCCCAACTCTGCTCTCCCATTCCTCCCCATTCTGTAGGCCTCTAAGGAGGCCCATGAGGCTCATGTTTCTCATGGGTGACTTGCAGACGGAAGAGCTGAACAAGGAGGTAGCCTCCAATACAGAAATGATCCAGACCAGCAAGACGGAGATCACAGACCTGAGACGCACCATGCAGGGGCTGGAGATCGAGCTGCAGTCCCAGCTCAGCATGGTATGGTCACTCTGGCCCTGTTGGGTGACACATGTACCCACCTTCTGTGGCTGATAAAGCCTCACCCCTACCCACACATTCCTGTATTCTGGACTCTCCATCTCATTCTCCTTTCCACCCCTCTACCTTCAGTGGGTTGCCTTCTAGCCTGATGGGTCTTTGGCTCTGTTGCCCCACCAGAAAGCCGGGCTGGAGAACTCTTTGGCAGAGGTGGAGTGCCGCTATGCCACACAGCTGCAGCAGATCCAGGGGCTCATTAGCAGCCTGGAGGCCCAGCTGAGCGAGCTGCGCAGCGAGATGGAAGCTCAGAACCAGGAGTACAACATGCTGCTGGACATCAAGACTCGGCTGGAGCAGGAGATCGCCACCTACCGCAACCTGCTTGAGGGCCAGGATGCTAAGTAGGTGCACAGGTGCAGGGAGAGAAAGGAGGGGGATGGATGGGCTGGGGTTCAGGGCCATCAGAAGAGGAAATCAGGCTATCCCAGGATGTGCTTTATTGAGTGGAAAGAGACCTAAGGAGCCTGGAGTCTCTCTTCTGATGTTCGGTTGTTAGTTCTGGTATATCGCTTCTACTCCCTGGACCCGTGCTTCACCTGTAAATGATGGACACGACAGGACTACAGCTCCTAGTCTGTCTGTCTGGGATAGCAGGCCTGAGGGACTGACCCCCAGGATGCCCTAGCGCTTAGAAAAGCCACATGTGGTGTGAGTGGAGAGGGCTCCCTTAGGGAGACTGGAGCTTCCTTCCTTGGCTAACACCCAATGTCCCTTCTCTTTCAGGATGGCTGGCATTGGTGTCAGGGAAGGTGAGAGAGGGTAAAACCCTTTGGTGTGGGTGGGAGCAGAGTATTGGAAGCACCATTCTACTCACAGTGGGGAGGAAGGAGGAAGAGACAGATGTCCCAATAAGTTGGGGTACGCTTGCTCCAGGATATTCTCCTGCCCCAAGGACTCTGGATGGGACTGAGATTAGAAGTTTCCTAAGAACATTCCAGGCTGAGCAGGCTTTGACTAGGGGTTGCCTTCATGCTGGTGTGATACCACACTCACTGTAACTCCTGCTCGTGCACAGCTTAAAATCCCCTGTATCGTGCACTGTGGGCGTTCCTGAGGTTACCAGCTCTCACCTCTGATAAGCAATTCGCTAGACCTCCTGGCAGCTCCAGAGGGATTGGCCAGTGGCTTTTAGCAGGGGTGCTGTCCATTTTCCCAGGGCCTAAGTCTGCTTCTGGAAGTCCCCCATGCAGAAGCCTATTTTTTGTTTCTGCAGCCTCCCTGGGAGGTGGTGGCGGCGGCGGCAGCAATTTCCACATTAGTGTGGAGGAATCAGTCGATGGAAAGGTGGTTTCTTCCCGTAAGAGAGAAATCTAAGTATCTGGTGTAGGAGAAAAGACCCTTGGCACCCCTGCTCTCCCTGGGCTGAGAGAGGCACTGGCCAGAGATGGAAAAGCAGACGCCAGTCCGTGCCTTCAGAGAGTGACCTGAAGAGGGTCTCTGTGCTTCCCTTTCCTGGGCTCCGCCTGTTCTTATTGCAGCTCTCCCTGCTTCCTTTTGAGTGTGGAGGTGCACGACACAACCGACCTTTGTGTGTTTGTCCCTTCAATAAAGAATCACTTTCCTCTTCACAAATGCCTTGTGGTCATGTGTTCAGTATGTCTTGGTGGCATCTGGTTCCAAGGAGGTCACCATTCTGACACCTCTATGCCTCTATGTTTCCTTCTTTCCTTCCTTCCTTCCTTCCTTCCTTCCTTCCTTCCTTCCTTCCTTCCTTCCTTCCTTTCTTTCTTTTGAGACAGGGTTTCTCTGTGTAGCCCTGGCTGTCCTGGAACTCACTCTGTAGACTAGGCTGGCCTGGAACTCACAGAGATCCATCTGCCTCTGCCTCCCGAGTGCTGGGATTAAAGGCGTGCGCCACCACTACTTCCTTGACTATGTACTCATCCATTCTTGAGTGTGCAGAGTGCGGTGGCCCCAGAATAGCTCACTTTTCTGCTTTATCCTCTGGGATGGGGAGGACTGGGAAGTACAGTAGGGCACTTTGGGCTACCTAGTAAAGAACACATGTTTAATAATTGTTTTTAAGTGACTGCTGAATTTTGCTGAATTTGCTAGGCACACTCGTCCATGTGTCTGATTCAGTACTCACCACCGTAGGTGGTCAGGGTTTGTCCTTCTCATCTTAGAGATGAGGACTCTGCTGTTGTAGAGATGAACACTTGCTTGGTAGCCTGGTGGATGGGCAGTAAGCATTGGGGCTGGACCAGAGCTTATGCGTACCTGACTCTTAACCAGGTCTTGTTCTGGTATCCTAGGCTGTGTTCCGTCACAGTTTGTTGCGAGACCCTGTTCCTGGCTTCTGTCCTTACCTCATACACTGAACACTCCTTTCTGTCTAACTGGACACATTTAGCCTTCAAGATGACCAACCAAGTCCATCTCTGTCCCACTGTAAAGTTGTACTTTCTCCCTTTGAAGCAGACACTTCCTTCTAAAGGGCACACAAGTCACCTAGAGGGAAAGACGCTGGCTTCAAGAAGTCCCCTTTGATATTCTCAAGTTTAAAAGTAACTCTGCCTTTGCTGTTTTCCTTGATCCAGTCCTCTGTGCCTGCTCGCAATTCCCAGTAGCCTCCCGGGCCCATTACAGTAGCAGTGCCCACATACTCCGGCTTATTTTTCTCTGTTCTGGGGCTACATCCTCTGAGCCCAGATCCCATTGCCTGGAACAGAGTGTAGGAGAAGAGGGAGTGGAGAGAGCTGGGTGGCTCGGCTGAGCTGTCAGGTCTGGGTGAAGGCTGGGGCTGGAAGGGGGAAGCCTTAAGTCCTGCTGGAGAAGGGGGGGGGGAAGCTCTCCCTGCTCTTTAAGGAAAGCACCAAGCACCTGGAGAGGTATTGTGTCCATGGGCAAAGACCCTTCTCCACAGACCCTTGATGGAGATAGTGCCCACTCTTCTGAGGAGACTAACCAGACAGCACAGGGAGGCCAGACTTCCTTAGGCTGGAGGCAGGAAATGGGATTCACGGAGTATCTATACTATGTTGGGTTGTGGGCAGGGCTTCCCATGATACCATCTCATTAGGTCTCCCAGCAACACTGTGGAGTGGTGTCAGCTTCCCGAGTCAGTTTCATAAAAGGAAGTGGAGGCCTATGAATGTGAAATCATATGAATGAGGTCACAAGCCAGAAAAGGGAACACTGGGTCCTGATAAAGTCTCTCTGACCCCAGGTCCTCAATTTTCCACCAATGACAGGAGGTAGCAGACACCGAGACACGTCTTTTTAAAGAAGTGTGCTCACTGGAACCTGTTCTTGACCTCCAGACAGCCTCTCCAAGTGTCATAAAGAAATAATGTCAGAAAGATTGTCCTGGCATGTGACCTTAGTCTCTCGTGCCGTGGCTTACGCTCACAAGGAAGCTCAAGACATTCACGGCAATCTAGGCTTCTCCCTGCCCTGAGGATAGCCAGGTTCTGTACCAAGCCGCCTTTGACCCTGGTGGTAGAAGTCTGTAGCCTGGTTCCGGCTTTGCCTCACAGGCCTTTGGGCCCCCAAGGAGAGGCCTCAGACCTTCTGAAACAAGCCAGTATTTTTCTGCCTTCAATCTGCAAACCAAACCAAACAAACAATAAACACCTCGGCAGAAGGTGCGGTAAGGCAAGAGAGGGTACAGACTGAGGGTGGCATCTGCTTGCTTTCTCCTGCAGCCAGACCTGAGTCTAGGGAGGAGGAGAAGTTGCCTCTCTGGCAGGTGATGTGGCTCAGTGAGTAAAAGGGGCTTGCTGCCAAGACTGATGACCGGAGTTTGAGTTTCAGGATCCACCTGGGAAGAGAGAACCAACCTCCACAGGTTGTCCTGTGACCTCCATTAGTGCACTGAGGACAACTTCACCCCTCCCACACACAAATAAGTAATAAAATAAATGTAAAAATATTGTGTATGCATGTGTGTGTGAGAGAGGGGAGAGGGAAAAGAAGAGAGAGGGGGGAGGAGAAAGAGAGAGAGAGAGAGAGAGAGAGAGAGAGAGAGAGAGAGAGAGAGAGAGAGAGAGATGCCTTTCTTTAGTGCTCCATTTATCCTTGCTTTTGCTTTTTTTGAGACAGGGTCTCCCTGATCTGACTTCAAATTCCTGTATGGCTAAGGATGACCTAGAACTCCTGATCTTTCTGAACACTGGGTTTATAGGTGTGAGCCACCATGCTGGCATGGAGTACCTATTTCTGCTTTCCTGGGATCCCCAGTGGTACTGTCAAGATGTTCTTGGAACTTGTCAAGTCTTGACTCCTGCCTTGTCCCTGGAGATGCCTGTACCTTGAGATGGCTCATGTCCTATGAGCCCTTAAATAGTTTCTGGGCAGAAGACATATACCTTCTGTCTGTTCTGGGTTGAGGTCAGCCTTGAGTTCTAGCCAGCCTGAGGAAGCAGGTAGCAGGTGGCCCCCTCCCATCCCTACAGAGAGAGGTTGGGTTTAGGACTGGAGGTAATGGCCTTGGGCTTGTCTTCTGCTCAGGTTGAGCTCGGAGAGCAGGCATGAGATATGGCTGCCGAATCCCGCTGAGGGCTGAAGCTGGTCTTTTTCCTTCTCTGGGTTTCAATTTCCCAACCTGTAGAATGAGGAGTGTGGCTGGACATGGTGACCTGAAACCTCAGAGAAGATCTGGACACTGAACCTTGTGCGGAACCCTCCGTGTGGGTTCTACATTAGCACTTCGCTGCTCTTGGGATGCACGGCTCTGAACAACCTCCTGTCTCTCAGAAGTGTGTCTGTGTAGTGGTCACCTGTAAGGGCAATGGGAAGAAAGAGGTCCAGCAGGACAACTTTGCTCCTGAGGCTGGGAGCTGGGGTAGCTCTTTGAATGTTGCCTCTGTATGCCTTGTCTTACCACGTGCACCTACGGACAAAGGCTCCCCCAAACAGTTTCTCAGGATTCTCTGCTCCAGGAGCTGCTGTGTTCAGAGATGTGGCCAAGGCTTGTGTTCTCAAATAGGGTAGAGGAAGTGCTATAGCCACCTGCCACCTGCTCGGTTGCTATGGGTGCCGTGCAGGGACCAGAGAGGGAGGAAGGCAAAGCTGTGTGTGTCAGTGCAGGGTGGAGGCTCAGGAGGATTTTCAGCCTGGCCATCTAACAATGGGTTTGCATTTCTTCCCAGGCAATTCTCTCCTTGCCCCATGCCCTTTTCTTCTCAGGTATTTGATAAGCCTTATGTACTCACTCATCTAATACTTGCTTTTCAGTTGCGGCCATTCAAGCCTTGGAAGGTTGAGCAACTTTCCTAAGGTCACAGAGCTTGCCGGTGGCCAAAGGAGGCTTGAAACTCAGGTTCATCTGATCCGAAGTCTTTGCTGACCCCGCTGAGTCCCTGGGCAGGCTGTGTTGACAGAAAGGGATTTTAGGATTCAGCACTGTGGCCATGCCAGAGCCCGAGGCACCAAGGCTAGTTTGAAGTGATTCACAAGGAGTTCTGTAGGAAGCAGGTGTCTCAGGAAGGAGAGCTGTCTGAAGGCTTGGGCTGACTGTCAGGAGGAAGTCTGTTTCTCAGGAGAGGGAGGAGGGACCCCATCTAAGCAAGACGCTGCAGTAGGAGCCAGGGTACAGGGTGCAGGCCAGGGAGGGGTCTGCACATTAGCAATCTGGTGAAGACATGCAAAGCTGAGGACCAGAGACAACATGCTGAAGCCAGCTTAGGGATGGTTTCACTGTGATGTCCACGAGAAGCTTTGGAAGTCCTTGCATTTCTTCTTGTTTCCTACTATTCCAGGTCTCAGTTTTCCCAAATGTGAAAAGAGGGGATTAAGTGGCACAGCACTGATGGGGTTCTTTCACCGAGTGAGCACTCCCATAAACTTAGGAACTCAGATCAGTGAAAGTCTTTGGAAAGGCGGACACTGCAAGCCGTTAGCATCATAGGCCACCATGGGAAGCAGGAGCATGCCTGAGCATGGAAAGGCCAACAGATGTGCTTGCACGGCGCGGGTAGAGCTGACTCTCAGAAAACTTGAGTACCCCACCACTAGATATGGTAGACAGAGGCAGAGCTGAGATTCAAAACTTGACTTCAAGGTGTCCTAGGGTAAAAGGATTGCTTGTCTGAAACTCACCTGCTTCATCTAAAAAATCAGGGCTTAAAAACATAAAACAAAACAAAAAACCTATCTTGGACTGGGGTTGTAGCTCAGTGGGTAATGAGCCTGTCTAGCTTGCGTGAAGCCCTGGGTTTGAACCCCAGCACAGAATAAGCTTGGCGTGATTACACTCGTAATCCTAGCACTCGGGATGTGGAGGTAGGAGGATCAGAAGTTCAAATCATCCTTGGCTATGTAATTTGTTTGAGGTCATCCAGAACTATATAGTCTTTTTGAGGTCAGCCTGAGCTATGCAAATACTCTGTCTCAAATGTAAAATAATGAAGCAACGAACAATGACTTCTCCTCTTGTGAGACTACATGGCGAGAAATTCTGTGATGCCTGCTGAAATCTGTTGAAATCTGACTCAAGGCAGCTCAATTCTGACACAACCATGGTTAGAAAAGACCTCACAGGTGGGGGCTCAGTTCCACAAGACGGAACCCTGCTTCAGATAACAGCTGTCAGCAGCATGTCCCCCGGCCACCCACAACTTCTTGGTTACAAATTGTGGGTTTTCAATGACTCCCTGCTTGGCAGTCTCACAGAATTCAGTAAACTAATGCTCTAATTATTGCTGATTGATTGTGAAGAGCACTCCAAAGACTTCCAGTGGTTCACAGGCAGTAAAGAAGCAGACCCCGGAGCATGCCTGCTTTTATTGAAATGGGTTCTTAATGTATTCCAGGCTGGTTTCAAATTTACTGTGTAGCCAAGGATAACTTTGAGCTCCAAATTCTTTTGCCATCAACTTCCTGAGTGCTGAAATTACAGGCACACACCACCCTGCCTTCTTTATACAGTGCTGGGTGTTAAACCCTCGTCATCATGCGTGCTAGGCAAGCATGGTATCATGCTTGGTATCAGCTGAGCTACATCCTAGTTGGCCATTGAGATTTTGAATTTGGGCAATGTAGTTAAGCTCTCTGTGCCTCAGTTGCCCCAGCTTTGATAAAAGAGTGATATATATATATATATATATATATATATATATATATATATATGAATTGTTCTGAAATAAAGTCATGCAAATACAATGTTCAACATAGTACTAATTTTATTAGATGTGTGTGTCGGAGAGAGAGAGAGCGTGAGCGAGCATTCCTGTTTGTGAGTGGAGGTGCCATGTGGGGGTTGGAGCGCAGTTTCGGGTGCTGGTCTTCACCATCTACTTGGTTTAACACAGGGCTTTTGTTTGTTGCTGCTGCTGTCAGTCCAGCTGGCCCATGACCTTCCTGAGAGTCTTTTTGCCTCCACTTTCCATTTTCCTGTAGGAGGACTGGGATAATAGACACTTACATTATGTGCCCAGCTCTTCCCCAAAATCAGGTCCTTAGTCTTGGGCAGCAAGCACCTTTCCCTGCCGAGCCAGTCTCCTTATCTCTACTGCCCACAAACCACTTTACATCTTTAGTGTAGTCCTCGTGATCAATTAACAATCATAAGCACATTACTTTCCTCAACAGAGTGTAGTGAGGGTTTTCATTATCCTTTGACATAAGTGGAAGATGAGTGGAGAATGACTGACCCACCTCCCAAGGGTCTCAAGGCTTCCACCAAGGGAGGGGACTGTACTGAGGAGCAGACCCCTCCAGACCATCGATCCAGGCCTAGAGGACAGTTCCCCTTCCTCAGAGACACCTGTTTGGCACGGTGCTATTCACAAGTCCCTTCAGACTAGCTTCAGAGCTTCAGGTCCCTGCATGTCCATGAGGTTCACTTCCTTCTTCCCACTAATCTCACTAACTCAGGGCATGTATGTGACCTGCGACCTGCTGTGTGGGGTTTTCCCCCAATAGGCGTTTCTGCGATGTCAGTGCAACTCTGACATCCCCTGGAGTTAGCACAGACCCCAAAGGCTAGGACTCAAGCCCACAAGCCTGAATGAACCCTGTTTCAGATGCTAATTACAGGTTAACTGCAACACGTGTCTCACTTGGGTACAAGTCATGGAGTCCCAAGACTCCCTTCTTGGGCTGAATTCTTTGGTAGAGTAGCTCACAGAATCCAGGAAAGCATTGTGATTGTTGCTAAAGGCCCCAAGTGAGCAGTCAGGTAAAGAAACACATAGATGAGGTTTAGCTGGGCCCCCAGTACAGAAATTATTGTCCTCATTAAGTTGGTGTCTGCCATCGTTCTGGCACACAGTCATAGACTGGGAGGTGTCTGAACTACATACTCTAGCATCTGTGTGGAAATTTCATCACACAGGCATGATTAATGATCACAGCCTCCAGCCGCTTTCCCCTTTCTGGAGGATGGAGGCTGGGTGGGAGAGGCTGGAAGTCATTCAGGTTACCAGCCCCCATTCGTGAGCCCACCTAGAACCATCTACCATGATTCTTGTAATCAGCAAAAGCTAGGAGACTGGAGTCTGTGACTAACACTGAAGACCATGTACGAGGACAAGAGATGTCCCCACTGTCCCTATTGCTCAAAAATTAAGGGTTTTAATTATGTGCTAAAACAAAACAAAACAAAACTCTCTAAATGTTCATATTTTACTATGAATCACACTGTCATGGAATGAACTCCTCCTAGACCTGAGCACCCCATGCAGGGTGTAGATAGAACCAGAAGCCAGATTCAAAATTTGGCTTCAAGGTGTCCTTGGGCAAGTGATAGTGATTTGCTTTCTTGAACCTCACATGCTTCATCTGAAAAACCCTGTCTTGAGCAGGGGATGTGGCTCAGTGGCTAGTGAGTTTGTTTGCATGTATGAATCTCTGGTTTTGATGACTAGCATGGAATAAATCTGGCATGGTGGAGCATGCGTGCGATCCTAGAACTTGGGAGGTGGACCCAGTAGGGTTAGAAGTTCAAGGCCCTTGGCTACATACATGAAACTCCATCTCAAAATTGAAGAAATAAAACAGCAAACAGCAATTACCCTCTCGTAACATAAGGCTAAACGGCGATGTGTTAGTGTTAAGTTGGTGGTGAGTGAATGTGGTTTTTTTTCCCCTCCTGCTCTTGAAACGTAACTGATTTTCATGCTATTTTGCCCAAGAGCCAAGGAGAAAATTGTCAGACAAACTAGAGTGATTTCTCACAATTGCTGAGATGCGGACTGGGTCCCCAGATGAGTCTCTGCTCAGCTCCCCTCAGAAGGGCCTGTCCTGTGCCCATAGGCACTGGGGGTCACAGTGTATAGGCGGAGGGCATTCTTGTAACAAGGCACCATGAGTCCCTTCTGGGAGGAAGGGCTGTGGCCTGACCCTGTGCGGGGAGGCATGCCATGCCATCCATGTTTGTTCTGCCAGGGCTTTGGAGGATCTGTGACATTGTTACTTGTAGAGGCGTTGGCCTCAACCTGCTTGTCAACCCCGGGAGGGTTGGGGCATCATCACCTCAGGCCAGGCAGGTTTCATTAATCACCTTTTTGTTAGTTTTGATCCTTCCCTGACAGAGCCAGGGCTCTTGCTTTGGGCTGAATCATGCTTTTCCAGTGAGAGAGCTGAGCCATCAGTTTGGGATGGGAGGGCTGGGCAGGGTTAGGGGTCAGCCCAAATCCTGGACTCATCATGGTGTTTGAACACCCCAGTACATTCTGGGTCTTTCTCTGGTAGGACCACCTGCCTTTTGTGTAAACACGGGTCCCTTTCTTACTTCTGAACACAAAGGTGACAAGGTCCCTACTCAGGACTCTCTTTTCTAGTCTTGCTGAATCAGCACAGGGGGTGCTGGTTCAACCTCACATCTGTACCACCTCTCCTCAGCACCTTTCTGGTATCATCAAACCCTCACACTCCTGTGGCCCAGAACCACAGTAGCTGTGGTCCATTGGTGTCGGGAGACTAGGGGTCCATGTTGGGTCCTTCCTTCTCAGCCCTGGAAACTTCTTTCCTATCCCAGGTTCTGAGAGGGGTCCCTTGAGACCTTTCCTTCCAGCTGGACCAGTAAGGCCTCCTCTAGCAGGGTCTCTATGCACTCCCTGAGCTTATAATCACACTCTATGGTCTTTAGAAGAGACACTAACCCTAGTCCCTGAGACACAATCTTCTAGTTGCCTCTCAGTCAAATTTTACAAACTGAAGCAGCTATCATGAGGGCCCTGCTCAGAAATTCCAGAACCTTTTCAGCTTTGGAAGGTGTGCTAAGACAATCAGAACAATGGAATATAAACCCCATGTATTGGACTGACCAAGCCCCTCCCCTGCTTTTTTAAACCTCAACACAGTAGACTTTTCTGAGCATTGCAAGATATTCAGCGACATCCCTTATCTCTACCCTTTGCACATGAGGGCCATCACCTAATTGTGACAACCCAAACAGCTCTAGATATGATTAAATGTCCTCTGGGGAGCCAAGTAGCCCTTGGGGGAGAACCTCTGGACTCATCTCTGCTGACAGAAGTTGGAAGAGTGATTTTATTAGGGGCGTGGGCTGTGAGTAGGTACTCAGGAAAGGTACTGTGAGTCTACGGAGTGCTGGAAAGTTCTGGAGAGCGGTTGTACAGGAGCATGCATCGGTGACAAGACAATTAGACACAGGCCTTATAAACTTTATTGTATAAAAAACGGATCTAAAATGAGTGCTGGGGGCAGATAGATCTAGCCTTGGGGTTTAGTTCTGACTCTTAAGACTCAGTTCTCAGTCAGGCGGTGGTGGCGCACGTCTTTAATCCCAGCACTTGGGAAGCAGAGGCAGGTGGATCTCTGTGAGTTTGAGGCCAGTCTGGTCTACAGAGTGAGTTCCAGGACAGGCTCCAAAACTACATAGAGAAACCCTATCTTAAAAACCAAATCAGCAACAATAACAAAAGACTCAATTCTCTGTGTATAAAGTGGGGCATAACACAGAAGCCGCCTCCTGGGGCTGTTGCTAAGGTGGATGAAACTGAGCACAGGGCTGGTGAGGTGCTCAGCGGACCAGAGTTTCACGCCTGGGACACACACGCCATAGAAGGAGAGCTGACTCTGGATAGCTGTCCCCCGACCTTTGCAGCATACTGCGGCACATGTGCTCTCCCAGGGCACAGAATAAATAAATGAAACTGAAAAATTAAAAAAAATGAGGGTGAAGCACTCAGGAAGTGGGGCTGCTTTCTCTTTCTGCATCTCAGCTTCCTCAATGGTGTTCGCCTTCTGGGGTCCTCTAGGGTCTCTTACCAGTGTTGCTTTTTAGAACCATTTCTTAAAAAAAAAAAAAAAAAAAAAAAAGGCTGGGCAGTGGTGGCGCATGCCTTTAATCCCAGCACTCGGGAGGCAGAGCCAGGCGGATCTCTGTGAGTTCGAGACCAGCCTGGTCTACAAAAGCTAGTTCCAGGACAGGCTCCAAAGCCACAGAGAAACCCTGTCTCAAAGGATTTATTTATTTTTATTTTACGGGCACGAGTGTTTGACTGCATGTATTTCATGCATCATGCGTGTTCCTGGTGCTTACAGAATCAAGAAGAGGGAATGAGATTTTCTGGAACTGGAGCTACAGACAGTTGTGAGCTCTCATGTGGATGCTGGGAACTGAACTCAGGTCTTTGTCTAAAACAGCAAGTATTCTTAGCCATGGAACCAACTCTCCAGGCCCTGGAACCAATTTTTTTCCCTCAGGATAAATATGTTTTAGGTGGTTAATTCTGTAATATTAACGAAATTTGTCTTCAGAAGTGTTGGGAACATTGGCATAGATGAAGTGCCAAGGGGTTTCCAGAACATTCCAGTCAGACCTTTTAGAGGCAGAAAGAAGGGTAGTGAGGGCTATGGTGATCCCACACAGCATGGGGCCACTTTCCAGCCTGGCCTTCCCCTGAGGAGGCTCTCTGGCAGACCGTTGCAGCTCAGTCCCCAGACTAATACTGGGCAGGGCTGGGATGGAGGTTCTCAACTGGAAAGGTGAAGTAGAATTTGGTTGTCAAAAGGATAGTCTCAAGCAGAACGTTGCTCCCTCTGAGTCAGCCCTTTTGTTTAGGATTAAAAGGAAAAAAAAGTCACCCCCAACGACACTACCCACCCTAGAGAGTAGAGGTAGCTGGGCTTGTGGGAAATGAGGTGCAGCTGGCATCAGGTCAGAGGGTGGGGAAGGGAGGAGAGAAGATGTCCCACCCCCGTGGAAGGTGCATAAAAGGCATGCCCAGCAAGGAAGAGCCACACAGTCCTCCTTGGCCTTGGTCAAGTTCAGCTCCTATCTGCTCCTGCTCCTACTCTTGCTCTCCGCCATGAGCTGTCGCTTTCAGAGTTCCTCCACCAGCTATGGAGGTGGTTTCGGGGCTGGTTCCTGCCAGCTTGGAGGAGGCCGTAATATCTCTACCTGCTCTTCCCGGTTTGTCTCTGGAGGGTCAGCTGGAGGCTATGGAGGTGGCATGAGCTGTGGCTTTGGTGGAGGGGCTGGTAGTGGTTTTGGGGGTGGCTTTGGAGGTAGCTATGGTGGGAGTTTTGGTGGTGGATTTGGCGGTAGCTTTGGTGACTTTGGAGGTGGCGATGGTGGCCTCCTCTCTGGCAATGAGAAGATCACCATGCAGAACCTCAACGACCGCTTGGCCAACTACCTGGAAAAGGTGCGCGCTCTGGAGGCAGCCAATGCTGATCTGGAGGTGAAGATTCGCGACTGGCATTTGAAGCAGAGCCCAGCTAGCCCAGAGCGGGACTACAGCGCTTACTACAAGACCATAGAAGAGCTCCGGGCTAAGGTGAGGCCTCTGATGTTAAGAATGTTTTCTCAGTATGGGGCAGAGCATCAAGAGCTAGGACATGTAGTGTCACAGAGGACCAGGTGTGGATGGAATTCATATTCTTGCAAGGGGACCATTCTACCTTTGGGCTACCAAGACTCTCTACTACTTAAGTTTTCTTATGCCATGGCCCAAACACTTTCTCTCCCATACCTCATGTTTATTGGTGTCATTATTCTTGCCAACTTTTTTTTAATGGCTTCCTGAACTGTTACTTGTGACTCAGTTGCTATAACCTAACCTACTGAGCTATTTGGAAATGTGACATTTTAAAAAGTCGCTGTGAATGGCAAAACCAAGAGAGAAAAGACTCCTTCATTCACTGTTTATTTTGGAAGAACCACACATGAACTTCTCAGTGGATGATGACTCAGTGGGGTGTAAAGAGGTAGAGGCTCAGGCAGGTACGGAGCCTGGAAGCCCTCAGTGATGCCTGACTGTCACACCGTGACACCAACTTGTTAGAGCAGAAGTCTGCTAGCCTGGATCAAGCCCCAGTTATGCAGGACATAATGCTTAGACTGCAAATACCTGGGCAAGAGACTCAATTGGATGTGTTTCTTCGTTGCTTACCTGGGAGGTCAATTCCAGGGACATGACCAGAATAGATCTGGAGTCACACTAAACCCCTTCTGACCTTAAGGGGACAGCTCTCAAGACAGTGACCTAGACAGGCAACAGCTTTAATATATGACTACTGGAAGATGCCCTGAGCAGGTGTTCCTCTGAAGCGTCCATCATTGGCCTCTCCCACTCTGACCTGATGGGGAACGCTCAAGAGAAAGAAGAGGGTGCTGGCCTTGCCTCTCACCTCACACAGTTGGTTGTCTTTGCTCGAGCACAGTTAAGACATTGAGTTTTGCTCTCTAAGCACAGTCCCAGAGAGTTCCCTCTCTCTGTGTTTTGTAGATCCTGGAAGCCACCACTGAAAACAACCGGATCATCCTGGAGGTTGACAATGCCAGGCTGGCTGCAGATGACTTCAGGCTCAAGTGAGTCTTTTTTCCTCACGTCTTTCCCAGCAGACTCTTACGTGAGAGGAATGCCCATCTGATGGAGGACATTGGGACATCCAGGAGCGAAGGCCTTGGAGTCATAGAGGAGCTCAGTGTATGGGGTGGGATGCATCTAGTGCTATTTATGTTTTGCTTTAATTCTTAAAACATATTTCAGGTATGAAACTGAGCTGAACCTGCGGCAGGGTGTGGAGGCCGACATCAATGGCCTGCGCAGGGTGTTGGATGACCTCACCCTGTCTAAGACCGACCTGGAGATGCAGATTGAGAGCCTGAATGAGGAGCTGGCCTACATGAAGAAGAACCATGAGGAGGTAAGAGGGGATGGCAGCCCTGCCATGGGCTGAGCCACCTCTGGTGAGCAAGGGGAACCCACTGCTGCAGGCTGACTCTGCCATGCCCTGTGAGGTCCTGAAGAATCTTCCAGAACATGCTGCTGTCACTCAGAGATATGGAGAAAAAGGAGTCTTTCACATCTTCCTTTCCTACCCCCACAGGAGATGAAGGAGTTCAGCAACCAGGTAGTCGGCCAGGTTAACGTGGAGATGGATGCCACCCCTGGCATTGATCTGACTCGTGTGCTGGCTGAGATGAGGGAACAGTATGAGGCCCTGGCAGAGAAGAACAGGAGGGATGCCGAGGAATGGTTCCAGAGCAAGGTACTGGTGTTCCGAACCCATTAAGGTGGGTGGTGCTGGAGGGGGGGCATGGCTTTTGGTCAGGACTTCTTGCTAAGCCCCACCACCCTCTTCTCTCTGCTTGACATTCAGAGTGCAGAGCTGAACAAGGAAGTATCCTCCAGTGCTGCCATGATCCAGACCAGCAAGACAGAGATCACAGAGCTCAGGCGCACACTCCAGGGCCTGGAGATTGAGCTGCAGTCCCAGCTGAGCATGGTACCCTCGGCTGCCCATGCCCTGTGATCCCCCCACTACTAGGTCTCCCTCTGGACTGGTTCCCCCCATAACTTCTTCCTTTATGACCATCAGAAAGCTGGCCTGGAAAGCTCCTTGGCAGAGACAGAGTGCCGCTACGCCCTGCAGCTGCAGCAGATCCAGGGACTCATCAGCAGCATCGAGGCCCAGCTGAGTGAGCTCCGCAGCGAGATGGAGTGCCAGAACCAGGAATACAAGATGCTGCTGGACATCAAAACACGGCTGGAGCAGGAGATCGCCACCTACCGCAGCCTGCTCGAGGGCCAGGATTCCAAGTAGGTCCCTGGCACCTATATGTCTTTAGAAAGTGGTCACAGGAACAGAGGCTAGCAGAGCAGGCAGTGTCTTAGACATCAGTCTCCTCTTGTTGGAGAGGCAATAGCTTCTGCTTGAGCTTAAATAATCTGGCAAAAGAACTGGAGTCAGAGCCCCCTCCTCATCTCTCCAGTTAGACTGAGGAACTGCCCTGTAGCAGGTTGGCAGGGTTAGTACCTTTGTACATCCCAATTCCAGTCCCTGTTTGTGGATATACCAGAAGAGGGATGTGGAAGGAGCATTTAATCCAGGACAGCAGTTAGTTGGGATGTGGTTCATCCAAATGACCACATAGCTCCATGACAGAGTGCCTGCTTGGCTCTATCCCTGCACCAAGGAGAGAGAAGATGACGATTTAATTGGATTCGTGCTATTTGTGAAGACTAAGCCATCTTTGTGGGCTTAGGGGGAAAGGTGTGGGGGCAGAGAGCTGAGTGAACCAGACACCCTGAGTTTTGGGACCAATAGTATGTCCTTTGAGGACTTTCAGACAGGCAAATTGGCAAGACAGGTAGACAGGTAAGCACACCTGGTAGGTACCCTCAGAGGAAAGAAGGTCCCAGGCTGGAGACAATGTTGGGAAAGATTCCAAGTCAAGGCTCTGAAAGGTGACAGAGTTCCTACAACAGAGGACCAGGAGACGCCTGTCCTCCGTTGCCCTCTGCTCATGGCTGTTTCTCCCCTCCCTTCCAGGATGGCTGGCTTCAACAACGCTGGAGGTGAGGAGTCAGCTCAGTGGGAAGTGGTTTGAGATGCTGAGCTTGGGTGGATGTGGGCTGGGAAGGAGGCAGGGTAGGCACTCAAGTACAGGATGGAGGGAATTGGGTGGAAACAGCTACTTTATAATCGACTTATCGATATAAATGTCTCTGCCTCAAAGAGCCATGGGGTTGTCTTGGCCAAAGCCACCTTTGGGGACAATAATAGAATCTTTACCCACTACTTGGGAGCTTGGAGCCTTCCTGGGGTCTTGGCTCAGCCTGAAGTGGGGGTTATCCAGCCTGAGCATCTTGTACTCTCTCTGTCTCAGGAAATGCCAATGCCAATGCCTCCGTCTCCCCCTCCACTTCCGGTCGCGTGGATTTCCGCAAGTATTAACTCAGCTTGGAGTCCTTCCCTGGCCTTCAGCAGCCGCAGGAAGAGAGTTGATGGTGCCTGTAGGATGAGAGGACTGCACGTGAAGCCAGTCCCATCGTCCCCATGCCTCTGAGAGCCTCAGAGGGTGGACTCGCCCCCTTCTCTCCTGATTGGTGGCCTTCTCTTCCCTACCCTGCCCTTCCCACTTTTTGGTTTCTTGATGTCTCTACTAAAAAGAACAGATAATTCAATAAAGGTTCCTGATTTCCTGCAAATGTTTTGGTTTCTGGCCTGGTTTCTGAGGGCGGGTACAGGTGGGCTTAGCAGACATCTTAGATACTGATGGGATCTTGGGAAAATGGAGGCCCAAGACAGGTATCCTAGCCTCAACCGGCTGCCATCCAGGCTGATAACTCCATGTTGGCCTGAGATATCCTTCTTTTCTGTTTTCTTTGGTACACCCCATGATCTTGCCACTCTAAACCACCCAGTGGGCTAACCCACGACTCACTCAGCACCTCAGCCTGCCCTGGTCTCTGGCTGCCCAGTCTCTGTTCTCCCTGCTCTCTCCTGCTTTTCTGGAGACCTGATCCAAAGTCACACCCTCCTCTGGCTGTGCTTATCCCACACAAATCGACTGCACAAATGTTTTTGCTCTGTTCTTTACTCTCCCCTTGGCTCATCCTGGACATGTCTGTGGGCCCAATTACAACATGTTTGATGACCACCTACATCTGCATCTCCAACTTCAGCTTCACCCGCCCTATTGTGCATAGGGTGTCCCTTCCTAAGTTCTACAGATCTACAGGGCCACCCTCTTTGATTCATCCTTGTTCCACTCTCAAGGACCTGGAGTTTCAAGACAGCATCATCTTGTTCTCTCTCTTCTCATCTTCCATAAGTCCTTCCCATGGACAATGTTTTAGCTCCCGTATCTTTCCTAGTTCTAACTTTCAGAACGGGCTACTACAATATCCTCACTGGCCTCCCTGCCTCTGGTTTGACTCTGCCCTTCACTCAAGCTGGGGTGATGGGTTGAGATTTGAAGTCGTATAACCTAGAGATGCCTCTGGAGATATCCCTAGCCGCCAAGGAAAGGTCTCGATCCTTTGTAGGCCTAGGTCAGATGATCTGACCTCTATCTTGCCTCCTTCCAGCCCTGGCTCCTACAAGAGCCTGCCCCATGAACCTCAAAGTTCTGCCATCTCAAAATGCTCTTGGTGAGGCGGCCATGTGGTTGGACATCTGGAGAACCTTGTTCTATTGGAGACCTCAGTCGGATCACCCTCCTCTTCCTCTCCAGAGCATGTCTTTGTTTTATTTGTGACTATAATCTGCGACTTAAAATGCAGATTGAGATGGAAGACCCTTCTCCATGACAGACGGTGTGGCATGCCCCTGTGAGTGCTCCCAGGATTGTGCTCACCTGTCCTCACTTTGACAGTATGACCATAGGGGTAGGGCTGTCTTTTCATCTTGGGGAAGGTTTTGCTAGTGCTTATTGAAAGAAGAGAAGAATGAAGGAACTGTCTCCAAGGTGACATTTGAATTTTGTCACAGAATTTTTGCTGGAGTGTTGGAGGGTCTCTGGCACTCTTGCTACCTGTCACCTTTCTCTGGTCTTTCCCTCTCTTTCCTGTCTCTCTTCTCCAGTTTCCCACCCCACCCCGGTGTACTTAGACTCTTCCCACTTGTGGGCCACATGACCAGGTGGATTAGGCACACAGGGAATACTCAGGCACGCCTGGGCTAGCTAAAGCAGAGATGATATCTTATCTCCACTCATTCCAGAGCCCTCTCTGTTCGCCACTATAGAAGGAGGTGGGGCTCAGGTCAGGTTCAGCGTCCAGAACTCTCACAGGAGCTAAGGCCTCACAGTAAAACAGGCCATGCCTTTTCTCCCAACCCTTTCTGAGTTTTGGTTAATTTGTTTAGGCTGGCACTACCTGTTGAATGCTATTGTTTTCTTGATGCTGGATTGATTCTGGAGAAAGAAAAAGAAAAAAGATGGCGTTTATCTTGAAAGGAGTTCTCAGACAAACAGGAACTAACCATGAGCACTTCCTCTCCTGCTAATTGCTACCTCCCATGTGGGTTATTAAAGTTGAGGACTCAGAACATCTGACACACAGTAAGTCAGTGCTCGCCAAACAACTCTTCGGTCGTGACCTTTCTGGTTCTGTGACTCACTTTGAGGTAGAAATAGTTTCGGGGTCACCCACATCCTCATACCGAGTGTATTTATAGGAGCTGAAAGGATGGACTAGATGAGGACTGAGGGACTACGGGAAATGCAAGAGGCAGCAAGCACACCATATCAAGGGCAAGAAAAAAATGGGGCCTCCTACCCCAGTTATGATTAGGAGTTCTCCAAGCTGAGTGCTTCTGGCTGGTTCTGGTCCCTAAATTCAAAGAGTCTCTTCTGACTCTTTATTGGCAAGGTCCGTAGAATATAAGGGGAGTCATTCAGTGATAGGAGCTGGACCCCTGGAGGGGTATGGAGATGACTCTATCTGGCCTGGGAGCCTTTCACTCAGATCCCAGGGAGGGCTGTGAGGAGCCCCAACTAAAGACTTCTGTGTCCCCATCAGGTGTCTCGGGGAAGCTGGGTGGGGCGGGTCAGGAGCAGGTGTTTCTGCCAGGCTACCCAGCAGCCTTTCTGAGCTCTCTGGTCTGGGAGGTGGGAGGGGTGGGGTGGGGATCTTGTCTTTCTGCCTAGGCTCCATCTATCACTTTAGTCACCTGTGTGGGGTGACACTTGAGGGAGAAAAGACCTGCTGGGTCAACACTGCCCCTCCTAGGGGGTTGTCCTAGGTGCTCAGGCCATACCAGGCTCTGTGACAGCTTCCCAGAGCTGCGTTAGTGAGCAAACAGCCCTGACCCAGTGGCGCCTGACTCACAGCTATGTCAGACTGTGAATGAGTGTGTGTTAAGGCAGGAGACCCTAGGTCACAACCAGGTGGAAAAGGCCGACACACCGCACAGCTCCTCAGCTTTATGCCACTTCATCTTCGATCATCCCAAGAACTGTCACTGTCGTGCCCATTTTACACACAGGAAGACCACTTCAGACCTTCTAAGTGACAAACCTAGTTCAAAGGATGGGATCCACAATTCCAAAGTCCTCCCTGAGACACTGGTTGGTACTTTGTCAGAGGTCATATGTTCGCTTCCAGTAATGTGGGAGAGGAACAAGACTTCAAGGCCCCGGTGCTCAGTTGACAGGTACATTCCTGGGATGTCCGGGAGCCTCAGCACTAGGTCAGGAGCCCAGGTGGGGGTTGGTGGATTGGTGGGAAAGTCTGACATGTGGCAGGTGACATACTGTAACACGAGGGCTGGCTGCGACAATAACATACCATGTTGGTTCCACATTGCAATTCTTAAGAAGCTCCTGGCTTCTCACCTTGAGCAAAAGGTCCCTCCCCATTCTCAAGGCTCCACCCTTTGTTAGTGGACCAGTACATGTCTGCCCATCCTGTGGGGCTGTCTGTCCTGCCTGGGCCCTGCAGAGGGCAGACTCATGCCAGAAAGCAGATGGGGCCTCTGGTCACCTGTTAGGATCCAAGGTAGAGGGGCAGAGCCTTAGACCTCAGTAGGCAGCTCTTTCTGTCTGTCCCCAGATTTGGGTACAGCAGCCAGGCACTGGGGAACAAGGTGTTACTGAGGGCAGAGTTCCTTGCCTGAGATTCCTTTGGTACTTGGATCATCTAGTTTGGGTGGCGGCTTTGACCACCCAAACAGGGGTATGAGACTTCTCTAGCCTTCCTAGAATGGAAATCCCACTGTTCCACCCTAGGAAAGCCTACAATAAGGCTGGGAAAGGATGCTATTGCAAGGCTGTAGCCAATAGGGACTAATGTTATATTGTCCCAGGGTCCCCCATGTCCCTCCTGGGACCCTTTTTTTCCCCGCTTTTTGGATTCGTGTATCTCAGGGAGCCTATGTCCTTTTGGATGGTCGTCTTGGGACCGTTGGGATAGAGCAGGATACATGATCTATGTTCCTTTGAACAGTTGTTCTGGGGTTCTGGGAAAAATGATCACACTGTGTCCCCTCATGGAATTTGGGAGGGGAAGGTGGATGGGTGGCTGCTGAGACTCATTCAGGCACCTTTTGGGGTGAATTTTTGGTAAAGTTGGCAGGTGTCTGACACTTATTCTCTGTTTAACTTTCATGATTGGTCATAACAGCTATGTGGCCGCTTTCATTTGAGCCTCTCAGAGAAACTTAAAAGTAAAACCTCTGCTGTGTAGGGCAGTTAATGATTGCCTGGAGGCCAGATAGATGCTGCTGTTAGCAGGAGGCATGTTGTTATGTGGATTTCACAGCATCTGTAAATGCTGATGGCCGAGCCAACCCAATGGGCTGTTTGGGGGAGGATTTGCTTTGTGGTTCAGCTAAGTGATACTTGAATGGAGGGGACGCAGACACTGATGTCCCTGTTCCAGGATGCCCAATTGTACATCTCTCATAAACCACAGGTTCTCTAAACACACTGGGGAAAAGGTTGTACTGTAGAATTCTCAGACCATAAAAGCAGAGTGAGGGAAGTAAGGACTTAGTACCTCTGATCAGAAGGCCATGTTCTCCAGATGGGAGCTGTTGGTCAACGTGATTGTGCAGGAAGAGCTGGCCCTCGGGGAGAGGACTCTGGGCCCTGAAACATAAATGCAGCCATGGCCTGGAGGACTGGAGAGGTATGGCTTTCTGCTGGGCCCAGAGCTTCCTGGGTACTCACTATGGAAAGATACTTGGCTCGTTCTGAGCAGACTTTCAAAGCTTGGGTTAATAACCAAAGTCACTTCTGGGGAAGAGACTTTTCTTCTTTTGTGCTTTTGGGGAATTAATATTCTGGAGCATTCTGGGCATGGTAAAGAGGGAATTTCCAGACCTAGCGAGGGTAAGATAGACCGAGAAGGAGTTTTAAAACTGTATTAGGGTCTTAGAGAGTTGAGGACCTAGAGTTTTGAATAGGGAGCCACTGTTTAAGGCCAATGCCATTCTTCATCAGCTCCCCTGAATATCCTCACTGAAGGGCAACCAGGTAGTGGGTGAATAACCTCCTTGGTCACATAGCTTGTGTTCAGGCTGTCCTAAGTCCAGTGAGGGCTGGTGACAGTGCAGTTCGGTGGGCCGAACTTTGGGCACTTGAGATATTGGAATAGAGCGGGGAGAGAGAGAGAGAGAGAGAGAGAGAGAGAGAGAGAGAGAGAGAGAGAGAGAGAGAGAGATTTGAGACTCCTGCTCAGGCTGAGTCACCTAGTGGGAGGAAACTGGCATCAGAGTAGAACGTCATTGAAGTGGTCAAGATCAGAGAGATGACAGCTTAGCCCCCAAACCTCTGAGGATTGCTAATGGAGCCTGGGAAGGCACACATAGCAGTCACTGAGATGGGGACTCAAAGGTCATGGTTTTTCCAAAGGAAGTTTGGTGGACTTGTCCCTGGTATTAGTTAATTTCATGGTTACAGGGAGGAGGGAAGGGAGAGCAGCATCTTGCTTGGCCGAGGCCCTTAAATAGCACTGTGTTCCCACTGAAGACTTCCATGCAGAGCCCAGGGTGCTTATCTGGATTGGCTGTCCAGATAGACAGTAACATTTTAGCACAATAATACCCCAAAATTTTGAATGTGTTTTTGCCTGCCAGATCTGGTAACCCTGTCCTTCCTAGGTCTATGAATGGTCCTTGAGTCTTTCACCACCAAAAACCCAGTGAGACATTTCCTGGATCCTCTGGAAAACTTAAAAGAACGGCTAGCAATGTCTTCATGGTAAGCATTTGTACTTCCCACTGTGCGCTCTTCGACTTTGCGTACCAGTCCCTGCATGTCAGTCCTAGCGCCTGACATCAGCTGGCAGCACATTTGGCAGGAGCTGGGGACATGGCTATTTAAAGCAGAATATGTAGTAACCAGGTTTCCAGGTGGAGGGACCAGAAATCCCAGGCGCTTCACGCTTGAACAAATTCCGTGTTATAGGGAAAGAACAGTTGTGTGGAGGAGATGGGGATTAGTTGCAGGCAGGGTCCTGGGTGGGGCCTGAAGACGTTAGGACAAGGAGTTACTTTTCAGGTATCTTCTATGGTAGGCAATTTTCTAGGACCCATGTGTGGACCTCAAGGTGAAAGCAAGTGATATGAGAAAACTAGAAAAACAAAGCCTGAATCGGCAGGCTGCTCAAAGAGGGACAGCCACGGGCCATCCTGAGTGACCTTATTCTCAGTGGTGTCCATTGCAGGTGACCTACTGTCACATTGGCTACTGTCTGGTCTGATTTCCCTGCTATCTTTGGGGTTCCATGGTAACGTAGTGGCCCTCATATTCTGATCAGAGCCTGGAGAAGTAGGAAAAAAAGATCCCTTCTGGGAAAGTTCATTTCCTCCTTGGACACATCACGGCAAGCCATCCATGGGGTCTCTGATGGGAGTGACGGCTCAAGGGTGGGTAGGACAATCAGGCTTGCTACCTGGAGTCTAGGCAGAGCTTTGGCTTTCCGATGGAAACTTATTGGAAGTAGAGACTCAGTTTCAACAAAGATATTTACCTGGCTTTTAATCTTGAGGTTGATGGCTTTCCAAGACTTGTCTGAGGAAAAGGGCCTTTTCTGTTCTCCCAGTAGCATTTTCCCTCTTCTCCCTGTCCCCCCAAACTGAGTCGTGGTGGATGGAGAGCTCTCTGAGTGCTGAAATTGCCTATACCCAAAGGAACTTCTAGGGCAGCGGTTCTCAACCTGTGGGTCCTGAACGATCTTTTCACAAGGGTCACCTGAGACCATCAGAAAGCACATATTTACATTATGATTCATTGCAGTAGCAAAGTTACAGTTATGAAGTAGCAATGAAAATGATTTTATGGTTGAGGGGGTCACCACAGCATGAGGAACTGTGTCAAAGGGTCGCAGAATGAAGAAGGTTGAGAGCCACTGCTCTAGAGTAAAGGTCAGAAGCTGGTAGAGAATCCTGGCCAAGGGACTGCTGTATTCCACATGCACAAGACACTGCCTCTTTGGTCAGTTGTCTCTTCTTGGACATTGGGCTAGAATGCAAACATCAATATTCCATCAGGTGGTTAGTGTCTGGGACAGTGCATTTGACTTCGGTTCCTGTTATGTGGGTTTCAGAGTGGTCTTGGTTTTTGAAACCAATGACATAATTTCTAATTTATCAAGCCCCTTTTGGGATAATTTTGACAATTCTTTGACTGGCAAGAGCTCCATTCACCTGTTTCTATGGAGGCCCAAAGGCAGTGAGCAGCTCAGACACCTATGTTCCCTAAGTTTTTTCTGTACTGCTAGGTCTCCAGCTTATTTGGCCAGAGATGCCGTTTTAGCCTGGGCATGCCGGGATGTCTGCTTGGTGTCCAGTGACACTGACCTCTGAAGGAGCCCTTCTCAGGAACTGCAGGGGGAGGTGGGTCTATGCTGCTACTGCCCATGGAGTAGAAGGTCGGGAGGAAGCCTCTTGCCATTTCCCGTGGTGTGTGATGCTGAAGACAAAGGGAAATTCTGAAGTACATGGATGCTTTGAAAGAAAAGAAGCCTTAAGCATGTCATGTTTGAACCTTGGAAACTCCTGTTTGTTTTGTAGATGAGTGATGGGGGCAGGATAATGGGGGATAGAGAATAAGCCACAGCCATGCCCCACCAACTCTTAATCTCCATGGAATGCGTGTGGATAGCTAACTGCAGGGTGTCTGAGACCCTGCCTCAGTTCTCATGGACGAGCTGAGGCTCATGGTGTATGAGGCTCGCTCAGGGAATTGCTGCAGAGCTAGGCCTGGACTCCAGGTCTCCTGTTCCTTAGGGTGGTGAGTGTTTGATTGATGTTAGAAACACTGTATAGAGGGCTTGAGAAGGCCTCTGTCTTGCCTATTTTGCATGGCAGGCACTGTGGGGTTAACAAGGCAAATTGGGTTTGTGCGTGTTAAGGTTTGCCTGGGTGGGCCAACAGAGAAGGTAGACTCTCATGGTTTTCCTAGAAGATAGAATTGGGGGCTTAGGGGAAGTCTGATCACCCAGTGTCTGTGCTGATAGTTCAGCAGTTGTCAGATGCGGATGATATCATCACCCACCCCTTGACAGGGGACATAGAAATTGTCTCTAGGCAATTTTGGTCATCGTAACTAGGCCAAGAAGTGGTGCCAGCTCTGTGGATGCAGAAAATTCATCTTTTCCACCGTCTCTCTTCAACACTTAGAATTAGCTTGGTACAATATAGGTTCCCAGGGAATATTTATTGAGTGAGTGGATGAATAAATGAATGAATGAGCAGGCCCTGGGAAAGCCCATTGTATCATTGTGTCCTCCCACCTGGGCCCCTTTGTAAAGGGAGCGGGGAGTTAGGGTGAGTCCTTCCCACCTTCCCAGAAACCCAAGGCAAGTGGCATAACAGGAGAGGGTGACAGACAGGGAGACAGAGAAGAGAATGGCATCAGGTGGTAGAGGTGATATGTGTCACAGAAACTGGACAGTGTACAGGGCAGCCCTGATCGCTCAACCCACAGTGTCTACACTGCTGAGTCGAGAAGCTCCCGGGTAGGGTAGTCTTCAACCTTGTTGGAGAGGTGGGAGCTAAGCAGTCACAAGGAAGTTGCTGATGGGGCAGCTAGAGCTGGGGGTGCAGAGGCTGCTATACCCCCCACTTTCTCGACCAGCAAGAGCTGCATGGAACTGCTCTCAGGCAGCTGTGGAGGTGTCTACCATACCGGGCGTGTTCTTCACAGCCAATCACCCTCCTTGAGTAATCTCAGAGAGAAGCTTATAAAGTGTTTTTAAGAGGTTGAGAACCACAACTTCAGAAGCACATAAACGCTTCCATAAATGCCAGCTTTGCAAAATGACTCCATGGAGGAAGAACAAGCAGGGTCATCTCCTACGCTTGGGCAAGCCCAGAGTTTGAGGTGGAAGACCCGAGCTTATCTTTGGTCCACAACTTTCAGGGTCTCCTCTCTTGATTTGCTTAGGCATCTGGTAGTGATTTGGTTTTGTTCTTTTTATTTCTTCTCTGCGGTTGGTCATCTCTGGGATGTGTTTGGTGACCAGGAAGGTCTAAGTGGTTTAGGCTCAGGGAAGATGAAGGCTACAAGGTAAATGGTCTTCCAGCCCTGCCCATGGCTCCAAGCAGGTGGATTACATGATGACCAGCTCATGAACTGTCTGAAGGGTTGGTTATGGGGTATCCCCTCCATTAACTGCTATCATATTGTTCCTGGGAGAGGGCACAGAGACATTAGCAAACTCCAGCAGAGTGCTTATACCCATGAGCCTTTGCTGCCCTTACCATAAACCATCACCAAAGACTGTCCTTTTGGCTAACCAGTGCTTCTAAAATATGGAGGGACTTTCAAAGCACATTTGTAGTTATCTTTGGTTCCTCCTTGTATCTATGTAAAGTAGACAGAAGAGCCCCCTGATGTCTAATGTTCCCACCAGACCACTAGGAATCCCAGAGAGGTGACATGCTCAGTGTCACAGGATGAATAATTGATGGAGCCAGTATCTGAATGCTGGTCTCTTGTCCCTAAATTCTAGGTATCCTGAATTGGAGTCTAAGAGCCCGGGTTTCAGATATAAGTATTACTACTCACCCCTGATTACCATGAGTGTTTAAGCAATGGATAGCAGCTGATTGAGGTTTGCTGGGCATGGTCTGTGATTGCTGTGAGGAGCAAACAGAAGAGTTAAAATCCCAAGCACCACAAGCACACTGCCACAGCTAGTTCTTTTAATTTTATTAAATTTAAATCTAAAAATTACATTTATTTCTTTTGTGTGTATGTGTATACCCAGGTGCATGAAAACAAAATGTACATGTGAGGATCAAAGGGAAACTTGTTGTAGTTGGGTCTTTCCTTCTACCAAATGGGCCTGGGGATTGAACTCAGATCATCAGGCTTGGTTGCAGGTGCCTTTACTCACTAAACCATCTCCCTGGCCTACGCACACTTTAAAGAATCATTTTAAAAATTATCATTATGTGTATTATGTGTTCATGATATATGTGTAAGAGTGTAGACATGTGCATGCTCCTGTGTGTGTGCGCGTGTGTGTGTGTGTGTGTTTGTGTGTGTGTGTGTGTGTGTGTGAGTGTTTGTAGGTCAGAGAACATCTTTCAGAAATCAGGTCTTTCCTTCTACTTTGGGATTCCCTGGATCAAACTCAGGTTGTCAGGCAAGTGCTTCTGCCCACTGAGCCATCTTTCTGGCCCTTACTTTTAAAATTAGCTTGCGAGGTAGCAGGTTCCTTATGGAATGAATCTGTATGGATAGATCTGTATTAGTTTTGCTTGACCCTGCTCCTCACCCCCACCCTTCCCCTCTTCCCTCTGCTCCCCATCCCCACTCCACTTTCCCCTTTCTACATCCTTATCACATGTTCTACAACCTTCTTCATCCCTCCCCCTTAAAGTCTCGTTTATGGGCCCCTTTCTAGTTGTCTGACTTTTACACACACTCCTACATAAACACACATGTGTAAAAATTAGAAGTGAGGATCCGTATACGACGGAGAACATGTGGGGTTTGGCTTTCTCAGCCTGGGTTTCCTCACTCAACACAATACTTTCCAGCTCCATTCATCCTCCTGCAAATTCCATATTTTTCTTTTTCTTTATGGCTGAATAATATTCCATTATGTATCCTGTACTCCCTTTTCATCACTCCGGTGGCCCGGGCACAGATGAACAGCTGTGGGAGTATGGGTGAAAGATGGACAGATGTGGTACCTCAGGGGAAGACAAGTAGGGAGGACAGAAACCAAATGTCATATGTGAGGCCACTCCCGGTTTATGAGATCTGAAGCAAGGACTCTTTGAAGAGGTAATAAAATTCAGCCTGCCAGGAAATGGCGATGGCTGAGAGTCCTGACTTAGCAAACCCAATTGGACAATTTTTTTCCTCCTTTTACAAGGAAAGACATTCTGATGGATGGCAAAACTGACATTCTAATGAGATAGGCTTTCTGGGAATGGAAACGGTTTTCCCAAGAGCTAAAGACCTGGAACACGCCAACACCCCATGGAAAGTGTATATAAGCACTGTAGGGAGCCCTGGAGAGGCCACAACCTGAGCTCCTGCCTAAGCTGCAGCCTTCTTCGCTAACGTCATGGCCACCCAGATCTGCACCCCGACCTTCTCCACTGGGTCTGCCAAGGGCCTCTGCGGCACCTCAGGCAGCTTCTCTCGGATGTCTTCTGTCCATTCCATGGGCTCCTACAGGGCCCCCAGTATGGTTGGCACTGTGGGATCCATGTCTGCCTTCAGGACTGGCTTCTCTGGCTTCGGCGGCTGCTTGCCGGGCTCCTACCTGTCCTCTGGGTGCCACTCATCCAGCTTTGTAGGAAACGGAGGCTGGTTCTGTGAGGGCAGCTTCAATGGCAACGAGAAGGCGACCATGCAGGTCCTGAATGACCGTCTGGCCAACTACCTGGAGAAGGTGCGGCAGCTGGAGCAGGACAATGCGCAGCTGGAGTGCCGCATCCGAGAATGGTACGAGTGTCAAGTGCCATACATCTGCCCGGACTACCAGTCCTACTTTAAGACCGCGGAGGACTTGCAGCAGAAGGTAATGGGCCAGGTCCTCTTCCAGCGGGCCAGGCAACTCCCGGAAGCCTTCCATTCCAAGATTCAGCTGCTCACTGAAGCATACAGGAAATCTTCCTGGATGGAGAGAGCTCTATTCTCTGAGACTTGGTTCCCTGGGGACTCAGGCTTCTCTGCTGGTCTGTGTACCCTGTTACCAGCTGTTCTATTCCTTCCCTCGTTGTCTTAGCTTAGGGAGGGAAGGATCATGACCTTAGTCCCCACTTGGTGTAGTGATGTATCGACACCTTCCTAGCCACTGGCTTGCTTATTCTTCATCCTGGAATAGGGGTATCGCTGTGCCCATATAACAGATAAGGAGGTTGAATTTTGAGAGGCTCAGCAACTTGCACAAGGTCACACAACCTAAATGTGAAATCCAGAATCAGAACCTAATTCTGATATATCAGAACCTCACCCTGATGTATCCCACTGGGCCACCCTGGAGGCTACAGAAGCCAGGACTGATGGGCAAGTGATGTGTTGCCCCTCCTGGGACCTGTTCTCCTTCCATGTCTGGATATTTAAAGATGTTGCCTGTATTTAGAAGCATCTGCGAACTGGGTTCCCCAACCCCCTGTCTCCACATTAGTAGGCCTTACCCAGTTCAGGGCAAACCTCTTGTTTTTCAGATCCTGCTGACCAAGTCTGAGAATGCCAGGCTTGTCTTACAAATTGACAATGCCAAGCTGGCTGCTGATGACTTCCGGACAAAGTGAGTGGCCCAACTAGGGGAAGCTTGCTCGGTGTCAAATTCTGTCCCTTGTATTTGGGAGCTGGTGAGGTGGGAATAAAGCCCGACACAGCTGTAAATTGGAAGCCATGGCAGAGGCCTTGGATCCCTCCTGAGACAAGGGAAAGAACCACTGTGTTTCTGACTCTAAGTTAGCCATGGCAGACAGGGCTCCCCTTGCTGCAGACTGGGCAGGGTTCTGTGTGTGCAGGTATGAAACGGAGTTGTCCCTGCGGCAGCTGGTAGAGGCGGACATCAACGGACTGCGCCGCATCTTGGATGAGCTGACCCTGTGTAAGTCTGACCTGGAGGCGCAGGTGGAGTCCCTGAAGGAGGAGCTGCTGTGTCTCAAGAGGAACCACGAGGAGGTGAGATTGCTGTCACCTGACCCCCAAGGTCCCCATCCAGCCAAGGAGTCATTGCTGGCCTGTGGGCTTACTGTCTGGCAGGAAGTCCACGAAGCACTTTGTATCTTAGTTCACCCCCAGTGTCACCCCAAGAGTTAGATGGCACTGTGAGCTCCATTTTACAGCTGAGAAGATGGTTGTAAAGATGTGATGTCATTTGCCTACATCACACAGAGACTACACCCTCACCCACGGCACTTCAACTCCATTTGGATTATGGTGTTTGATTCTATTGGCTTGGTGTATCATCCCCTACATCCTCAGGAGGGGTGAGGTATAGCTAGACCAACGGGGAGACCCATGTTCAAAGAGGCCAGCTCTCTTGTCTCATGGTACCTGAGGGAGGAAGGAGAATTTGAACCCAGGTCACGGAACCTACCAAGCCAGCAACCTTTTCACAGCCATATGCCATCTTGCTTTGTCACCGCAGGAAGTCAATGCACTCCGTTCCCAGCTTGGGGACCGACTGAATGTGGAGGTAGATGCTGCCCCTCCAGTGGATCTCAACAAGATATTGGATGACATGAGGTGCCAGTACGAGACCCTGGTGGAGAATAACCGCAGAGATGTGGAGGCTTGGTTCAACACTCAGGTGGGGTTGGCGACCCAGGACTGTGGGCTGTGGGGTGGGGTCACTGTGGAAAGGGGAGACTCTAGGTCTCATCCTGTTCTGCATTCTCTCTTCCATAGACCGAGGAGCTGAACCAGCAGGTGCTGTCCAGCTCCGAGCAGCTGCAGTGCTGCCAGACGGAGATCATCGAGCTGAGGCGCACAGTCAATGCCCTGGAGATAGAGCTGCAGGCCCAGCAGAGCATGGTGTGTGGTCTCTGCCCAGCCGACTGGTCACAGTTCATTGAAGGCTCCCTGACTTAGCAATGTGCTGGCCATCACATTATCACAGGGCCCAATCCCAACTGTGTGTAGATACTAGGACAGTGGGTGTTTAGGGCGGAATCTCTTCTCAATAGCACCTCTTCCCCACTGTAGCGCAATTCCCTGGAGTCTACTCTGGCTGAGACAGAGGCCCGCTATGGCTCCCAGCTGGGTCAGATGCAGTGTCTGATCACCAACGTGGAGCACCAGCTGGCTGAGATTCGCTGTGACCTGGAGCGGCAGAACCACGAGTATCAGGTGTTATTGGACGTCAAGGCCCGGCTGGAATCGGAGATTGCCACCTACCGCCGTTTGCTGGAGGGCGAGGATTGCAAGTGAGTGATTCCTGAGCTTCTCAGAGCTGGGCTGAGAGAAGGGCTTGACATACTTTCAGAGCTGAGTGGTTGTTTCAAAGACAAAGGTAACGGAGCTAAAGCCCTTAAAGAATCCTTCTGGTCCAAGGCTTTGGAAATGTTCAAGGGGACAAGATAAGGTGAGGCACAAGCCCATCTTCAGCCATCTTTTTGGTGGGCGTTCCTAGTGTCCCCTCTTGCAGCTCCATCCTCCCTTTCTCAGGGTTTCGGAGTCTCTTGAATGCTCTGGTGTCATCCATTGTTGTTACCACTGCTCAATAGGATCCCCTAAATTGATCTATTGCTCCCATGACAAGTGCCTTCATTTCTTCAGGCTTCCTGCCCACCCTTGTTCCACGGAGTGCAAGCCTGCTGTAAGAGTTCCTTATGTCCCCCCTACACCCTGCACCCCGGCTGGACCCTGCACCCCAGCTTCCCAAGTCGGCACCCAGATTCGTACCATCACCGAGGAGATCAGAGATGGAAGAGTTGTCTCCTCCAGGGAGCACGTGGTGCCCCGTGCACTGTGACCAGCCACCAGTGAGGCCTAGGCCACAGGAAGGAGGACACCTCGTGGCTCTTGGCAGTGAAATGATTTTGCACTTCCCTGGGGCCCTCCTTGCTTAGCAGGTTTTTCTACTAAAATTCATCTATTGTTTCTGGTCTTAACTGTGCTTTTTACGCCATGCAAAACCAGGTTTCCCTGGAAACGTACCCAATAAAGTGTTCTCTTGGCATAGCAAAGCTGATCCTGGTTGACTCTGTTGATTCTCCTGGGGTTAGTGTCTATGGGTGTTTGGGCATGGGGTTCAGTAAAGTCGCTGAGTGATTAAAAAAAATAATATTGGAGATGTTTTACATTCTGGTCAACAGACACTGACTCCTACCTCAATCTTTGTGGGTGCTGGTTGGTTGTTCCTAGATTGGCTTTGTCTGTAGGCGCCTATCCTAAGATAGGCAGAGAAAATGCAAAGCTTCCAGTCTTCTTTAGCAGTCCTGATGGGATCTGTGATCATCTCTCATTCTGTCCTACTTTCTCCCATGGCTAGCTCCTGTTTCCCTTCTTCCCAACACGTATCAATTCAATAGAGTCCCAGGGCCAACCAGAGAGCTCCAATCTCAGGTAGCCAAGACTGAGCCAACCACACCATGGAGGGGAGTTGGGGTGAACCGGAAGGTGAAGACAGAGCGTCAGGCAAATCCATGTTCCTAACATGGGAGTACGGGAATGAAAGAGGCCCCTAGAAGGACAACTAGGAGCACTTTTATATTCTGTATTATAAAGACTCATTTGCACTCCATATTGTAAAAAGGAGTCAGTGTTGTCCTAATAACCCTCACCTACAGCTCAGATGTCCTGGGAGGAGCACAAGGTTGAGGATGGCAGATGGTCACTACACCTAGAATTTCAGGAAGTCCCTGAGCACAGACACCCACAGAATGAGGTAATACCGAGATGATAGAGGCATAGACATTACAAGTCTCAGGGATGCATCTGATGCCTGACCAGAGAGTTGAGCCTGAGCTCCAGAGTGATTGACAGCTTTTATTCTCTCACCCACTCCCATGTCCCTGAAGTTGCTGGCAGGAGATGAGATGAGAGGCAGGATTTTTTGAGAGATGCAAATCCATTACCTTTCCAGCTCACCATCTCGCCTAATAAAGTACAGCGTGATTCGATTCCCATTTCTGTTCATTGGCCTTTGTGGTAACAGGCAACATGAAGTCCCATATTCCAGTTACAGGAAGTATGGGGTGGCAGGGACAGTGTGGTACAGGGCACGGCCAGTCTGCTATGTCAAGTGGCACTCAGGGTGTGCAGATGATCCCAACTGAGCTGGGCTGAATGATGTATGGAGCTTAATTGGGCTGGGCTCTGGATACCCTTCTCATCACAGAAGCCGGGGCTATGAGAAGACCTATTCTTCAGTTCAGAACACAGACCCAGAGCTGGCAGTGGCTTACACCAGACCACGCAGCAGTGAGGGGCTGAGTCCTGGCCATCACCCGGCTCTTCTGCTTTTGCCTCTGGGCTCTTACTGGAGGCCAACACTATGACATATCTGGTGATTAAGCCAAACAGGAGGAAGCCAGAGGTTCAGCAGAAGCAGCCCAGTAGGTCCCAGGAGATGCTCACAGGCAGAATGGAAGTGTCTTGGCTGTGACTGCTCTGTTGCTCTAAGAGCGCGTGCCCAGACGTGCCCAGGGACTCCTTTAGTCCCAGCAAGTCATCCGTGCCTTGGAGCTTCTGGGAGCCCTGATGGGACAATGTATGTCAGCACTCTAAATGTGGTGCTCACCAGAGTCGGTCTGAACCAAAATGAAGAGTCTTCAGACTACACTCAAACAGCCCTGGATGATTATATTTGGTTTGTTCATGTGTCATTGCTTCAATTCCTACTAACTCCCTCGGAGCACTTGCGGCAGTGAAGAAACCCCTCCTATGCTCAACCTCAGCCACACACCCTTCACTGAGGCCACCAATGGAAAAACTGGAGGGCAATATTGCACAACAATCGGAAGTCCTAGGGCTCCTTGGTTCTTTTGACTCCTTTCCCATTGCCCTCTACATGACCTCAAGAGAGAGATGAGATGATATAGAGCACTTACTTTCAAGGTGGTCAATTTATTCTCTGCTTTCTAGATATACTATCTGGTCCTCATTCACAGACACGCTTGCTTCAGTGAATAAATTAGAAGACAGTGCTTGAGGACCTCCCCACCCCAGCCAGCAAAACCTGTGCTAATATGCACCAGGGCTCAGCCAGGGAGGAGCAGGGCTGTGGCATTAGCTGCATTAACTGTGGATAACAGGCACCGCTCCCAGGAAGCAACCATTCAGTTGTAGACCTCCTTCTCTCCCTCCCAGGATCAGCCCAGGGATAGCAAGAGTCAGGGAAGTGTAAGGTTTTGGCATGTGAGCAGGGGGAGAGATTGTTGAATGTCGGGGTGATTAGGGAAGAGTTCTGAGAAGATTTGGATGAGCAGAACAAGGAAGCAAGAAGGTAGAAGGTATTTTAGGGCATGGCTGAGTCTGACCATGCCATGTTCTGGGGACAACAGGGTCTGGACAGAGGACAGAGATCTTGAGGGGGAGATTATCAGGGTGCTTCTAAACAATGTTAGTTCCTGCTGACAAAGAATTCTAGGAAATTATTTTACTTTAGTTTTTTAGATTTTAATGGGGAAAAAAGAAATGGAGCAGCACAATTTATAGGCATTTCATAGCACTGAAAATGTTACTTATCTGTTTTTTTAATAAAAATATTTTATTATCTAAAAACATCTTATCAGGACTTTTCAGCCACACCTTTTAGCTGCCTCACTTGCTCCTGTTTCCCTTGAGCAGATGGCTTTTGTTCTCTGCTAGGGGACCCGGCTTGTTGGGGCAGGTGCTGTTGGTTCCTGTCTTGCAGTTTCTGCTTCCTTATCTCTGAGAACGGGACTTGCAGAAGGCTGCCTTTCCCGCTTCTCCTAGTCATTCATTCTTTCTTTCCTTCATCCAATTCTCCCTCCTATGCTCTCTTCTCCTCCAAATCCCTTGTTCCTTTATGTAACACAACCCACTCGTTCACTCAGTCACTCCCGCACACACTTCCTCATATTCACACACTCGCACACCCACCTGCGCACTCTGAGACGTCTAGAAGGACAGCACTGTTTTCGACATTGCAGGGGTGTTTCAAAGGAAGTCTGAGGTTAGCCCCCAGGGCAGTCCTTTGGGAAGATGGGGCTGAACCACAAGACAGAGGACGGCAGTTCATGGAGGACAAGGGGATTCTCTCAGTCACCTCCATGGGTTCTAAGTGTTGGGTGAGCACAGCAGGACTGGAGAGGGGCGTGAGCTGTAAGGAGAAGGAATGACTGGGATTGAGCCCCCAGAGGCTGTGGGATGGGTCTGAGGACTGGAGTCCCTGGGTGGGCAAGGCTATGGTCTCCTTGCAGAGCCTGTGTGGCACCCTCCTATCTATGTAGGGTGTAGGTGATGGTGGGGTTTAATTGGGGACTGCACACTGAACAAGAGCCATTTCTGTCACCTCTGCTACTCCTTGGCTGGCTCCTAAAACAGTAGTCATCTATCCAGTAGGGTTACTAATAATGCCAGTTTTATGTCTCATGAGGATATCGTGAGGACTGAGTGAGAGGGCATGTAGAAGGACTGAACACAGGTCCTGGCACATACCGAGTGGGTGACGGAAGTTCCCGCTGGTATTGTCATTAATAGGGTGGTTTGAAGGTCTAGTCAAAGCTGCCAACAGCACTTGGTCCCTATCTAGGCAGCTCAGATGTAAAGTCCCATCAAGGAAGTCATGTCATCCTTGGGGTTGAGTAGATGAATTCAGAACTTCATGCTGTGACTTCTCTGGGACACATGGCTTCAGAATTGCTCCGATGAGCCCAGAACACATCCCCAGATGTCCCCAGGAGACTGTGACTTAGGAAAGGGATGGGTGGGAAGCACAAACACTCCAGGAGGCTCAGCTGAGCTGCATCTTTGCACTGAGGCATGGTGCTCCAGGGAGGAGAGGCTGAGGCAGCCAATGGTACCCTAGGATTATGCTGGGTGGGTGCTGATCACACGGGGTCCCAGGCCGTGGGAGGGTGCAGTGGCTGATGGGAGTGACCTATGCACCTGGCCCACCAGATCGTGGACTGTGTGCTTAGAGTCTGTCCCCACTCCCTAATGACAGCTGCTTAGCTTTACCAAGTTCCATTTCAACAGGACTGAGCTTGTGCTGCCACTAGGAGTCCTTGCCACGAACAGGTGCTGTCTGAGCTTCTTCAAGCTCAGGTAATGCTTACCGCAACCCAGGGCGCAGGCATTGATATGTGTTCTCACTACAGAAGAAACAGAGGGAGACCCTGGAAGGTGGAGTCAGGTGGTTCATGCTGGGGCTTTTTGAGCCCATGAGCTCAGATGTCAGATTGCTTTTCTTGGGACCCCAGAATTCTCTCCTTTCTGTTTTCCATAGGCGCTATCATATCAAGCAGCCTGGGACAGGATCCCAGGTTTAGTCAGCCACAAGCTGGAGGCGCTAAAGCAGGTCTTGTGATATCTGAGCTTTGCTGTCCTCAGCTACAGGCTAGGGACAATGAGCCCAGAGAGCACACGTGGGAAGGTGCTGAGCACCGTACTTGGCTCACTGCAGCTCTCAGCTCATGGTTGCTTCCCAATGGGAAGATAGTAGATGTTCTTAGAAGAGAAAGCAGAGGGGCTGGAAGAGATGGTTCAGCAGTTAAGAGTACTGACTGTTCTACCAGAGGACCCAGGTTCAATGCCTGGCACCCACTTGGCAGCTCAAAGCTTTCTGTAACTCCAGTTCCAGGGGACCCAACACCCACACACAGATATATTAGCAAAACAGCAATGCAAATAAAATAAAGATGCATATTAAAAAAGATAAAAGAAAGCATGACAGCTTAGAAGATGGGTCCCATAGGCTCTCACCTGTGGCATTCAGTCCCTAGCACCACCTCTCCTCAGCCCTGGTTCCAGGGCTTACTTGTTCACACACTGCACTGGCCAGATGTCTCATCAAACTTTCTAAGCATTGGGCCAGCCAGTTTCCAGAGCAGAGATGAGCCCAGGAGGCTCAGGTTCCTTGTGCCTGCTGAGGAGATGTGTGAATCAAATACTGTCCCCCCGCCCCCGCTTCCACCAATTCGGGCAACTAGAAGGGAAGCCTCCATTTTTACCCGGCCTGGAAAAGACACTTCCTCCTAAACACAGCTCTAGCTATCACATGGGTCAGGACTTGACTTCGAGTTATTTTGGCTAGAGTCGAGGCTATGTAAGCAGAAAGAGCTCCTGGCTAGGGAGTAGGGCAGTGTCTGCTGAGGCTCTGTTAGGTTGAGGGTTACTAACTGTCCCATTTTGTCCAGGACAAAAAGTTTCCTGCATCACACATTAAAATCACAGCAGTCCAGAGGAACCTGGGACAGTTGGTCACCATGGTCATATCTTCCGGGCCCACTCAAGAGTCTTTTATATTTGCTCAAACTACAAGCCCCTGCCTTCCAGCCACCTGCAGGCTTGCATCCCCCTCCCCCAGACTGTTGTTCATCAAAAGAGACAAGGCCGAAGAGGGCAAGATGGTGGCTGGACTCCCACGCCTGCTTAACAAGGAGGCTGAGGTCTGGGTTCTGATGACAGGCCCCTTTGAAGAACTGTTGCAGACTGGGCCTTCCCAGGGTGTAGGGCTGTGGGGGTGAGTCTCCACATACCCACTTGTCCAACGGGGCTTCTGTTTTATGAGGCCAGGGTATGTTCACGGGAAGCTAAATAACAGGCTAATGAGAGGTTTTGATAGAAAGTGGAATTAACTTTAATGAGGAGAAAACACTTTGTAAGGTCCGACCAACGCCCACTGGGGCAGAGGTATAAAGTCAGGCCAGGGAGCTGCTTCTCTGTATTGGAGTGTCTACTCTCAGAGATCTACTGCTTACTGGGCTGCTGTGGCCATGGCTTCCAAATGCCTCAAGGCCAGCTTCTCCTCGGGATCCCTCAAGAGTCCAAGTAAATCTGGAGGGGGCTCCACGCGAACGTCCTCGATGTACTCCAGCAGCTCTTGCAAACTGCCTAGTCTTTCCCGGGGAACCCGGAGTTTCTCCGTGTGTTCTGCTGGCCTGGGTAGAAACAGTTACAGGGTTTCCAGCTGCCTGCCTGCTCTGGGCCTCCCCTCGGGAGGTTTTTCTACCAGCTACAGCATCGGTGGAGGTTGGTTTGGAGAGGGCATCCTCACTGGCAATGAGAAGGAGACCATGCAGGTCCTGAATGACCGCCTGGCCAGTTACCTGGAGAAGGTGCGCCAGCTGGAGCAGGAGAATGCCAGCTTGGAGAGCCGCATTCGAGAGTGGTGTGAGCAGCAGGTGCCCTATATGTGCCCCGATTACCAGTCTTACTTCCGAACTATGGAGGAGCTCCAGAAGAAGGTGAGTCGTTTGGAATGGCTTCGGGTCTAGAAACCAGGATGTGTGTCATAGTAGCCTGGATCCCACAGGGGACTTTTGGAGGAAACAAAGCTTATTTATATCTGTGGCTTTTTCTATTCTCTCCGATGATCTTAGCCAGTCTATCAGATGTGAACACTCAAAGCCAGGCTGGTTAAGTGACCCAGATGGCAATTAGCAGACTCAGAACTCGAACACAGGCTGTATTAACTAAGTGGCTGTGTGACCTTCGATACCACTGTCCACCGTTCTGAATTTGAATGTCCTCATTCTAAAAAGGCAAATTGCTTGGATTTGGTGTACTTAGTGAAGCTCTGTTTCTGACCTGTAAAGCAGCGAAGATGCCTTCTCTGTAAGTCCCTGGGCTCAGCTGGATCCTGAGAGAGAGTGTTTGCGACCAGATAACTGAGCATAGCTGTTAGCAGCAACCTGCCTTGGGGCCACAGCAGGCCTTGGGACAGGAAGGCAGGAGGAAGCTGTAGTATCCTGTAGCAAGCCTTTGTTTGCCTTCTCTCTAGCCCTTGGCTACACATCATAGGCACACAACATTGCAAGGGATCTTGAGGGTCTGCTGTCTGACACCAGCTCTCATCTCTTACGGAGCCCCACACTGTTGAGATCCATGGATGGGAATGTACCTCCTTCCACAGGCAGCTCTTGTCAGACTCAGGGGGACGCTGTCACCAACAGAACATCCTTTCTTATGTGAAATCACTTCCTTATGTCCTCAGACTCTTTTCAGCAAGGCAGAGAATGCCAGATTGGTGGTGCAGATTGACAACGCCAAGCTGGCTGCCGATGACTTTAGGACCAAGTGAGTGGCCTTGCTTGTCCCCGGGCTGGGGCTGATACAGTTGGATGCTGGTGATGGTTGGTCTCAGGGTCCATTGAAGCATGAGGGCAGAGGTTACAGCACCAGGTCAGTCTGGGGTGGGGCTTGACTTCCATGCAAATGGGATCACGGGTCTGGGTGCCTTGCTCTATGTCTTCAGGTATGAGACGGAGGTTTCCCTGCGGCAGCTGGTGGAGGCTGACATCAATGGCCTGCGCAGGATCCTGGATGACCTGACTCTCTGCAAGGCTGACCTGGAAGCACAGGTGGAGTCTCTGAAGGAAGAGTTGCTCTGCCTCAAGAAGAACCATGAGGAGGTGAGCATAGGGGAGGAGGTGAGCATGGGGGACCAAGTGAGGCTAGGGAAGAGGTCAGCACGTGGACCAGATGAGAACGGGGATGGGAGGAGGAGGTATTCATGTAGGACCAGGTGACGATGGGGAAAAGGTGAGCACGGAGGAGCCAATGACAATGGGGAGAGGTGAGCAGAAGAGTGACTGAGAATGGGAAGAATGGGGAAGAGATAAGTATGAGGAATATGTGAACCTGGGGAGCAGGAGCACGGGAGAGAAGAGCAAATGGGAGGAGGCGAATGTAAAGAAGAGCATGGGAAGAGAGAGGTGAGTATGGGTGAGGCAGTCACCTAGGAACAGGCCCTCATCTGTGTCACAGGAAGTGAACTCATTGCGCTGCCAGCTTGGCGATCGGCTCAATGTCGAGGTGGACGCAGCTCCACCTGTTGATCTGAACCGTGTCCTGGATGAGATGAGGTGCCAGTATGAGACCTTGGTGGAGAACAACCGGAGGGATGCAGAAGACTGGTATGACACCCAGGTAGGTGCCCAGAAGCAGCCAGTGCAGCAGAGGTGAAGTCATCTAAAAGTATCCCTGGGGCTCTGAACCAGGCTTTTGACTCCATCTTGTAACCATGCGGTCTCCCCAGCAAGCATGACATGAATGGAAGGTGTTTCTTGACTCATCATACTCATGGTTCCAAGTGATCTCTATGACCTTTGAAGCTGAGACCTCAGGGTTCCTGATCAGACCCCTTGTGCATGTGTGTTCCAGACCGAAGAACTGAATCAGCAGGTCGTGTCCAGTTCAGAGCAGCTGCAGTCCTGCCAGGCGGACATCATTGAGTTGAGACGTACAGTCAACTCCTTAGAGATTGAGTTGCAGGCCCAGCAGAGCATGGTAAGCACTGGGGTGGGGCAGAACTGAACCGAGCTCGGAAGCGCACAACCCCCAGATTCCACATGTTGGCCATACATACCAGTTCCTAGAGTTCAAATTCTTAGCTCAGGGCTTCCCTGTGTAGAGAAGAGGGCATGAAGGTCAGACACAACTGCCCTTGGGATGAAAGATAAGAGGGTCTGTAGTACTTGGCACACGCTGGGAATGAGTCCTCCAAATAAGATCCACCTTCTGTGTAACTGCTATCCAGAGGTACCAATAGGAAGCAGATGTTGTCTGGATCAAGGGGCCACAGGAGCTGGGCTAGTTCACCTTTGGTGGTGTTTGACTGTGTCTTCTCCTAGTTCAGTGACCCTCTGAGCTTCCATTCTTTCTTAAGATTTATGTAGTTTTATTTTATGTGTGTCTATATTTTATGAGTGTTTTGTTTGCATGTGTGTTTGTGTGTCATGTGTGTGCAGTGCCCATGAAGGCCCGAAGAGAACATCAGATCCTTGGGAACTAGAATTACAGACATTTGCAAACCACCACATGGGTGTTACAAATCAAACCTGGGTCCTCTGGAAGAGCAGCCAGTGCTCTTAATCACTGAGCTTGTGCGTTCGTTCTTGTATTCCAAAGTCCCACTGACATCCTGGCAGACCTTCCTCACTGGTTCTCTGTCCTCTAACCTCCTCCTTCTCCCTCAACCCTTGCTTTCCCAGAGAGATGCTTTGGACTCCACGCTGGCAGAGACGGAAGCCCGCTATGGCTCCCAGCTGGCCCAGATGCAGTGCATGATCGGCAGTGTGGAGTCTCAGCTTGGTGAGATCCGGGCTGACCTGGAGCGTCAGAACCAGGAGTACCAGGTGCTGCTGGATGTCCGGGCCCGGTTGGAGTGTGAGATCAACACGTACAGGGGCCTGCTGGAGAGTGAGGACAGCAAGTGAGTATGGCTGCATGCTCTCACCACTCCAAAGCTCTGGGGAGACCACATGGTGCCAAGGAAAAGCATATCCTGACTCAGGAACCTTAGGGGTTTAGCGCTGGTCTCAGGACAAACTAATCTGTTTGCTCCAGCTGGTTCTGTTTTCTTCTCCGAGAGCCTGTTTCCCTTTGGGTAAATTAAGGAGACAAGATTTAAAAGGTACCATCTCATTTGTATGTCTTCGATCTGTTCAGTGTTATCGAAAACAGCAACTGGATTATGATAGTAACCCAATTCTCTTCTGTTTTCCAGGCTTCCCTGCAACCCGTGTGCCTCTGACTACTCACCCTCTAAGTCATGCCTCCCCTGCCTTCCTGCAGTCTCCTGCAGCGCTGGAGCAGCCCGTGCAACCTGCAGTCCCCGCCCTGTCTGTGTTCCCTGCCCAGGGGGCAGGTTCTGAGAGGGACAGATCCAGACGGTCAAGGCTGTTGCCTTCAGGGTTCTGACATGGCATCTTGTCAACCCTAACTCTTACAGCCCAAATATCTCCATTCATGCTGGGCCCAGGCCCAGGCCCAGGCCCTGAGAGGGCCCCTGCAAATATATGCCTTAAAGATTCTCAGACCCTGTCAACTAAGTCTGGTTGCCCTTCAGGCCTCGACGCCTCATCATTTCAATGGGCTCCAGGGTCTCTGTTCTGGGCCTGTTCCTTGGTCAGTCTTCCTTTCTGAGTGTGTTCTCATAGGTTCTGAAATTCAGTACAGTGTATCTGAGGCTGGAACAATAAAGCCATTTTCTCTGGCTCCCAATGACTGGCTTACATCATTTCTGTGTTGGTTTGTGTCCATCTGGGGTTTAGATCGACTGTTGGGCATGGAGGATGTTTGACCAAGGGTGACCCTGAAAATAACAGGGTCCCCAGGCTCCTTATTATGGGTGGTTAGAGGACTGCAATGGAGAATTTTTTCTTGGGCCTGTGCATGCTTGGGACAGCCTTGACTGTTATTCTTCCAACTCCATCCACTTTTTTCCACTTTGAGACAGATCTCTCATTGCCCTGAAACTTGCCAAGTAGACAAGATCCCTGGCTGACCAGGGAGCTCCAGGGATCTGCCTGTCTCTGCCTCCTAAGCACAGACATTACAATCCTGTGCCACCACACCTGGCTCTTTGTTGAATGTGGTTGCTGGGGATTGAACTCAGGTTGTTGTATCTACAAGGCAAGCACTTTGTCAACTGAAGGCCTTGCTGGTGAGGCTTCTTCACTTGGCTTCCCTGATGAAGACCTTTCTGCAAGGTCCCAGCGTGGTGACAATTGTTACCTACTTTGCCTCTTGGTATACATAGCAACTCTTGTGGGGGGGGGTCACAGAATAGGCTTGGTAAGGATGAGATAAGTGGAAGAGAGAACGTTGGGGTCACTTTATTAACCTGTGTGTGCTCCTCACAGAGCAGTAACATGTGCCCCACACTCAGGGATTTAGGGTTCTTGCATATTAACTCCCCTCTTCCCTCGCTGCCCTTCCCTGAAATTCTCCCACTTCAGGAAATTTCAAAATCCCTAAGTTCCATTGCATGCAGGCTGCAGAGATTTAGCCTGAGTTAGCATTTCCACTTGTAGCTCAAAGGCTCTTGACTGAGGAGATCCCTGGGTGCTCTTGGCATCTATTGAGATTGAGGCTCAGATGCAGAAACTCCCAGCATCTCCCCATTAAGCCCATCATTTGTGTTCAGAATTCTTCCCTCAAAAGACCAAGCAAAGCACCAAGCTCTTCCAAAGCCAATGGGAAGGGGACAAGGGTGATGGTACACTTTCTAAGCTAGACAAGAAGGCAGATTGTCTCCAGAGGGACATGTGCTCTTTAAAGATGATAAAGGTACCTGCTAAGAAACTTAAGAGATATTAAGAGGATGATAATGGTTCCAAGGTGAAGCTCAGGATGGTGGAAGGTACTGGACAGATTTAGGCCAGAGCTATGCCCCTTTAGGGCATCAGAACAGTTCCTTCTGCTTATTCCCCTTTAAACTCCCTGACAGGAGGGCCCAGGCCTTTGGTATCTGCCAGCAACGTGGCTCTAGGTAGCCTGTACTACTGTCTTCTTGGGATACAATGAATTTGCTGAGGCTCAGGCATCTGCCTCATTCACTTTATTCTATAAACCTATACTGAGCATCAATATGTGTCAGGTAAGATATGTGTACCACAGGCAGGGGTCAGTCCTGGGAGGAATGCTTTGGCATAGGACAGGGTGGACACTCACTTCTACTTACAACTTATATCTGTCTGTCTGTCTATTTATCCATCCATCCATTCATCCACCTACCTATCTACCACCTATTTATCAATCTGTCTATTCATTTATCCATTCATCTACCTATCTACTACCTACTTACCTGTCTGCCTATATATCTGCCTATCTATCTACATATATATACACACATGTATCCCTCTTTCTCGCTCTCTATCTGCCTATCTATCTACCTATCTACCACCTATCAGTCCATCCACATATCCATCCATTTACCTATCCTTCATCTGCCTATCTATCTATTTATCTATCTATCTATCTATCTATCTATCTATCTATCTATCCATCCATCATTATCTATCTGTCTGCCTGTCTATCTATCCATCCATCCATCTACCTACCTATAAACCATCTATTTGTCTGTCTATCTATCTGTCTATCTACCATTATCTGTCTGCCTATCTATCTATCTATCTATCTATCTATCTATCTATCTATCTATCTCAACTACTTTAGTGTCAAGAGAAGACTGTACCATTAATGTAAGGAATGTAGAACCAGAACATGCAGTCAGAGGGACCTAGACTCCAGGTCCACCATGGCCTGCCGACTTCACCACTGTGAGAGAGTGTTGACAGGTCCCTATCTGAGTCTCAGTTTCCTCCTGGGGAAAACAGAGCAGGGGACACTTACTATGCTGGAATGTCCCTAGTACTTTATTGAGCACAGATCTGGCATCTGGAATGTGGCCAACACTGACTTGTTCTTCTAGTTGGATGCTCTGAGGGTGGGCATCTACTTTCCTCTGTTGGAATTTCATTTTTGAGGCAGCATTTCCAGGCAGCAATGCCCAGTTACCTCAGGCTAGCCAAAGTTATGGGACTGGAGAGATGGCTCAGCAGTAAAAAGAGTTTATTATTATTATGGAGGGCTGGAGTTTCGTTTTGGTTCCCAACATCCATGTCAGGCAGCTCCTAAGCCTGTAACTCCAGTTCCAGGGGATCCAGTGCCCTCTGGCCTCCACGGGTACTTCACCCATATGCATATTCTCCCATTACACGTGTTAAAACAAATCTGAAAAAACCAAAAGCAAATCAAGAAGTCACATATGTCAGTCTCAGCTTCAGCTCTGACAGTCGTGGCCAGCAGCACAATCTGCTCTCTCGAGCACAGGCCCTGGGGAAGTCTGTTCTGGGTAAGTCACACTCTTCTTTCTGGCAGCCTCAGAATCAAAAGGCCCTTCCAAACCATCCTAGCTCCCTCCCAGATGGCGCTCACCAGATCCCGTGGAACCCTCCCTTTATTTATCTCATTTGCCTTTACTTTTAAATACAACCCTGTCTCCATGCAGCCAGGCGTTTTCACCTTTGTCTGCACACTGGAATGACCTGTAGGGCTTAAAAATAAAAACGCAACAAACCGAAAACACAACACAGCAAAATAATAAACAGAAAACAACTCTTGCCTGCTACCTGAGATGAAACACCTCAGCCTCCCTTCAACATCATAACCAGCAGTAACTGGAGATGTTTATGTGCCAGGCACAGCACCGGGCACTTGGCAATAGTTTACTTACTTTGTCCATTGTTGTTGGTTAATTTTTTTACTCTTTACTCTTTGGGGGCCTGCCAATCCAGCTCCCAAATAAAGACACACAGAGTCTTATTTTTTGTTTTGAATGCCCGGCCTTGGCTTGGCTTATTTCTAGCCAACTTTGCTTAACTTAAATTATCGCATCTACCTTTTGCCTCTGGGCTTTTACCGTTCACTATTTCTGTACTTCTTTCTAACTCTGTTGCTGGTTGTGTAGCTGGGGGCTGGGCTCTGGTGTCCTCCTCTCCTTCCTTTCTTGCTCCTTTTCCTTTTTTTCTGAAAACTCTCTCACTAGTTATACTCTCTGTCTGCCAGCCCCACCTATCTTTTCTCCTGCCTTGCTATTGGCCATTCAGCTCTTTACTAGACCAATCAAGTGTTTTAGGCAGGCAAAGTAACACAGTTTCACAGAGTTAAACAAATGCCACACAAAAGAATGCAACACATCTTTGCATCATTAAACAAATGTTCCACAGCATAACCAAATGTAACACATCTTAAACTAATATTCCACAACAGTCCCTGTCCTTTTACTCTTCTTTTTGCTGTGATGAAAGCAACTTAGGGAAAAGTTGATTTTGGTTCACAGTTTGAGGGGCTAGACCATCATGGCAGGGAAGTCACGGCAGTGGGAACTTGAGGCAGCTGATAATGTTGTGTCGTAATTGGGAAGCAGATAAAGCTGCCCTGAGCTCCCTAGTTATACCATAAAGCCCCTCAACTAATGCGCACACAGCCCTGTCGCTATGTCAGCATCAAACAGCTTTTAGACATCCTGGTATGAGGCCAAATCTTAGGCCAACTTCATCAGGATTTCTGGGGAACAAAGCAAGCAAGAGTTGTTTCCTGTTTTTTATTTTGCTGTGTTGTGTTTTCGGTTTGTTGCGTTTTTATTTTTAAGCCCTACAGGCCATTCCAGTGTGCAGACAAAGGTGAAAATGCCTGGCTGCATGGAGACAGGGTTGTAATTTAAAAGTAAAGGCAAATGAGATAAATAAAGGGAGGGTTCCATGGGATCTGGTGAGCGCCATCTGGGAGGGAGCTAGGATGGTTTGGAAGGGGCTTTTGATTCTGAGGCTGCCAGGAGGAAGAGTGTGACTTACCCAGAACAGACTTCCCCAGGGCCTGTGCTCAAGAGAGCAGATTGTGCTGCTGGCCACGACTGTCAGAGCTGAAGCTGAGACTGATATGTATGATTTCTTGATTTGCTTTTAGTTTTTTTTATTTTTAAAAATGTATGTGTAATAGAATAATATGCACATCAGTGAGGTACCCGTGGAGGCCAGAGGGCACTGGATCCCCTGGAACTGGAGTTACAGGCTTGGGAGCTGCCTGACATGGGTGTTGGGAACCAAAATGAAACTCCAGGCCTCTGTAAGAACAATAAACTCTCTTTACTGCTGAGGCATCTCTCCAGTCCTGTAAGTTTTCATATAGTTGGCTGGCCTGAGGGAACTGGGCATTGCTGCCTGGAAATGCTGCCTCAAAATGAAATTCTGGCAGAGGAAAGCAGCTGCGCACCCTCCGGTGGTAGATGCGCACCATTTCAGGCTGCTGGCGTTGCTCTCGAGCCTTCTTCCATCTGACATCACCAGCTCCTCTAGATTGGCCATCAAGACAATGCTACTGGAATCATGGTTGTTCCAGGGGCTCAAACTGGGAGATCTTTTTTCTTGGGAGGGGAGAGTCATGAGACTGGCAATGGGACTTATGTTTTTACCCATGCTAGGCGTGCACTGTAACACTGAGCTGTATCCCCATCTCTTGAGAGATCATTTAAGTTGGTTATCATGCAGAAGCTGAGACCAAGACTTGGGGAGACCAAGTGACTTTTAGAGGTCACAGCACACATCGGAAAGCAGGATTTCTAGGTTGAGTTCTTAATCAGTGAGAGGGCTGGGTGGCATTTTCCATTTCCTGGCCTCTTGCCAACTCTTCTGAAGGATGTGATTGGAAAGCTAGCACAAGTGCTTATATGCCAACACTATATTGTGAAGAGTGTGGTGGTCCATCTCCAGTGAGAGCTTGATGGGACTTAGAATCACCAAGGAGACACACCTCTGGGCATGTCTACAGGGTGTTTCTAGAGTTTTGAGTGTGTGAGAAGACCCACCTTGAACATGTGCAGCACCACTTCATGGTCTAGGGTTCTGAATGGAGTTAAAAGGACGCCAGCTGAGCACCAGCATTCATGTCTCTCTGTTTCTCTACTGAATGCAATGAGATCAGCTGCCCCAAGCTCCAGCTGCCATGCCTTCTTCACCATGATGAACTGTGATCCCTCCGACTGCAAGCCTTCCTTCTTCGAGTTGTGTTTTTCAGGTAGTTTGTCATAGCAACAAGAAAAGGAACTAAGACAGGAGTGAATCCCAAAGTGGTGATATGACATACCAGGTGTCAGCCCTCAGCTTTCACAGCGGGGACTGAAAACCATTAGCTCATCATGTCACTTTAAGGCGGTGGTTCTCAACATGTGGATTGTGACCCCCTTGGGGGGTCAAACAATCCTTTCACAGGGGTCACATATCAGATATCCTGTGTATCAGATATTTACATTATGATTCATAACAGTAGCAAAATTACAGTTATGAACTAACAATGAAAAATAAGTTTATGCCTGGGAGTCACCTCAGCATGAGGAACTGTATGAAAGGGTCGCAGCATCCGGGAGGTTGAGAACCACTGCTTTAAGGGGTTGCTCAGGCCTTGTAACTAGGGACACCTGCTCCCTGTTTACTAGCTTAGCACAGAGCATTCCTCTTCAAAGACCTGATTCACAGGGCTTCCCCTCACTGGGATGCCATTGAGTCTTCCCTGTGCATCACTGCAGAGAGCGAAAGGAGAGCCAGTTCTAGTTATTCGGCCTCAGTCTTAACAGTAGTTACACATTGCATGGTGGCTCATTCTCAAGCGGAGGACCCAGAGAGTCAAGACAGACTTGACTCCTGGAGGCATTCATGACATTGAACCGCTTTTCCAAGGAGAAGGGCCTCACCTCTGCCTTTATCATTTGCCTTTAACTAAAAAGATGTCTTAGCTGCTTAGGTGTTTATGTCCTCACTTCCTCTCTCCTCTATGATATGTCCTTTCCATAGGTGGCAGAATGAGCTGTATGTATTCTGAAGCCTCTGCCCTCTTTCCTGTCTCTCCAGATTTATACCATGGTATTGAGGCAGCTTCTGTCACCCACACATTTCCTTGTGAAGGGGCCAGGTCTTTTCCCACATGAAATGCTTTCATTAAAGGGGCAACTACCTCTCCGCAGGCTCGCAGCCTTCCCTAGGGCAGGTGCAGGTGGGGGCACAGTGGGCAAGGTCCATGGCAACACAGGACAAGTTGTGGCGGTACCTGCTGCCACACCCTGGTAATGAGAGCCCAGGTATTGGGACTGATCCTTTGAAGATGTGTCTTGATGCTCTCCCCCGGGTGACCAATGACAAGAACCTAGAGTCCTGCTTTAGCCAAATGACAAGTTTGGCCTCTTTTTATGAGGAAAGGAACTCCTTATTGGAAACCAAATTACAAATTAATTATCAGCTTCCTCAGGGACCTAGTGTAAACATCAACACTCCCACTCCCGTGAGGACTTTTTAGTGTGAGCCCCTTCACTCCAAGAGTATAAAAAGGCCTGGGCAGGATGGAGTCTGTAGATACTCAGGGAGCTTCTGTGGGGGAGGGACTTCTCTAGCATGACATCCAGCTGCTGTGTCACCAGCACCTTACCAGTCTCTCTCAAGAGCTCTCCACGACCGTCTTCCGTCTGTTCCAGTAACATGGGCAGTAGGCCGGAGCTGTGCTTGGGTTATGTGTGCCAGCCCCTGCAGGGCATGTCCTCCATCTGCATGCCTACCACCTACAGGCCAGCCAGCTGCCTCTCCAAGCCCTACCTGTCCAGCTCCTGCCAATCCAATAACCGCTGGTCAACCAGCTGCATCTCCAGCTCCGTGGGGACCTATGGCTTGATCTGTGAGGGCTCCTTCAATGGCAACGAGAAGGAGACCATGCAGTTCCTGAATGACCGCCTGGCCAACTACCTGGAGAAGGTGCGGCAGCTGGAAAGAGAGAACGCAGAGCTGGAGGGCAAGATCCAAGATGTCTACCAGGCTCAGGTGTTGACCATGTGTCCCGATTACCAATCCTACTTCCAGACCATCGAGGAGCTCCAGCAGAAGGTGAGGATGGGTTGAAAACTAGCTGGGAGAGGCATCTAGAAAAGCCAGTACTCCAGATATGAATCGCATTAGTGTTTCCAGCTATGCTCAGGGAAAAGAGACCTCACCAGGGCATAGGACTATCTCCTAACTTGGGCACTCAGCCAGAGCCCTGAATGCAGGAAGAGCACCACCATCAGGTCTATCATCGACATATTGCATAGCTTTGGGAGGCCTCTTTCCCTTTCCAGATGCCAGTTTCCTCATCTGTGGAATGGGGAGAATAATGGTCCGTATCTGAAGGGGTACTTACGAGAGTTCAGTGGACAGCGTAGGTCAAGGGTCTGGCACAGCCTCTGTGTAGGGCTCTTTCTTAACCAATTGTTCATGACATCCATAATGGGGCATTTTGGAGGATCACAATTGTCTTAAGACAATCCTCCACAGACATGACCACAGACTAACCCAATGTAGACAATCCCTCACTGAAGCTCTCCTCCCAGGTGATTCTAAGTTGTGTTAATAAATGCGGGAAGGCACATTCCACTGTGGGTGGTACCATTCCCTAGGCAGGGGTTACTAAACTGCGTAAGAGTGGAACAATCAAACTGAGAGTAAGCAAGCAAGCATGTAAGCAGGCAAGCAAGCACACATCTATGCATTTATTTCTCTCTGCTCTCAGCTGTGGATGTGATGTGACTGGTTGTTTGACTTCCCTTCAGTGATGGACTCTAATGGAATTGCAAGCCAAATAAACCCTTCTTCTCCTATGATGCTTTTTGGTCAGGGCTTTTTATCACAGCAACAGAAATGAAATTAGGACACCTTCACTGCGTTCTTTTCCTTCTTTACATCCTGTGCTGACCTGCTCTGTGCGCTTTGGTTGGCAGGTTCTGTGCACCAAGGCAGAGAATGCCAGGATGATCGTGCACATTGACAATGCCAAGCTGGCTGCAGATGACTTCAGGACCAAGTGAGTCTGGCTGGGGACTTGGAAGTGGGGCGTCTATTCCTCGTATACTCTTGGGTTAGCTCTCTATTGATTTTGTATGGGGTTAGACAGAGCTGGCATTTCAAATCCTTCCTTGAGTTCTGTATACAGTTCTACCCCTTGGCTGCTGACCCTGACCTTCTTATAGGTATGAGACAGAGCTGGCCCTGAGACAGCTGGTAGAAGCAGACACCAATGGCCTGCGCAGGATCCTGGACGAGCTGACCCTGAATAAGGCTGACCTGGAGGCTCAAGTAGAGTCCCTGAAGGAGGAGCTGTTGTGCCTCAAGAGGAACCATGAAGAGGTGAGATGAAAAGTGAAGCAGATGTGGGTCTGGGATGCGGCATGGGAAGAACATGGGGTTTGGAGTTGGGTAGACGCAGGTTGAAACTTCTGGGTGGAGCACATATCGTTTCTGTGACTTTATGTGATTCATGAATGCTTTCTGATCCCCATCACCCACGGAACAGGGCTAGCTACCATGCAGGGTTATTGGGAGGATTTAATGATGCTACACGGATCCTGGATATGGTTCAAGCCCTGTGTTTGAAACACCTACCTCTCGGTAGGTGCTCAGACACATGCCTCTTTCTTCTGAACTTCATGGACCAGGGCAACTGTCAAATTTTCTATGAGGGACCGCATTTGTCTTTCTGGTGAGGGCCTTCCCCTAGAGGGAGAGTGGAGCAGTGGGCCTGGGATGTTTATGCTCCAGAACATACACAGAGACTGCCTATCTCTATCAGGCTCCCTACTGGGTGAGCTCCTCCTCTTCTGAGGGTTGGGCTTTGGTGTTTTCCATCTCTGGTCTATCCCTGTTCTTGCCCACCTTCTGTATCTTTGTCTGTATAGAAGACACACACGCTTAAGTCATAGACACGGTTCTTTCCCCATTTCTTCAAAACGCTGCAAGGACTATCTCTCTAGGGTGCTTTGGTCTTCCTTCTGCGGGCTGATACTCACACCTTTCACTTGGGGTTTGAATGAACAAGTGTCTCTGGATTCTGGTTGGGCTTCCTTAGGCTTAAATATAAAATAGCAATCAGTCACCATGCACTCACTGAATGCCCTAGGGTACCTTACTCATCCTGCTTAAGCCCGAGAGTTGGGAACTGCGCCAAGAAGTCACTAATGAGGCATTATCCCATACTCGGGCAGCCTCAGTGGCAACTCTCTCTCTCTCTCTCTCTCTCTCTCTCTCTCTCTCTCTCTCTCTCTGGCAGGCAAGCCTGGGGAGGGGCCTGTTCTCATTGGGACCTCGAACCAAGTCAGGCTCTGTGGCTCTCCTTCCTTGACGAACAGGGCTGCTTGCAAGATGAGGAAATGAGAAGGGGTGTGTGTGTTTCCTGTCTTAGTCCAAGCGGGTCAAACAAATTGCCCCTGAACTTGGCTTCTGCCCAGCTGACAGGAAGTGTCACCCCGGGTGTTCAGCTGGAGCTGGAAGACCCCTGAGGCTCTGCTCCCCAATGCTGAGCTCTTCAGCATCTCTTGCTATAGTTTACATATTTTCCACACTTGTCTGGGGTCTTGTGTCTTTCCAGGAAGTCGGCGTCCTTCGACAACAGCTTGGGGACCGCCTTAACATTGAGGTAGATGCTGCACCCCCCGTGGACCTGACCAGGATGCTGGAGGAGATGAGGTGTCAGTATGAGACAATGGTGGAGACCAACCACAGGGATGTGGAGGAGTGGTTCAACATGCAGGTGGGCACATCTCTCCCAGGAGGTTGGGCTGTTCAGGGTCCTAAGGAAGGGACTCTCAGTCTTCCCCTTTTCTTCACTGCAGATGGAAGAGCTTAACAAGCAGGTGGCCACAAGCTCCGAGCAGCTTCAGAGCTACCAGTCAGACATCATTGATTTGAGACGAACAGTCAATACCCTGGAGATAGAACTGCAGGCTCAGCACAGCCTGGTGAGTGCTGCTGGCGGGTACCTCTTAGCTCTGGATCTGAGAGAGCCCTGGGAATGGGTTCCAGGGATGTTAGGCAGGGTAGGAGGGCAACCAGATCCAGCCACCAAGGATGTACCCTCAGCTGATTTATTTGGAGGGAGGTTTCTTTCAGGAACTAGCTCAGAGATAAAGGGACATGTTCCTTATCGTCTGTCAAACATGATTCCTCCAACATGTCTGTTATCTACTTAGCCTGTCCTTCCAAACCCTTGTTCTAAATGTCACCTATAGAAATTAAATAGCCCTGACACCTAGAGAAAATCCCAGGAGTCTAGAGAAAATTCTAGGTGTTAGGATTATTGGTCTAGAGTCTAGACCCGTGGAACCAAAGTCTTGGAGGCGTTGCTTGGGCCTGGGTATTTTTTAAAGGGCTCTCATGGGAAAACCATCAGAAAGACACGGTATCGTATTAGAATACTTGGTAAACTCTAACTCCAAACTGTGTAGAAGGAATCAGGGACATAGGAGCAGACTTGGGTTCAAACTCTGGTTCTACCACATACCTGCCACTTAGCCTGGAGCAGATGGCTTGACCTGTTTCCAGACTTCCTGGCTCAGAGGAGAGGGGCCATTCACAACACCAAAGACTTGGCTCTTCTCATCTCTTTCTGAATCAGCCCATGGAACGCATCTGCCCCTTCATAGTTGTGTCTTTCCTTTGCCTTAGAGAAACTCTCTGGAAAACACGCTGGGGGAGACAGAGGCTCGCTACACCTCCCAGCTGTCCCAGATGCAATGCATGATCACCAACGTGGAGTCCCAGCTGTCTGACATCCGCTGTGACCTGGAGAGGCAGAACCAAGAGTACAAGGTGTTGCTGGATGTCAAGGCCCGGCTGGAGTGTGAGATTGACACGTACAGGGGCCTGCTGGAGAGCGAGGACAGCAAGTGAGTTTCTGGGGAGAGGCTCTGTAGGGAGCCCAACAGGGCTGGGTGGGGCCTAGGACACAAGTCCATCTACCTGTACTAAAAGACACGAGCTTAGAGTCTGTCAAGATTAAGAAGCCACCAGAATGCTGGTATCCTCTAAAGGAAGCCAGGTGATGACATTTAGGCCACCATCTCAAACCTGGTCTGGAGGAGTCCATTTTTCTTCACTGCAAGCTGACAAACTTTCAAGACCCTACCACGTGTCTGTCATACATCATGAAGGATACCGAGATAGATGGTGGGAAAGCATCTGCCTTCAGATTGTTACATCCGTCAGGGCACAGGCAGACAGATGGCTGGAGGTTGTTCTTGGGGGAGGAGTTCCGGGGCTGTGGAAAGACAGGAGGTAGCTTAATGTCATTGACTCTGGTGGACAGCAGGGCAGGGATGGTCAACTGGAGCTCATTCATGGACAACTACAAAGGACACACTGTCCTATCAGAGGCCGTTGTTGATTGAGGGAATGGTAGAATCTGAGAAATTGCTCATCTCCCCACTGGCTGGTAAGCATCTGGATTGCAGAGACAATAGGATCCAGTTCCCCGAATTAGGTTCAGGGCAGATGCCTAATACATGTTTCTTATCTGAGCCAAAGAAAACTCAAAGCTCCTATTTGGGAAGATTATCCTGAGAGATGCAAGCAGGGCTGAGTGTGGGGAACCAGGCAGGGACAGTGTTCAGGAGCAATGGGGGAGATCATCTTCCCACTGTTATGCAAGCAGGATCAGCAGGATCTGGTGGCTGTGTGGATATAGGGTGTTGTGGTCATTGGGTGTGCTAACAGCTGTTGGAGCAACCCCCCCAAACATTTCTCTATGTGTGTGTATGTGCATGCATGTGTGCTTATGCACATATCTCTATATTTGAATATGGATGTACATGTGTTACAGCATATGTGTTCAACATGTGTGTGTGTGTGTGTGTGTGTGCAGGTCAGAGGACAACCTCAGGTTTTCCGTTCATTTGAGACAAAGTCTCTTGCTCACAATGACATCCACCAGTCTATCTGGCCCACAAGCTTTTGGGGATGGTCTTACCTCTGCCTCCCTTCTCAACATAGGAACCCTAGAGCTACAGACATGTGCTACTGTGTCTGATCATCCACAGGTTCTGGGAGATCCAACTCAGGTCTTAACACTTGTCTGCTAAACCCCCCGCTCACTGAGACATCTTCCCAGCCCTTGTAGCAATTTCTTGTCCAGCATTTAGTCTTGTTTCCCTTTTACTCTGAGCCTGATTCCACTGAAGCCAGTACTGTAAACTCACATGTTTGCAAGGATCAGGCTGCTAACATCTGCACATGATGTGGGACAGTGGGCACCGGTGCCACTGGGAGTTTTAACACTGAGATGGGGAGGGTTCAGGGGAGATGTGACACTTAGTGGAGCTTTTCAAAGCAGAGAAGGAGCTTAAGTGAGTGACCATGGAAGAGAGTTCTAGAAAGAGGAGACATGTGTTCCACAGCCTGAGCGGGATAGCTCATGGAGGAACTGCCAGAAAGCTCAGGCATCAGAACTGTCAGGAGAGGTGGGAGGAGGACACACATCTGTTAAAAAGGTTAGTATTTGTCTCAAGCCCAACTAGGAGTCACTGAAAAGTCCTCGGTAGGGGAGGGACATGATTAGATTACTCTACTGGAGATTCCTCTGGCCACCCATATACCAGGGGTTAGAAGCAGAGGCAAGAGTGGAGCTGGGGGCAGGGATCAGTTGGGAGGCCACAGAGGTAGCACAGGCAAAGATGGGGACGGTTGAAACAATGGAAGCCAGGAGGGGATGTACAGCAGTGTCTGGGGTCTGTTATGAGATGGGCACCTCCACTAATTCTTCCCCATTGTGACCTTTGCTCCCAGGCTACCCTGCAACCCTTGCTCTGCTCCCTCCAGCCAGCCTTGTGCACCCTCCCCTGGGGTGTCCCGCTCAGTCTGTATGTCCCGCACTGTTTGTGTGCCTTGCTCGCCCTGCCTTCAGAGTCGCTACTGAAGCCGCAGTGTGTGGATTCTGGAAGGACCTGAGTTCTGTGAGGCAAGGAGCCTCTTCACAGCAAGCCTGATGACAATTCTGAGACCGTGAAAAGAGTGGGGCCAGCTTAGATGGTCCTGAGCAGAACCAGGAAGTGGACACCAGCATCGTGATCTGATACGACAGGGAGTGCCCTTGCTTGCCTTCATTGCTTCAAAGCTGCCTTCTCTATTCCCATGGGCAGAAGTTTCTCTTTGGTGATGCTTCTGCTTTTCTACGCTTTCTCAGAGCACATGTTTTCAGTTAAACTGCAAATAAAAGTTAATGCAATGGCCCTGCAAATTGGTGTTTCTTTATCTTTCATGATGGTGTATTTATGAGTCAGCTTTATTTATTTGGGTTCAAGAAGGGAGTGCCCATGTTTTGCATTCTAATGCCTCTTCCTTTAAAATATCAGTTGTTTTTAAACTAGTGTTTTTCCTGTCTTGCTTGTATGTGCACCACTTTTATTCCTGGTGCCTGTGGAAGCCAGAAGAGGGTGTTGGTTTCTCCCATGGAACTAGAGTTACCAAAAAAAAAAAAAATGGTTATGTGCTATCATATAGGTGCTGGAAACCCAACTCAGGCCCCTCCTGGGAGAGCAGCAAGTGCTCGTAACCACTGAACCACTTCTCCAACTCCCTTACTGCCCTTCTGGTTTCCACAGACTGAAGGGGTATTCACTAAAAAAGACTTGCATGCTGTAAATATGTTTAAACCAGGAAACCACTGCAGAGCCAAGTAATAAAAGAATAAAGAGAGGAGGGAGATGACCGTGCCAGAAACTGCAATTGAGAATAATGCCCTAATAAACCGAGCTCATTGTTCCGTCTAGCTGGCACGATGTGATCACATATCCAACAAGTCTTCAGGGAGTGCTGCTGGATGTGGGCTCTGCATTAGAGGTTGGCTAACCAAACAATGGTCTCTAGACACTGCTTAATCTTGCAAAAAACCCTATAAACAAGGTACCATTATCTAGTTCACTTTTTAATGGGGAAGCCAAGGGCCAGAGGGGTTAAAAGACTGGCCCAAAGTCACACTTCCTGAGAGATGCTTGATTAGTTCACATTCAGAGTCTTCAGTGTTTGCAAACTACAGTTGGGCATGGAGGAAAAGAATGTTAGCGGTCCTCACCATCTAGACACTTATAACTGGAGGGGGAGCTAAGGGCATGTGAGGCTCCATTCCCTCGGCAAGGACCAAGCAGTCACAACAGCAGTGATTGCTATCTCACTTCCTCTTTGACTCTACTGGCAATTGCATGCAGGATCTCATGCATCTTAGGCAAGTGTTCCTGGTCCATTGCAGACCTATATGCACCTCCAGACCTCCTTTAAAAAAAAAAAAACCTTTTAAGCAAAGTCTCACTAAATTGTTCAGACTGGCTTTGAACATGCCACCTTTCTACTTCAGCCTCCAAGTAGCTGAGATTACAGCCTGTACCAGCATCATCAGGCTTGGTGCTACCTCTCATGAAGCATGTAGTATGCATTTATCTGTCTGGACTTGCTGAAGGTATTATGAAAATGAACACTTGCAGTAGTTCCCGTGATAATCTCATAAGGTGTTGCTACTGGTTCATTTAGACACAGGAAATCTGGGCACAGGGAAGGATTAGATCCATTGTCCAGCATTACATGCAAAAAAATTTTGAACCCAAGCCTAGCTTCATGGCATCATTATTTTAAATACTATGCAAATTTCTACACAGAAGGAATAATGCCATCCCAGAAGGAATGGCAAAGATGGGGAGTAAGTAGTTTGGGGGTGGGGAGTAAGTAGGTTGGGGTAGGGTGGGGGTACCAATGGGCTTCTTGCAGCCAATAATAATTGAGATGAACTGGGGAGGGTGAACAGGATCTACAGAGCATGGGTCTTCAGGAAGACAATGGTCACATTTGGGAGCCCTGATAGATGGAACAGCAAGTTCCTGGGTGAATAGTTACTAGAATTAGAACTCAAAGGGAAGAAGACACTGGGCTGTGGGAGGCCCTGGGTGTCCATTGAGAACCTGCTCTCTCTCCTACAGACAGTGGGAGGCCTGCTGCAGGGTACGGGGCCAAGAATGACATGACCAGAGTGGTATTTTAGAGCATTTCACCAAAGAGCATAGACAGGACGACTGAAAGGCAGGGCCATACACCAACTGTCTATGGAGGAATTAACAGGCTCTTCAGCAAGGCAAACAAGACAACCTTGGAAGAAAGGAAGGGCTCAGTGTGAGGTGCTCTGTGAGGGACTGACCTTGGCAATGAACTGGCCGTGGCAGGTAAAGGAGGAAAGAGCCGAGATCTCACTCTCGGAACACACAGCTCTTCCTTAATGAGCCGAGTGAGGTTTTTTATTAAGCATTTGTTCTCTGGCCTTGCCAAGAAATCATGAAACGTGGACTGGCTCCCACAGCGGCCTGGGGGCTCTCCAGACATGATCCTGCATGCCTGCCTGGCAGACAAGGCTATTAGCTTGACAGCAGAGACACAAACACACTGCTAGGTTAGATGTGGGTCCCAATAGGTACGTGGGTAAGGTTTCAGTGTGCTGCCATGCTGAGGGAGAGGGGCAACTGTAGAGCTGGATTTCTTCGTAACTGCAAACAAACCAGGAATCTTTTCTCTGTAAGGCTTCCTTACATTGTTGTTGCCTTTAGACTCTTATATAGAATATACCAAAGCTTTGCTATATCCTGACTTGTTTTGTCCAATTTGCTTGCCATACTTAATGCTACTGATCAGAACAATGCAGAAGTTGAATGTTCTCACAACCACAGAAAGTGCTTTTGCTTTGAGCTGCCCCAGACTGCCAGACCAGAAGGAGCCTTCCAGACAGACCATGAGACCCAGCCTCTCCCATTTCACAGACGAGCAGTCTAAGACCCAGAGGGAAGGAAAGATATGTTCACAGACACACAACCAGCAGGACAGAATGGAAACCAAGGGGTTCTAGGCCAAGTCCAACACATCCCAGAGCTCTTTATAATTGCTCCAAGGACCTGAGGCTTATTATTATTTCAGGTTAATTAATATTCTCCCTTTGCCGTCCTTTGGTTCCCTAAGAATGGAGATAATCTCTCCAAGATGCAGAAACTTCCATGGAAGTATAGTTTCCTTAAAAGAAGAAGAAAACCAAAACAAAACACAACAAAAACTAGAGACCACTCCCTTTAGATCCTTGCACATTTTAGCTTGGGTGAGTACATCCCATAGGCCGTAGCTGAGAGTTGAATAGGAATAATTGCATAGGGAGTCCTAGGTAGGCCAGGAGTCTCAGCTCCTAGACTCTCATAGGCTCCTTTCCCCCAACATATATTGTCTAATTCAACCAGGCCTTCGTCTTCACACCCGTGTCAGCACAACTCGCCAAGACTTGTCTGACCACCCAGATGTCTATTAAAGTTTTAAAAATAGAAAACCAAACCCCACAGACCAGGGCCTGGAATGTGCTTTCTGCTGTAAACCAGCAACCAATGTCCTCTGCAGCTGGATGGTACCTCTAAGATGACTGTGATCCTGTTTATTGATGAACCAAGAAGCCATGAGCATGGGTTTTAGGAAATATTGATGCCCCACTGGTACCAGGACCTCCTGGTATGCTTCTCATATGGGTTTCTCAGAGAAAATCTGTCCTCACAGCAAAGCCTTCAAGATTCATTAACCCTGGTTTATAGGAAACGTGGCATGGTCATAGTAAAGTCATGAAAACTTGATCATATTTGATGTTTGGGAGAAATTCCCATAGATGGTTGGGGTCCTCCTGGAGTGGGGGTGGAGGAAGAAAAGGTGTGAGTTTTCAAAGACATAATATTCCCCAAGGTCATTAGTCTGGACCTGGCCCTGGTGTTCACTATCCTGGAGAAAAGTCCTCTTCTGGGATTGAGGCCCTGTTGGTACCATTGACTATCTGGCCTGAGGGTGACACTTTGTGAAAGATCAGGAGTTGGATGCAATGTCTCAGAGATGATGATTTGTGAATCTGAATTACACTGAGTAAATTTTTCTCTCTCTTATATATCATCAGAATTTTTTTTATAATTTGACAAAACTACATATTCCCATGTTATAACTGGGAAGTTATTACTAATAAAATAATTTTCTTGCTGGACATGGTAGTACAGGCCTATGGTACCAGAAATTGAGAGCCAGGCAGGAGGATTGTGAGTTGAAGGCTAGCCTGTCTCAAAACAACAACAGCGACAACAGCAGCAGCAGCAACAACAACAATAGCAACAGCAACAGCAGCAGCAACAACAATAGTAACAACAGCAGCAGCAGCAACAATAGCAACAGCAGCAACAACAATAGTAACAACAGCAGCAGCAACAATAGCAACAGTAACAACAGCAACAATAACAACAGCAGCAGCAACAGTAACAACAACAGCAGCAGCAGCAACAACAACAATAACAACAGCAGCAGCAACAACAATAGTAACAACAGCAGCAGCAGCAACAATAGCAACAGTAACAACAGCAACAACAATAACAACAGCAGCAGCAACAACAACAGCAACAGTAACAACAACAACAGCAGCAGCAACAACAGCAGCAGCAACAGTAACAACAGCAACAATAACAATAACAACAGCAGCAGCAACAACAGTAACAGTAACAACAACAATAACAACAACAGCAGCAGCAGCAACAGCAACAGTAACAACAACAACAGCAGCAGCAACAACAGTAGCAACACTAACAACAGCAACAACACTAACAACAGCAACAACAACAGCAGCAACAGTAACAACAGCAACAGCAACAACAGCAACAGTAGTAGCAACAACAACAACAGCAGCAGCAACAGTAACAAGAGCAACAACAACACATTCTCCTTTTGCATTCCAATGCAATAGTTTCAATTGGCTAACTAGAAAGTGCTTTATATCACATGATGTCTGTTTCTTTATTTTAACAATTGGTTAAGATAACTGTATCACATGATGTCTGTTTTTTTTTATTTTAACAATTGGTTAAGATAACTGTATCTTTTTTAGCTCTAATGAGGAAGCACATATACAATAGCCATCTTGACACAATGAAGAAGAACAATGGCTTTGACTTGAGATCCTGGGCTAGCCTTGCTACTCCTGAGCTGTGTGGATTTGGTAAATCTCCTAGTCTCTGACCTCAGCCTCCAGGCTAACCATACCTGCTTTGTAGAGTTGCTGGGATGTAAAGCCTACGGCAATACTTAAGTTCAAGGTTAAAGACAGTCTACTTTGGCAGCAGTCGAGTTCCCTCTTCTGATTTCCCCCAATGACAATGACAGCTAGTTTATCTTTTGGAGTCACTCTGAAGTCCAAGCTCCAAGAGCATCAAGAGCAGCCCATGGGCAGCCTCACAGCACTTCAGAATACCAAGAAGCCCTTCCAGTCTTGTCTAAGAGTCTGGCAGAGTAGAGACCCCAGCGTTCTAGCTTAGGGTCTGGTTCTGGAAACTGGCTGGGAATGACCAAGTGTTCAGGCTCCTCCTTGGCCCTCTGCCACCACATTAGACTGAAGGCCTCCCACATACTCCGAGGGACCTGATTTTTCACTCTTACTAATTGTGCTGTGTAGAACAAGGGGCTACAAAAGATAGCGGATTCTCAAAGGCTCCTCATGTGGGTTCTGGCTAATGAAATTATCTGGGAACAGAGCCATAGCCTTCAGTTCCACATTGCCTGTGCCAGCTCTGTGCCTTGATGGTAGAGTTGAGTTGCTGCAGTGCCGAGACTCTATGGCGTGCTACCTGGCTCTTTAATAGGAAATATTGGTTCATTATGGTGTTGTGGAAACAACGCTGGAGTTAGGAGCCCAGACAGCATCCCTGGCTCTATCAGTATCTTTCTCCAGGTCCCTGAGGAACTTACAGCTCCCTGTTGGGTGCTGAAGCATGAGTGGATACAATGGTTCATCTTGATTATCAGTTTGATGGGATTCAGAATCACCTAGACACACCCCTGGGGACAACTGCAAGTGTGTTTCCATAGGGGTTTAATTAAGACCCATCCTAAATTTGGACAGCCCTATACCATTAGCTGGTGTCCCGGACTGAATGAAAAGGAGAAAATAAGCTGAGCAGCCTCACTTATATTCACCTCTTGGTGCTTCCTGACTACAGATGCAATGTGACCAGTCATCTCACGTTCTTGCTGCCAGGCCTTCTCTGCTGGGATAGACGGCACCCTTGAACTCTGAGCCCAAATATACCTTTTCTTTCTGAAGCTGTTCTTGTCTCGTGTATGGTTACAACAATGAAAATAACTGCTCCTGTGGCTGAATGGGTTCTCCAGCTTCATAACCCTTGTTATTGTGCAGGCTCTTTAGGGGTTCTTTTCTTGAGAACAGAGGCCCCTGTGTTTGGGCTAGCAGAGTATCCTTCTGTATCTGAGGGAATGCCACCAGACCTTAGAAGTGACTCAAAGGACACAGCTGAACTTCCTCAGTACGAATTATCTTTAAGCTTGGCAGTGGTGGCACCCACCTTTAATTCCAGCAGTTGAGAGGCAGAGGCAGGCAGGTCTGGGAGTTGTAAGCCAGTCTGGTCTACAGAACAAATTCCAGGACAGCCAGGGCTACACAGAGAAATCCTGTCCCAAAAAACAAAAGCAAAAAACAAATAAATAAACCAGAAAAGAAAGGACAAGAGAAAAAAGGATTATCTTTAAGGAGATAATATGATACCTTTAGCAAGAGAGAGAAGTAACAGAAAATACAAATGCTGATTGAATTACCCTTGCCTCAAACCTGTGGACTCTTGTCAATAAAAGCTGACATTTCAGTTCCTGGCCAGAGAAGAACAAAGAGAGAAGTGGTGCGAGACAATGGTCTGTATTTCTGTCAATCATATTTTAAATAAATGCTGATTGGCCAGTAGCCAGGCAGAAAGTATAGGTGGGACAACCAGACAGAAAGTAGAGGCAGGTCAATGAGAACAGGAGAATTCTGGGAAGAGGAAAGCCCTCTCTCTCTCTGCAGTCCTGACCCAGCTTTAGAGGAAGCAAGATGTGACTGCCTGGCTGAAAAAGGTACTGAGACATGTGGCTAACATATACTAGAATAATGGGCTAATATAAGTTATAAGAGTTAATAATAAGCCTAAGCTAATGGGCCAATCAGTTTACAACTATTGTAGACCTCTATGTGATTTCTTGGGACTAAATGGCTGGGGGACCTGGTGGGACAGGAACCTCAGTCAACAGAGAAGATGGCTGATCAGAAAGCTATTGGTTACACATCTGCCTCTGCTACAACAGATTCAGAGTGCGTCAGCCCTGTGTCAGGTGGTAGAGGTCCACAGAAATAGCTGTTTCAGGTGTTGGAGGTGTCTGGTCTAGGTGGACAAGAGGCTCAGCAGGGGTCTCTGAGGGAGTAACTCTGTGCTTAGAAAGAACTGTGAGAAGGGGTAAGCTGCTAGAAAATGGCGGAAGTCTATTGAGGTTGGCCAGAAAGAGCAACAGGTCTCTGGTTTGTGCTTGAGCGCTGTCCTCAACAGGCAGAACCTCTTAACTACCAGCTGGCCTTGCCTCCATTCTCAGACAATGATCTTCTTGGAAAAGCAGTGCTGGGGAAGGCAGTTAAGGCTACACAGGTCTCTAGCCCGGTTCTGCTTAGCAGTGTGTTAAAGGAGATGTGAAAGAGACTGAGGGAGGTGGACTAACTGCCATCCACCAAGTGCTGCTCAGGACCCCATGGCTCCCTCCCCCTTGTCTAGGTCCCCAGCTATAGCAGTGCAGATGTGGCTCCCTAGAGAGTCCCCTGCTCTTCCTATATCTCTATTTAGTCAGTGATGCGGCATAAGAACAGGATGAGGCTGGAGCTGGCATACAGGTGCCTAGAACATCTATGATATCTTGGGCAGGTGGTATTCCCTTGTTGATTCCTTGATACATTGTAAAGCTTATCTTAAATAAAAAGGAAATTCTCTGTGTGTTTGTGCTGGACAGAGAGAAGGGAGAGAGACAGACAGACAGAAACAGGCACTGAAGTGAAACTGAATGGAGAGAACCACTTTCACCTGAAATTCAGGTCTCAACATTATGTATGTATGTATGTATGTGTATGTATATATGTGTGTATGTATGTGTGTGTATGTTCTGAGTTTTGACATGCAATATATAATTCTTATTTGAATTGAACTCACAGGAGTTCAGTGCATGTCTGTTCTGGAGCTTGCCTTTTCAGACAGGGACCCAGGGTATCTAGTTTCAGGCTATATGCCTAGTGAGTGACAGAGCTAAGGGCAGAACATTTACAGGAATGCCTTTCTTTAACGGCACAAATCCCCAATTTAGCCTGTTCAGCAATCCAGAGAGGGATGCTCTAGCATCAAAGGAAGAAAAAAAAAATCCAGTCTTTTCTGCCTAGTCATCAGGTCTTGGGAACTGTCCCACTGGTTAAGAGTGATAGAGGACCACTGGTTTCCTGTCCCTGGGTGAAGGGTGGTACTTTAGGGGGCACTTAGAACCAGTGAAAGGAGTTCCATAGCTCGTAAGTCTGGCTGAGGTGGCTCCCAGACTGCTTCTGAGTTCCCCAGACCTAACCTATCTCTTGGTTCTAGGAGGACTTGATCTTGTCTGAGAATTTCTCTTCCCAGATCCCATTCTCGTCTGCATGCAGAGTGTCATATTCACTCTGCAAGACTCAGGAGCTCCATCCTCGACGCCGATTTCCCTAATGTCTGTACCAAAGAAGAGTTAAGCTGAAATGTGCTTTCTCCCTCTCTGAGAATGCCTGTTCTCTGCAGATGATTGACACACCAGATGAGTCTCTCTATATACCACGGGTGTGGGCTCTACCCACCCAGGCCTCAGTCATTCATCCAAATCAACACTCTAATCCTGGCATTCATGTAAAAAGATGTCTGCCCTACATACAGCAAGGGGGGGCAGCTCTTTGCTGAGACCCAATGTCTGGGCTCTATTCCAGACTTTTCAAGGGTATGGGGGAGACCTTGTAATCAAACACATTACTAATTCTTCCTTGGTGTATTGCTATTAATACTAGTTGGATAAATAGGCCCTGTCCAAAGACAAATGAGTAATGGGAAAAAAGCCTTTTGCTGTTCATCGACAAGCAGTTCCATTAGCAAATCTCACTCTGTGAGATGTGACTTCTCCCCAGTATCTCCAAAACCAGACTTTATAATCCTCATTTACCCCAAGAGGAAAAGAGAGTTCCCCGGCTTAAATAAAACCTTTGAGGAGGCTTAACCCTGCACTTCAAATCTCCAAACCACTGCTCTCCGCTCTAGGTCTTTCCCCATCCTCCTTTCTCAGCCTTTCAAGTCACTGCTTCTCAGCTTCCTCTGGAGTCAGAGCCCTCTAGAATGCTGACATCTGGATTTTAGTCGCAAGGATACTGAAGCCATTGGCCTTAACATGGCGGTATCAGACTTCCTAGAGGTTGCCCAGGGTAGTCTCATGCATCCCCAAGGCTGGAAGAGGTTTGCACCACATTTTAACAGAGAGACAGGGTATTTTGTTCTTGATGTTTTCCACCCCTGTATGTATGACTGTTCCCTGTGCTCAGAGAAGTGGTTATCACTTCGTATCACTAATTAGAAGTTCCTTGAACACAAGTGTAAACCCCAACTGTTAGTCTCGACTTCATACAGTAGGTCTTGGTTGGGACCCGAGAACGTTTAGTTCTAGCAAGTCCCCAGGCAATATTGATGCTGATGTCTAGTGAGCACTGAGAATACTGCCCTGGAGGATGGCAAAGCCTGCTTAGAGAAGTGTCCAGGCATGGGCCTTTTCCTCTAATGTGCAAAACCAAACCTACATCTGCATTGTGTTCCTAGACTGTACTGACTTTGTCCTTGTAATGTTTGCTAGTGGCCTCACGTGGATCCATATCTTTCTGGGATCAGTGGCAGGATCAGAAATGGCAGGGGCTGGCTCAGGAAAGAAGTGTATATCACTGGAAGAGAAGGACTGTTTCTGGTGGTGCACGAACTAACCAGTTGTTTCCACCCTTTCCAGGCCCAACCTGGTTTCCTTAGGTCCACAGTCCAGCTTGGACCTGGGGGCTCTAAGGAGAGCATCTCAGTGACTGGTGAGGTGATGGAGTTGCATAGGGCTATACCAGGACCACACTGCTTTCTTAATTAAAAAAGATTTCTCTGTGTGTATGTACTGGAAAGAGGGGGAAGGGAGGGAGAGAGGGAGAAGGAGGAGGAAAGGAAAAGAGAAAAAGAAGAGGAGACGAGAGGAGATACGTGCCTGGGAATCCGGAGAGGGCTCTACTGGAAAATGTGACAACTCACAGAGCTTATCTTTCTGTAGACACCATAAAGCTCTTAGGATATTTAATTGTCATGGATTTGTAATGAACAAAATAAAGCAGAATTTCCGATATTATCTTATGTCCCATCATGAAAATCCTTGAGTTATGTCCAATTCTCTTTTCATTCTTGTTAAAATAGGATTCTACATCCCCCCACCTTCTTAGAGTCTTAAATACGAGGATCTTTCAGCTTTCCCACTCCATCTTCTGAAATCTCTCCCAACCATCTCTCTCCAGAGTGAAGCGAGTTTCACCAAGCCTCCCCACAATAGATGGATTGCAGATTAGCCAAGGATGCTGCTGGAAGCATCTCGGAGGCTCACGGTATCCTTTCGTGGCCCCCAGGCCCTGTAACTGAGTATAGGATTGAAAGCTCATGATTGCCTTGATTTACATCTTGTTAACACAATATGATGGGATCTGTTTCCTCCAACTCCTGCCAGCACTGTGTGCTGTTATTCTACTTTAAAAATCAGATAAAGAGAAACAATACCTTTTTATTCATTTAGTTTGTATTTCTCAACTGTTAATAAGCATATATTAAAATACAGATGGCATCTTATTTAACTTGAGCAGGAGGGGTGGTGTTTCCACTCAGCACAGCTTAAAGAGTTGACTACTTTGAATTAATCTGCTTAGCCTGGTCTGTGATATCTTCACGGTTTCCTTGACCTATTATTTCCCAGGTTATCATTTCTTAACACCCAGGTCTAGGTTCTAGCAGTTTTCTTAAGTGTTTGCATCTACTGCAGTGCACGATGGGTGACATTCTCTACAGGACACAATTCCCTGTGTCTTCTAGCAGTAAGAGCCATGATTAAAAAGCATGTAAGCTGTACTGTAGCCATCCTGTCCAGGGAGTACTTTGTGACTCCATACTTTTCTCACCCACTATTGAGAGATAGCCAGATGGTCCAACACTATATTTTGCTTTGTTTTGTTTAGTTAGGGTCTTACTCAGTAGCCTAGGTTATCCTCGAACTCACTATGTAGTCCTACTGGCTTTGAAACTTGTAGCTATCTTCCAGCCTCTGCTTCACTACACCTAATTGCAGCATAATGTTTGAAAATAGCATCTCAAGGTCCCAGGTCCCCACTGTAGTCTTGGTAGACTGTGGTCCTTGGTGATGACTGTCAACAGCAACGGGATCTGAACTCACCCAGCATACCTACCAGGGATTATCTTGATTATATTAGCCTCTGGGCATGCCTGTGGGAGGGCATCATGGTTAGGTTATCTGAGGTAAGATGACCCACTCTCAAAGTGAGTAAGTGGCACCATTCCCTAGGCTTAGATCCTAACCGAATAAAAACAAGAAGGTTGTCACAGAGATTCATTGTTCTCTGTTTTTTTTTAAATCTTAACTTGTGAATCTTTTTTATTATTGTTTTTATTGAGCTATATATTTTCTGATGTGTTCTTGGATTTGGTTTGCCAGTATTTTATTGAACATTTTTGCACCAATATTTTTGAGTCTGTATTCTGTTTCTTAATAATGTCTTTTTGTGGTTTGAGTATCAGGGAAACTGTAGCCTTATAAAATGTTTGGCAATGTTCCTTCTGTTTTTATTGTGTGGAACAATTTGAGGAGTATTGGTATTAGTTCTTCGAAAATCTTGTAGAATTTTGCGCTAAAACCATCTGGTCCTGGGCTTCTTTTGGTTGGGAGATTTTTGATGACTGTTTCTATTTCTTTAGCAGTTATAGGTCTATTTTATTTGCTTATGTGTTCTTGATTTAATTTTGGTAAGTGATATTTATCTAGAAAGTTGTCCATTTCCTTTAAGTATTCCAGTTTTGTGAAGTACAGCTTTTCAAAGTATGACTTGATGATTCTTTGGATTTCCTCCATGTCTGTTGTTATGCCCCCTTTTTTGTTTCTGATTTTGTTAATTTGGATATTCTCTCTCTGTCTTTTGGTTAGTTTGAATAAAGGTTTGTCTATTATGTTGATTTTCTCAAAGAACCAACTCTTGGTTTCATCGATTCTTTGTATTGTTTTCTTTGTTTCTATTTTATTGATTTCAACTCTCAATTTGATTATTTCTTGATGTCTAGTTCTCCTGGGTGAGTTTGCTTTTTTTTTGTTGTTCTAGAGTTTACAGGTGTTCTGTTAACTTACTAGTGTAGGATTTTTCCAGTTTCTTTATGTAGGCATTTAGAGATATGAACTTTCCTCTTAACCCTCTGTTTTCATTGTGTCCCATAAATTTGGGTATGTTGTATGGTCATTTTCATACCAAGACTTTCTTTGCCCTTGTCTCTAAGGTCATGATCAGCTAGCACAGACACTGGGAACAACAATAAATTAGTGGGACCCTTTGAAACTGAGAAGCTTCTGTAAAACAAAGGACACAGTCAATAAAACAAAATGGCTGCCCACAGAATGGTAAAAGATCTTCACATTAGACAGAGGACTGATCTCCAATATATATAAAGAATTCAAGAAACTAGACATCACAATACTAAGTAATCCAACTAAAAAATGGGCCACAAAGCTAAACAAAGAATTTTCAACAGAAGAATCTCAAATGGCCAAAAGACACTTAAAGAATTGGTCAACATCCTTAGCCATCAGGGAAGTACAAATCAAAACAACTCTGAGATACCATCTTACACCAGTCAGAATGGCTAAGATAAAAACATCAATGATAGCTTATGCTGGAGAGGATGCAGAGTAAGCGGAACACTCCTCCACTGCTGGTGGGACTGGAAACTTGTATAACTGCTTTGGAAATTAGTATGGCAGTTTCTTAGAAAATTGGGAATCAACCTACCTCAAGACCCAGCAATACTACTCTTGGGCATATACCCAAAGGATGCTCAATCATACTACAAGGACATCTGCTCAACTATGTTCATAGCAGCATTATCTGTAATAGCCAGAACCTGGAAACAACCTAGCTGCCCCTCAACAGAAGAATGGATAAAGAAAATCTGGTAAATTTACACAGTGGAATACTACTCAACGGCAAAAAAAAATGATATCTTGAAACTTGTATGCAAATGGATGGAACTAGAAAGAAACCATCCTGAGTGAGGTAACCCAGAGCCAGAAAGATTAACACAGTATGTACTCACTCACATGTAGATATTAGACGTAAAACAAAGGATAACCAGCCTGTAGTCCTATAGTCCATGACCCCAGAGAAGCTAGGTAACAAGAAGTGCTTAGATTTTTGACAAAGCCATTGATTCTTGGCCAGATCATCAATGGGAGGAAATGTTATCAGTGTGCCTTGGTATCAAGAATTGTAAGTGATCCTCCCTCCCCCCGCCCCTTGCTCCCAATTTTGTCAGGCGATCTTGTCTGTTTCCACTTTCTAGGTGGATTTATATATGTTTTTCTTAGGCTTCACCTTATTACCTAGCTTCTCTAGCATCATGAACTATACGCTCAAAATTCTTTGTTTATAGCTAGTATCCACTTATGATTGAGTAGTACCATAGTCATCTTTTTGTTGAATTCCGTTGGCATTCTTGTCCTAGTTCAATTTTGGTTGCTGTTATAAAACACTGACTAACAGCAATTTAGGAGACTAAAGGGTTGGTTTCAGCTTACAGAGTAGTGTTCATGATTGAGGGAAGTCAGGGTAGGAACTGAAACAGGAATGTGAAACATAGACCATGGAGGAACATGCTTGCTGGCTTTGTTACAGCCTCATGCTTATTTAACTTTTTATATAGCCCAGGATGACACATGTCCAGGGGATGCTGCCACCCACCATGGGCTTAGCCCTCTTGCATAAATTAACAATCAAGCCGATCCTCCTCAGAAATGCCCACAGGCAAATATGATTTGGCCATTCTCTCAATCAAGACTTCCTTCTCAGTTGACTCTAGACTGTGTCAAACTGACAGAAGTAATTAGGATTGCACGAGAGTGAGCTTGCTGCACCAGCTGGTGGAAGTAGACATGAGTAGATTGGAAAAGATTCTGGATGAAGCCTGCCTGGAGAGATGGTTTATCAGTTAAGAGCACTTGGCTATTCTTGCAAAGGACCTGGTTTAGTTCCTAATACCCACATAGTGACTCACAACTGTCTGTAACTCCAATTCCAGGGAATCTAGTGCCCTCTTCTGGCATGCATACAGTAAACAGGCATACGCGCAGGCAAACACCCATATGATACAATAATGATAATAAATAAATAAATATCCTAGACGACCTCAGCCTGGTTGTCATGGAGGCCCACAGGGGACTTTGAAGGCGGATCAGCTCTATCACAAAGAGAAAACACAAGCAGGTGCAGGACTGGGAGCTTAGACAGGAGGGTTCAGGGCAAACAAGAGAGCATCCCTGTGTCCTGTGGCTTTCTGATTAGAGTATAGGCTTAGTTAATATCAGATAAAGGCTGTCATGGATCCAAGAGGCCAGGATGCCTCTACAGCAGAGCTGTCTTTTGAATTAGGAAGGTCTTTGCGTTTCTTCCCACTGGACCTCGGGTCAGACTTCCATGTCTGGATGTGTGTTTATAGGATTGCCTCCTTTAGCTTCCCCTGGGTCAAGTCCAGGTGCTCTATGCTTTGTCAAAGCTCTTTCTCATTTCAGTCATCTATCCCTTTGTTCCCCAGTGAACCTCAAACTCTGTGGTGTCACCTAGGGGTCAAGTACCAGATCGAACTGGACACTAAGTTTACTGTGGCTCCTGCACCGAGTACTGGAAGATACGCAGTGTGAGGATGAGGCTGTGATTGCGGGAGTGGGGGCAGCTGCTAGAATGTGGAGCAATGGTTCTGTGCTGAGGTGGAGCCTGTGCTGCAGAGCAGGGATGACCCCATTGACTCGGCTCTGGGTCACAATGCCATGCCATATGTCACTGCCCAGCAATAACTTCCGCCAGAGGTCTCACTAATCGTTTCTTTTAAAAATGAAGTCAGCTTGTTGTCTAGGGTTAAGGCCTTATGAACTTTCCCCGTCTGTGCTAGGATGCCTATCGGCGCCGTCCTTGTTCAGATCATGTTTAGGCAGCCATGTCAGCAAGACTTCATGGGGGTAGCTTCTCTGATGCTTTTAGTAGACAATCCTGTGGCTTTGTCTCTTTGAATCTTTCGGTCCCTTTTCCCGAAATGATCCTTGAGCCTCAGGTGCAACTAAAGAAGGCTGAGAGAGGGGACAGTAGTCTTCCCCAGGGAAGAACATGCCAGTTGGTTATCCAATGCCAAATGGTCTGCTCTGCAAACATGCACACAAGTAACAGTATAGGGGCTAAGCAGAACGTATTTATAAATTTAGGAAGACACGTGCACATGTGCATGTGTGCACACACATATACACAATTGTAGAATAAGAGACGAGCAAGTGGATATGTGGGAAGGGTTGGATGGAGAAAAGGAAATGATGTAATCATATTGCAATCTGAAAAAAATTACAAAAAATGACTTGAGAAACCTTAAGTCAATGCTCAGGATCTGGTTGTCTCTCTGAGGTGGAAAGGCCTTGCTTGCTCTCAAATCAGTTTAATCCACAGCAGAGTTCCCAACAAAAGTCAACTTTGCTCCCTTTAGAATGAAGTATGAGATCCAACCATTCATGCAAGATACTTTTTTTCTGGATTGTACTTTTGGTTAGGTATTGGGAACGTATGAATGAATAGGAAAAACTTTTTTTTTTGGTTAGGAGTTTTGGGTGAGAACTTTGTGGTATTGGCAATGATGACTTTAGACCTCTGGAAATGTCCTATAAGCCCTTAGAATTTGAGAGGTTTACTCTGATCTTCATGGCTGAATTTGGTGGTACCTAGGTTTCCTACTTTACCACTTCCTATTACAGAAACATGTAAAGAAGTTTAATGAAAAACTTTGAGTCACTTATTTCATGTATTTGAGTGCTTTGCCTGAATGTATGTATGTGTACCACACGTGTGTCTGGTGCTTGTGGAGGTCAGAAGGGAACCGTCATGTGGGAATTGGGTACTGAACCTGGGTCCTTGTCAAGAGCGGCAAGTGCTCTTAATTGTTCAGTCGTCTCTCCAGCTCCTAGTGTGCAGAAGTTATCTGAAGATGAGGTATCTATGTCCCTGAATGGCAGAGAGCCTCATCAGTAACATGGAGGGACAGCTATCTGAGGTCTGTACTCCACTGGAGGCAGACAACTAGGAATACTGAATGATACTGGGCACCAGGACCTTCTTGTAGAGTGTGATCAACGTGTACTAGAGCCATCTGGAGAGTGAGTTCTGCACGCATGTCATTTAGGTGAAGCCTGGCCAAACCACATACCTGACTGTCAGGTGATCCCTCAGAGATAGCTGAAGTGTTTGCAGATCTCAGCATGGGGAACACACCTTCATGCGTATCTTTGCTCAGTGACTCATGCACCCCTATGCTGACAGAATGTTACATAAATGATAGCCATGTCCCCTGGTGACCCTATCCCCAGCCTCTTGGATGCTGAAAGACACAAGCGGTGAAATCATCAGCACAGATGTGAGTGCTTGGTTGATAGCACACTCGTCATTTGGCTCTTTGGGTCTCGTCTGTCTAACACGGAAGCATCTTCTAACTTCCTTTGTTTAGCTCTTTCTTTCCTCTCTTCCTGCAGCCTCCCCTTTCTTTGCCTTTCTCTCAAACTGTGACCTATCAACCGCAAATCTCACATCCATAATGGTGCTGGGAGATGACGCTGAAGTCAGAGATTCAATGCAGGGTATTACAGTAGTGGCGCTGTGGGCAAGTTGTGCCCATCTCTTAAGGTTCCTTCCAAAAGGACCAGACTGCCCTGGAGACATTTTCATTAAAATGCAAGTAGCAGATACTTTCAACCAGTGGCTTTCTGTTTTTCCTTGAGCTTTGTTGAAAAGACACTACTGTGGCAGTAATGCGTATCTTTCATTAAAGTTCATGCTGCTTCCAGTGTCTCTCCTGGAATTTGGATTCTAGTCCACTGTCTCAGAGCGTTTTAAGATGAAGCTGTGTGCTTGCATCACATGGCAAGCCACGCTGTGCATCAGTTGCTGCCATTTGGGTGCTGCCGTTCATGTGGTGGTCCTCAAGTTGTTGGGTCCTCATTGGCCTTGGCGTGCCATTGCAGCTGGGGTTGGGGTCTTAACTCTCTGGACAAATGCTCTTTCCTGACTCCGGATGTGCACTTTGTCTGTAGTTCTTTACAGATTGGTGGACGGAAATGATGCCAGTTGCCAGGCTCGAATTCCTTCAGAACAGCTCAGAACTGACATGTCCCTACCATGCTTTTGGCATCTTTGGGCCTCCTGGTATTTCATCCAAGAGCAAACTCATCCACTTAGAGTTCCAGTTTAGTTAAAAGGAGGTTAGTCATGTTGAGAATTGCTTTGGCCGAGTTGCCAGGTTTTATTTCTTATTCAAATTGGCCCTTTTCACGGAGGCACAGAATTCTTTAGGCCTGGAGGCCCAGCGTGGGTACTAGGAACAATTGTCTTGATTCTGGCCTGTTTCCTAATTGTACTTTTCTTTAGAGAGACACTGCCACAGATACATCGATTCTCTGTTGTTATCTCACAAGTTCTGACTTTGAGGATCGCAGTTGCCACTAGGGCCCTCTAAGTCTCCATGGCCTCCCAAACAGGGCTTTGGCAGAGACCAAAGTAGTTCTCAGCCGGTCATGATTGAACGGCAGGCAGAGAAGCCCTCTTGCAGGGCTATGCTGATTTCTACACTGTGCCAGGCATGCCAGGTTTTGGCAGACACTGGGTATCTCCACAAGAATAAAAACTCAGATCCTAGCTTACCTATGTATCTGGGTGTGAAGACCAAAGCGAAATTGGTCTTTCTTTGTGGCACCATCATACGGAAGAAAGAGAACATTTGCTAGAGTCAGGTAGATTTCAAATCCTGCCCTGGTGATGCCAGCTTGAGTCACTACAGTGATGACCTCTGGACACTTAGTCCTCATTGGTGAAAGTAGATTTATTACAGTATCTTTTCACTAGGTCGAGGAAGAACTCACACAGAGTTTCTGGCAGGTGGAAGGCATCCAGCAGATACTGCATATGGAGAACCAACAGGGACTGTCTTTCTCCAGCAGGAAAGAGGAGCTGAGAAGTGCATTCCCGGGGTCAGCTTGAGGAGCCCTAGCTGTGCATGTTGGTGACCTTGAAGCTTAACCATAGCTCTTGATTAAATAACCATTATTGTTACTGGAACCTGAGTGGTCCACCTGACATTAGGAAAAGAAGCTTTTGTGTTGTTACAAGTCAAGGGTGTCTTGTGTGTGCGTGTGTGTATGGGCATAATGTACCCATAAGATTGCGTTACAAGTAATTGTGTTTATGCCCAGAGATTAGTGCCAGCGGGCAGTGTTAGCTACAGAGATTCATACTTTGGTCAAAATGCCTGGAATAAGTGACTGTTGAATGCTCAGCTCTAAATGGGACATCTGTAACCCTAACGCTCAGGGAACATTGTAGAAGATGGGGTTGGGAAGAATGCAAGGGCTGGAGGAAGGGCTGGAGTGTTGTGTAAAGCCTCTTCTGGGCATGGCATAGCCGTGGCATCCTCACATCCCCAGTTGCTGTGACTGCCTGCCTAAGTCTGGGCTCATTAGCATCCTGTCATGCAGAGGGGCAGAACTTACAAGATCCTGTCTCTTCGTCATGATATAGAGGCAGTTGATGGTTTCTGGGGAGACAGAAACACCCTCTTCAGCGGTGAGGAGCTCATGCTCCTCTAGAACACCCCTGCAAACAAACTCTAATGAGACTCATTGAGTGTGATGTAGGAGAGGGATGAGTTGGGAAGAGGAAGGAGGTCAAAGGGGGTGGGAAAGGGGGCAAGAGAGGGTAATGGAGGGTGTACCTGGTCAAAGTGCATTGTATACATGTATGAACATGTTATAAGGAAAGCCATTACTATGTATAACACACGACAGCAAACACTTCAAAAAAGAATTCTCAGGGGGCTCTTGGTGGGCTTTCTTCTTTTTTCTTTTTCTTTCCCTTGCTATGCAATTGTTTTATTAAGACTCCAAAAGTTCAGAGTTTTAACAAATCCTATGAACTCTGATAAGCTATTAATCTAACTCTGGTAAGCACTGACTACTAATTATCATAACCACAAGCTCAAGATTTTAATTTTCTTTTGGTTGTTTTCTAAGTATAGATTGAAAGTGCTTCCATTGTGCTAAAGGATACATTGTGTACATCTCTGGCTAATCTATATACCTAGCTCTCTGGAAAGAGTGTTAGTTTTTTTTTTTTTTTAAACCAGAATCAGTTTTGAGTCCCAAGCTTTTAGCATGACCCGAAGGCCTGAGTCTACCTCATTTTCTACAATGTGGATTTCAGAACAGATTACAAACACTGGTAATACTAACTTGTATCTCTTTTTCTAAACTTAAAAAATTCTCATAAGCTTCAGGGAATCAACTTGAACCTACCTCTCACACGTTCAATGGACGCCAAAGAAATCCCCCATCAACCAACAACCTATGTTTTCCTATCTGTCTATTCCAAAGAGTGAGATTTCTCTCCATTTCCCTTGTCCTCTCCTCCTTTCCCTGGCCTCAGGGCTTCACTTCAATAATTACTAAAACTATGAGCCTGGAAGTTTCAAATGTATACCCAAGATAAAAATTTTCCCCTAAATTCATTAAATTTACTTTCTGTTACATATCTGTTCCAGCAGATTTCCAATCAATTAATGACTACAAACTGTTCAGTGTGGTCTACACTTCCCTAACCCCACATGGTTTTGCAGAGCCTGGAAAGCCAGAGAAGCAGTCTGCTTTCTTGAATCCCCAAAGATGTAAATGCCCTAGACAGCAAGAACAGTCTAAAGAGCAAGGTGCCCTCACTCCTACCTCACTCCTTCCTATTTTCTTACTTTTTATAATAAACATAGGGAAGAATGTTCGTCAATCAAGAACTAGTCACATTATAGGACTAGATGCTCCCCCATCCCCAACCCCAACCCCACTTTCAATCACTGTCATCACTGAGTGCCAATGCATTTTTATTTTTCATATGCACGTTCTCCATAGCCTCATATAAAGCCAGAACCATTGTGGGCCTGTTCTCTCTCTGTCTCTCTCTGTCTCGCTTACCCTATCCCCACTAAGAGGGATACTTCCTAATGGGTGAGCTTTCTTCTAACAGATAATCTGGAAGCATCATTTTAAGACACAGCCATGGCCTTTCCATGTGATGGAAGAGCTACGGGATGTCCTTGGTACCAAATCCCAAGCCCCTCTCTTCTTACAGGTTGACTGTCCCATCTGCCCATATGCCCGTCTCTCTGGCCTCCCTGTATCGGCTGCATCTTCTTGTCTTAGGTGTGGCAGCAGATACTGCTTTGACTCTGATGCTTGCAGCCTGCTGTTTTCAGGTAACTCTTATTTAGCTTCTCTGAGACTTTTGCTCCCTCAGTTTAGGATAAGATCTACTTTGGGGCCATCTAGGGGTCAGGCCCATCAGGCTTCAGGTCACTACTCTTGCTACTAGAATGATGAGTTACTATGTGCCTTGTTGTCTCTTTCTAGGCTTCACAAGATAATACTTGTTGAGCCTTCCAAAGTGTGAGGGTTTTCGGTCTAAATATTACCTGTAAAGCCCAGTTGTGCAGAAAGGGTGACGCTGAAGGGCCTAAGAAGATCCCACTTCTGCTCCCACTGAAAAGTCAACAACACTGACGTCTCTGGACTAGGAGAATTTCTAGTGTTTTTTCTTCTCCCCACACCCTGTCTCTCTCTTTCCCCGTGTGTCTTTATGTTCTGTGATGCTTCTGCCTAAGGCAGTTTGATGTAACCCCTCACTTGTCTCCTCTTTCTCCTTTCATCTTTCTGGCCCAGAACACAATCAAATTTGTTCCCTCACATGGGCCCTTACTGTAAGCTTCAGGGACACAGCTTGGTGAGTCATTGGTAATCTTCGTTTTTCATTCAACACTTCTCAACTATGCCTTCCCATTTGATAAATATAAAAAAAACCCCTCATCTTGCTTAATGTTATTTTAACTTTAAAAAGTGTAAGTGCCAAACTCCTATCAAGGCTAGAAGACAACTCACTTGGAATACAGGTTATGCTTGTTTTTAAGAGACACTCCCTGTAACTGAAATTTCTTCCCCGCACCTGCTTCAGAGATTCTAAACATTACCTCCCCTTTGGGGCACAGACTGTCCTGATGAGAATCATGGCTGCTATTCAGTTGTGAGCCCGTGGGCTATCTGCCTGCCAGGAGGAGAATGTCGTAGGAGGGATGAGAGGGGAATTTCTCAGTGGGTCCAGATCTCCACTAGGCACCTGTCTGGCCCATCTGATTCCTGAGGGGCACATTTCCCTCTAGCTGGCTTTCCATTGACCTCTTGTCTTTAAACACATGACTGTCCTCCAAGAGGGGTCCAGTCCCACTTTGATTATTCTCTCTCCTCCGACCTCCTGTACTCAGATTGTTCAGCTCCAGGACATCGCTGGTCTCTGCCCTTCCTCCTGGCAGCACTGCTGGTAGGTTTGACAGGGTCTTGATAGGCAGCCTTGGCTAGCCTGGAATTTTCTATGTCGATGAGGCTGAATTTAAGCTCACATTGATTCTCTTGGTTTTGGTTTTCCAAGTACCAGGTGAGCTCTGGAAGCTCAGGCAAGCTATTAAACTACTCTGAGTTTTTCCTTTATTCAACATTAATAATAATAATAATAATACTTTAAATGCTTATGAGTGTTTTTCCTGAATGTATGTATGTGCCCGATGCTCTTGAAGTCCAGAAGAGGGTTTCAGATCCTCTGGGAGTTACAGAGGATTTGTAAACTACCATGTGAGTGCTGGGATCCAAACTGGGGTCCTCTGGAAGAGCACCCAGAGTTCTTAATCACTGAGCTACCTTCTGTATAGGGATATGATAGGGATATGTGTACAGCACTGTAGCTGAGTGTAAGGCAGGAAGCATATGCACAGAGCACATGGTACCCAACTTGGTGGAACTTTGGAAGTTGTCAACATGTGTGTAGTCATATATGTCAACCTTGAGTGTATAGGTAGGTATGGTGTGTGTGTGTGTGTGTGTGTGTGTGTGAGAGAGAGAGAGAGAGAGAGAGAGAGAGAGAGAGAGAGAGAGAGAGAGAGAGAGAGAGAGATTGATTTATGGAAATATTGTGATCCAACTCCCAGCACATAATAGATATTAATAATATCGCCTCACTTCGCCTTCATCTAGTCTCTATAAACACTGCTCTATTTAACACCTGGCCTCCTCCCCTCAGACTTAACAAACACAATGCCCAGGCTTTTTCTGGCTCCTTCCTTTTTCTGTTGTCCTAGAAGTTCTCATAAAACAAACCTTGGTCATGAGGAGTGAGCTAGGGAAATAAACAGACCGTGTTTATTATCTTGAAGACGGCTCACACGGAGATTCTATTTATTTATTTTTTTGTGGTGCTGGGGATGGAACCCAGGTCCTTGAACATGTTGGATAAATCGTCACCCGTGAAGCTACACCCCAGCTCCTGAACTGATCATTGGTTCCTCATGGTCTCATCAGATGGCTACCTGACGTTTCATTGAAGAGTCACTAAAGAGCAGGCCTGTTGTCGTAGAGCAGTGGTCCCTAACTGTGGTCCTGAGTCCTGCAGCATCAGTGTCAGTAACCTTGCTGGAGACGCTCGGGCCTGACCCCAAACATAGGGTGTGAGAAACTCCAACTTGGCAATCTGCAGTGCTGCGAGTCCTGGCTGTGCTGACACAGGCTGAAGTTCAAGGGCCACCGGTAGAGAAGCTACAGAAATGGCAGCAGCCTACATCGTCAGCACTGGCGAACACAGAGTTTGATTTTTACAGGACTTGAATATGCTACTATATGCTACTTCTACTCTGCTTGTACGTATTTTTGTGCCACTCACACCTGTTTCTTTGGTGGTCCAATGATTGGCGTAGGCCAATTGCTGGCTGCAAGTTTGCATTCTTAAGTACTCATTTTTTTTACACAGTTTTTTTTTAAATAAAGAAAAAAACCCTTCTCTCCCTCTTTGCCTTTACAAGTTGCCTTTATCTTCAAGCTCCAGGTAGTCCTTTTGATGCTTCTACACCATCTCCCAAGCCCAGTGACCTTATGGGGCCCCATGCGTAGAACTAGGGAACGGATAGCTAAAGGAAAGCTCCTGACTTCCTTGCTGACACACCACCTGCCTCCGGCACGAGCACCTGCCTGGTGAGCACAGGCACTAATTATTTGTTGAATAAGCTAATGAAAGGACAAATGAAGAACAGGCAGAGGAAGCAAGGAGGCGGTTCTGTGTCTGCACAGAGAACTTACAGTCCATTCTCAGGCACTGTGAGTGCCTTAAAGCAGGGCTTGCTGCTGGTTATTTCTGAGTCCCAGTGTCTTGGTCGAAAACCTGGGAAACTGAGCCATGGGAAGTCACGAACCACTAGACCAGTGATTCTCTCTAATGCTGTGACCCTTTAATACAGTTCTTTATATTGTGGTGACTTCCAGGCATAAAATTATCTTGTTGCTACTTCATAACTGTAATTTTGCTACTGTTAAGAATTGTAATGTAAATATCTGATATGCAGAATATCTGATATGCGAACCGCAGGTTGAGAACCTCTGGACTGGATATATTCTTGGAGAGAAGTTATCAGAGGGATTTTAATGTCTGAAAGTCTGAGACTTGAGAACCCTGCGATCTGTTCAGCTTGGAGATTTTCACTGCTGTCTGAGAACCTACAAGATGAATCAGCTCACTACAGGAGAGGGGTCAGTGAAGCATCTTTCTCAGTAAGGATTGGAAGCCAGCTGGCTACTCCTTTTCAGGATTTATTGGACAATTAGCAACTAGCTCTTTGTTTTAGAAGTAAAAGAATCTCATAAGGCGTTTGATGTTCTGAGCATATTTGGAGACTAGGAAAATGAAAATTTTGATGTTGAAATGAAAATTAAAACTGCTTTGAGATTCAATCTTATCCCAGTCAGAGTTGATACCACCAAGAAAAAAATGGCAACAAATACTGGGGAGAATATAGGAAAAGGGGAACCCCCATTTCCTGCTGGTGTGAATGCAAACTGGTACAGCCACTATGGGAATCAGCTGCAGGTTGTGAGCCAGCTGTATTACTCCTTTATTCACCCAAAGGACTCCACATCCTATTAGGGATGCTACACTTGCACATCCGTGTTTTCATCTGCCCCTTTCACACCAATAAGGAAATGAGAGCAGTAGAGACGTTTATCAAATGGATGATGAAAATGTGGTTCATATTCTCAATGGACTCTTACTCGGCTATAAAGAAAAATTAGGAAAGCCACAGGAAAATAGAAGGAACTGGAAAACATCATATTAAGCAAGGAATCTTGAGTTCAAGAAGAAAGATACCGCTTGCCTCCTGTCATAGGCAGATCCTAGCTTTTAACTGATAAATACCTGTGTCTAGGTGGGAGTAGATGTGAAACAGCAAGAAAAGACCCCATGGGTGGGTGGGTGGGGGACAAAGCTTCAGGGGAGAGGCCTGGGAGGACAGCAGTCCAGGAGACATGGAAGCGGAAAGGTGGTAGACCGTACAGTTGGGGGCGATTGTGACAGAAAGGGCGGCAGAAGGAGGGAACTAACTGAAACGTGTCAAATGCTGAGGAAAATTGCTACTCTGTGAGCTGACTAAAAAACAACAAAAACGGGCTGGAGAGATGGCTCAATAGATAAAAGCACTGATTGCTCTTCCAGAGGACCAGAATTCCATGCCCACTGCCCACATGGAGGCTCACAAATGTCCCTGACTCCAGTTCCAGGGAACCCGACACCCTCTTCTGGTCTCTATGGGAACTTCATGCGTGTGGTACACAAATACATATCCAGACCAAAAAAAAAACCAAACAAAAACAAACAAACAAACAAAAACAAAAAAACCCATAAACACTAAAAAGAAATGTTCTCAAGTTTCCCAAATAATGAAGAAACTAGTTGGGTGCACCTCACGAAATGCAAGGACATTTCCAAAGAGACAAAAGATGAAAGTTGTTGAATGTGTACCATTTATCAGCAGGGCAAGGAGGGATTTGATGTAATGAGAGGGTCAGGAGAAACGACTGAGACTCCAAGAACAGATGCCACAAAGCGTTCATCGCCGTCCATCTTAGTTAGCATGTAGTCACAGCAGAAAGGACCGGAATTTTTAAAGTTTGACTAGAAAGCTCTGAGGGTTTCATACATGGTACTATATTTGCATCATTTTCACCCTTCCCCTGCAACTTCACTGTGTACCCCAACTCCTTCTCAAGTTCATGACCTCTTATTCTTTAATTATCGTTTCATATACATACATGTAAAATGCATATGTATACATAAATATGGCCTGTGGAGTCCATTTTGTGTTGCTCATGTGTGCATTTGTTTGGGGCTGACCACTTGAGGTTAGATAACTTATCAGGAGGCTCCACCCTGAAAAAGACCAATTCTCCTGCTCTTTTGGTTCTCTGTAAGAGTTGTCGGTAGACAACAGCCCTGGAGGCTGCTGGGAAAGGCAGACACTGCTTCTTCACAGAGCCCTGAGAAGACACCGAGGAGCATAGTAACCAGGAGCTGAGCTTTGAGTGGAGGCCACGAGACCCCTGAGGATGTCATCCTTCTCCTGAACCCATACGAAATGTGCTTCTTGAGCGTCCACTGGGGGACATGCTCTGGACTCAACTGAATTCTGAGTCCACTATGAATCTGAGCAGGGTGCTATTGGGTGGGGCTCTGGGGGAGAGCAGCCACTAGGAGGTGCAGCAGTGACTCTAAGCCCAGGCAAGGGGTGTGCTTGCAGAGCAGACAGTGGCCCTGGCTCGGATCACTTTGTGACCTACCGTATTTCAGTGGAAGGCCGTACTGCCTGTTATTAACCCTGGAGCTGAGATCCATGCCAACCCCCCAGATAGGCACAGTTCTGGGCCCAGCACATGCTGGCAAGTTCCTTTGTAAGTGGAGATGAGTTGGCTCATTCCACACTGCATGAGCAGTTCCCTGGGCTTAGTATAAAGGCTTCACAGGAACAAGACACAGCACAATCTTGCCCTCATCTCAGCTGGAAAAGCTTTTTCCTGGAGGTGGATGGTGAGGGGATGGACATGAAGCTAAGTAAGGGGGACTCTGGAGACTGATGAGGGCATAGCATTGAAGTTCTTGCAGCTGGGGACTGCTAATGGGGGTTGGCTTCTTCTCTGGGCCTGGAAACATCTTAGGGTGTCATGGTTTATTGAAGAAGTTGGGGATTCTTTTTTTTGATTTTCGAGATGGTTTCTCTGTAACTTTGGAGCCTGTCCTGAACTAGCTCTTGTAGACCAGGCTGATTTCGAACTCACAGAGATCCACCTGCCTCTGCCTCCCGAGTGCTGGGATTAAAGGCATGTGCCACCACCACCCGGCATTGGGGATTCTTAACCTGTTTCCCTGTCTTTTGTGTCAGAACACCTATGTGAGGCAGAGGCCCTGATGGTCTTATGCTGACCCAGATGCCACGTCTCCTCAGGCCCACCTAGAGCAGCAGGTGTTGCAGCCATTAAGGTTCAGCTCCAGGGCAAGACCAACACACACCAGAAACTTCTGGATAGTGAGGGCTACCAGTACACACCCTGATGCTGTGTCAGTACCAAGTGTGATAACAGAGACCTCTTGGGAGTGACTTCAGAGTAGCCCTGGGTACCGCAACAACCACAAGACACAGAGCAACTGCTGTTCTTAGCGGCTGAGTCAAGTCTTGAACTCCAGTCTCTCTGAAGGAGGTACAAAGTCCATTCCTTGAAAATTTTGAAGGGAGAAGTTATACAGAAGCTTTCGGGATTGTTCTAAACTGTAGATCTCCAACCAACAGTACCAGAATCAACAAGGACTGGTTGGGCGTACAGAGGTTTGAGCCTTTCTCAAACTCTCTGAACAAGAAGCCTGCTTTTGTCAAGTCTTTCAGGTGATTCTGATGCGTACACGAGTTTGGGAGCGCCTGGCCTAGGAACATGTTTAGGATAAGCCCCTGATTGGCCAGACACTGTAGAAAGGTTTGGTCTTGCTTTCTCAATACATCTCATGATGAAATAAGGAGACCGTTGTGCCACAGAGATGGTGGGACTGCTGAGTCTCACATACAGTCGTCAGTCTGGAAGGATCCAAACATACTGCTGCACTCAAGCTCCCAGTGAAGTTCCCACTAGTGAGTTCTGGCAGATGCCTTGGCTTAGAAGCCACAGATAACTGCTATGTGATCTGGAAGTCCCATATGACGCAGCCGTGACTGAGAACAGACGGGTCTCCAGAACTCAGCATCACAGCCGACCAAAGATGAGACACATCTCTGGGGATATTTAAAAAGGAATTGTACAACCACTAAGGAGTGCATTTGGCAGGGCAGGGTGTGATGGTGATGGCCAGTCATCTGGCTCCTCCCACCCTCTGACTCCTGCTTTTGAGTTCTTAATCACCCACAAAACCACAGGCACTTGAGCAGGCTCTGCTCCCCACCCTCTGTGTTGTAAACTCTACAGATTACAGTGGCTGGCACTGAAGCATACAAAGGATGGTTGCTGGTGGCTTAATCCAGCCCCTATCGCGGTAGGGAGCTTGGGTGCAGAAGTGACCATAGTCTCAAGCTCTAGCTAATGGTAAGGGGAAGAAGTTAAATTCGAATGTGGCTACTCTGCCTCTAGTTATTCTCTTTCTACGACTCCTGCCCAACAGCAACTATCCTTGTGGACCCTGATTCGCTTGCAAGGACTTGGGGCTTTTTTCATGGGATGCTGAGGGAAGGTCAGAGGCTGTCACACCCTCCTCTCCACTGTAACTCTGTTCTTTTTTTCTAAGCAGTGGAGTGAGGCACAGGTAAATCATGATTGAGGCTCTGACCAACAATAGTCTCAATAAGAAAGTGTGGTCTTCGGGGGCTGGAGAGATGGCTCAGAGGTTAAGAACATTGTCTGCCCTTCCAAAGGTCCTGAGTTCAATTCCCAGCAACCACATGGTGGCTCACAACAATCTGTAATGGGGTCTGGTGCCCTCTTCTGGCCTGCACAGAATATTGTATACATAATAAATAAATAAATATTTAAAAAAAGAAAGAAAGAAAGTGTGGTCTTGATTAGTCTTACTGTAGCAAGCATCTGGCTCAAACATCCTTACTCCTCCTTTGTACTTAAATAGCTCCTTTCATCCAGTAAGTTCAAAGCTGTCTAACAAAATAAACCATCTTATCCTTGCACTGTGACAGCATCAGTAAGCATCGCTCTGCCCATTTAAGGAAGAGAGAGGGAGGGTGAATCATTCTTCTGGTAGCGTGATGTGAGTCAGTGGGGCCTTGGGGGCATTGACCTGTGTCTATTAAGTTCATATCCAATGACTTGACTGTCGCTTATAATGAGACGATTTGGTGTGAGGAGGTTGTATGGGAAATGGTTTGGTTTCCTGGGAAGAAATACTGGGATCAGGGGTTACTATACGTGGTGTCTGTGTGTGTGTGTGTGTGTGTGTGTGTGTGTGTGTGTGTGTGTGTGTGTTGTGTGAGTGAAGAAATTTCCCTGGAAATGTAATGTCCATCATTACTAGCACTGAAATCATGGTGATGATGATGAATTATCCCTCAATCTCTCCTCCTCATCAGAGGATACATGCAGTGAAGACTTACTATGAACTAAACACTGATCTAAGTGGATAAGTCTATATACAAATTCCACTCAATCCTCACAGTAGCCTCACAAAATCAATGTAGATTTCCTCTTTGAAGATGAGGCACCAAGGTTCTGTAAACAAATAGCACATTAAAAGTCACATGTTACTGAATAAAGAATACAAGATTCAGGCCCAGTTCAGGGTATCTCCAGCAACTGTTTTCTAACCACTACTTTTAGAAGCTGGGTCTCAGATTTTTGTCAGAAAGATAGACAGAACCATGATTGTGCCATCGTTTTGGTTCCTGTCTTTAGAGAAGTGGTTCTCAACCTTCTTAATGCTGTCACCTCAATTCTTCAAGCTGTGGTGACCCAACTGTAAAATTATTTTTTGTTGCTACTGGCTAACTGTAATTTTGTACCTGTTATGAATTGTAATATAAATATCTGTGTTTTCTGATGGTCTTAGGTGACCCCTATGATAGGGTCATTTGATCCAGAAGGGGTCATGACTCTCATGTTGAGAGCCACTGTCTTAGAGGAAAGGAAGATGCTGCTGTTACAGGAATCATTCTGAGTTGAGGATACTATAGTGTCTCCAAGTAGCTTGAAACCTTAACACAATTTTGATGACAAGAATTCGATGAAGAAGCTTAATCCATGGCCACCCCACCTCCGATGCCATAGCCAAAAATCATAGTATATATCAGGGAAGAAAAGCATGGTCTGAAGACTTCATCTGTGTTCACTGCTTTTACCATTCACAAAGAATATCATTTATCCCATTTGAATGTCAAACAACCAGGAGAGAGGCAGAGTAGACATCATCATCTTTGCTGTGCAAGGAGAAGAGCTCAGGCCTAAAGAGGCGAGGAGTCTCCTCCCAGGCTCACAGAGGAGGGGGTAGCACTAGGTATTCAAGCCCAGGCTCAGTTCTGGTCCATTGCTCTTTCTCTGTGCACGGCTGCTAGGGTTTTGGCAAAGGTATGTGTGGTTGAAACTTTACACCCCAATCACTCTTAAATATTAGGATAGACTTACTGGGGGAAAGACATTCATCCCAGGACCCGGACCTCCCTCCCCCCAAGGATCATATTACCAGGGCCCTTCACACTCTGTCTTCTCTGTACACAAACTCAACATTTCAGGCCAAGCTTCTGGCATTGTCAGAACTATTGGCTTCTCTCAGCCAAGGACTATCCTTTATGTTGGTTAATATATCCAAGTTACATGTGCCTCTCTGTCCCCTGGTTCTTAGACATCCTCTGTGTTGGTTGCTCATGTTGGCTTCCAAGGTCCTTCACACCCATGAGATCTTTGGTTTGAAGAGGGCAGTGTGGTTTGTGCCCATCAGTAAGTTCGTGGACTGCCTCCCACTTCCCTCTCTGACTCTAATTCCCTTTTCGGATTTCCTCTTTAACTGGATGTAACCCACAGGGTCTCTTCTTTATTTCTGCTGCCCCACAGCCCTAGACCTATTTCTCACATTGCACCTGCCAAAAACCTCTTTCCCTTCTTAAAAACATGACCCTGGGGGAAGCCACAGTGTTGTGTGATTCCCCTCTGTATGATGTGAATACCATTGGTTAATAAAGAAGCTGCTTTGGGAAACTGCAGTGCAGAATAGGGCAAGGCAGGAATTCCAAGCAGATAGAGGAGGAGAGGGTGGGCAGAGTCAGGGAGAAGTCATGTAGCTGCTGCAGGAGACAGACGCCAGACGGAACCTTATCTGTAAGCCACACCCACATGACAATACACAGATTAATAGAAATGGGTTAATTTAAGGTATAAGAACTAGCCAATAAGAAGCATGAGCTAAGAGGCAAAGCAGTGTTGTAATAATATAGTTTCTGTGTGATTATTTTGGGTCTGGGTGGCTGGGAAGCAAACAAACAGTCTGCCAACACCATGGGGCCAATGTGTGGCCATTGCCAGCCCCCTTCCTTGTGGGATGTCAAAGCAAACAAGACCCAACTAGAAAAGTAACTACCAGAAAAAGTGTGTGTGTGTGTGTGTGTGTGTGTGTGTGTGTGACCAGAGTATTTATTGTCTGCCATCTGGGAAGTCTTCTGGGAAGAGCTAACATTTGAGGAGGGAAAGGTTTTTCTGGAAGCTTGGAGACATGAATTAACATGGAATGATCTGCTGCTAGTGCTGGGTTTTCTCTAGAAATGAACACTTGGAGTTATAATTCATATGCAACAGTCTGTACTCAGTCTGGCTACACAGTTCAGTGGATTTCAACAGTGTACACCAATCATTCATCACTACAGACAAAACTGCTATGTGTAATAAGCATCCCTTCACTCTGTTCAACTTCTTGTTCCCCATTCTAACTGAGCATCCATCTGCGTACTCTAAATACACATTAGTCTTGCCTGTTCAAAAAAAAATTCTTAAAGGCATTAGAATTTTAATGCGATCAGTTCTTTTGAGTCCTGCCTACGAACCACCTGCAGAGCAGAGTACAAATGGACCTTTGAAAAACTGGCAGCTAGGGCTTGGAGACTGTCCAGTAGGTAGTTGTGCAAACATGAGGACCCAAGTTCAAATCCCTGTGGACTCCCCTAAAAAACTGGGTTTGATCACATATGCCTGTAACGATGGAGGCAGTGACAGGAGTCACTGGGGCTTGCTAGCTGTCAGCCTAACTCCAGGTTCTGTCTCAAAGGAATATGGTGAAGAGCTATAGAGCAGGATACCTGATGTCCTTCTCTTGCCTCTGTACATAGATGGACATGTGTGTGGGCACACATGTGTGGGCACAGACAGACAGACAGATACAGACACAAACACACAGACACACAGACAGACAGACCGACAGACAGACAGACAGACACACACACACACACACACAGAAAACAATAGATACTAGTCAGGAAGGGCTCTATCCCTTTACCCTGGGGTTGAGAACCATGAACTGGGTTTGAAATGGTCCAACTGGAATATGAGGCAAGTGACAGGTTGGGCGAGAAGTGGTGGTGGGTAATGGAAGGATATTTTATCAAATTGTCCAATTATATGGCATTATGCACATCTGAGAGCTCCAGGAAGGGCAAGAACACATCATATCCTCCATGACCCTGCTCGCAGGACTATGCCAGCCACACAGTGGATAGTCAGCAAATGTCGCTGCTCCTAACATCATATGTATAATTTTAAAACTATATTAAATACAAATATATTTCCAAATGTTACCTTACATCTTGAAAATACCTCATCCTTTTACTTCTGTCTATTTATTATTTACTTTTTAGGTTCAAATTGGGACTGATTGGCCTGAATTATCCACAAACAGGGAATCCCTTACCAGCTATGATTTTTCTGTTTTAATTTGGTTCTGTTTTGAGTATAGAAAAGGTGCCTAGTGAATGCATTTTGAATTAAATTGAACCAGATAAAGAAAGGTAGGTTTGAGGGTTCATGGAGAGCTCAGTTTCTCTTAGGAGGATTACAATATGCAAATGAAACATTCCAATTAGTAAACAAGAAAGCGCTTAAATCTACTGCCAGCCTGAGTGAGATCCTGGAAGCCTTTAAGCCTGGGGTCTCATTTCTCATACTAGTTCAAGAGGAAAATACGCTCAAGCTGGTCGATATTTTGAAAACACTGCAGGGGAGGCTAGAATGACAAGGGATGCCAGCCTTGTGCTTACTCACCAGCCAGTCGGCCTGAGGTCTCCATCCTGAACTGTTCCACGTCACCTTCTGTAGGGCAGTCAGTAGGGAAACAAGTTATCTCCAGGAGTAGGTTGCAGGCAACAGAGGTAACCTGGCCTTCCCGCATCTTCAAGGTGGCCAATGTTTGTTCAATCCCTGAAGCCAGTGCACGTCTGACTGAACCCACTGCTTCCCCTCTTTGTCCCCTGATATTCCATACTCATAAATATGACATTGCTGCCTTTGGAGTTTACATCACCCAAATGCAAACAGCAGAGTATTTTCGCTACCAACAAATCTGAGACTGGATGATGGAGAAGATACTCCGCTTTGGAAACCGTGGGCCAAGGCTGATCTTGCAGAGGCCTCAGAAGCCATGGTCCTGTGTCTGCAGGTCTTGCAGGGATCGTCTCCATTTGTCTCTCACAGGACACTCAGCAGGGTAGGCTGTGTTTTCTGACCATCGATTTTGTACGTCTTGGTTGATTCTCAGCTGTGTACTCTTGCGGGTTAGCCCATTTAAAAGTGGGCTAGCTCTGTCTGATTCATGTGGCTACGCAGGTCTGGGGTTCCCATCCACGTTTCCTCCTCGTTGCTTTCTTCGGAATGTTCTTGTCTTTCTTCTTGGACAGCTTCTTCCTTGTCTCCATCTGACTCCATTTCTGTGATCTCTGTGTATCGGTGGGATTCTGTTATTGCCCTCCTGGAGGATCCAATTGGCAAATCTTCTACGTTCTTCTTGGCGGAGGCCTCTAGGGGGCTGCACTGGGCAGCCCATAGATAAAACCAAAGGGGTTGGAGGGTGCTGAAGGCATTCCATCTGTGCGCAGGGCAAGATTTCCCCGGATGGGGAAGAAGGCAGGTTGAGAAAGCAACTCTTTTCTGGAAAGGCAACGCTTTGGAGCAGGCTGACAAGCATTGGGACATCAGAGGCTTTTTCTGGTCTTTATCCATTGGTTCTCATCTTTGTATGTAGTCACCTTGCCAACTTTCCCAAACCCAGATGGAAGGTGACAGAAGCTCCCTGCCGACTTGCCTGTGCTGGCCTGGTGTCCTTCTGGTGGAAAGTCTGGGTGGTACTGTCTCCAGACCCGCCTGTTTCTCCCACATAATAGTCTTGGGAAAAAGAAAAAAAGAAAATTTGATTTTATTACAAGTCCAAGGCTTCTTTGTAGTGGTCTGGGCTTTTAAAAATCTGAATGCTACTTATAGTAAGTGGGGGATAATGGTCTTGGAGAGTGCAGACACTGGGCATTTTATCAGAGGCTCCAGCCACATGAAGACTGCCATGAAAGCTCACTGGGGAGCAGGACTCCAATAAGGTGTCAGTAAAGCAGAAGCTCTGGCTGCTGGCCAAAGCCACAGGCACTTGAGATGATGCTCTGGAGATGCAGGCAATATGTGGTAGTGCCTATAATTACATAACTTTTATACTCCCAGTTTGGACCATCTCATCCTCAGATCTCTGGTCCCATCCACTGCCACCCATTTTTAGCTTGTTTCCATCCCTCTCTGCCACTGCCCTGGCCAAATCCAATGCTTACAGGGTACCTCAGTATCTTTCTTCCTAGCATCTAATCCCTCGGATTCAATGATATAACATAACCTTCCTTTCATTCTTTTGAACTTTAAGTACTTAGAACATCTGTATGCAAATCAGTAGGACTGGAGCTTGGATGCCCAGGACAGAACATTGCATATGCAATGCAGAGAATGGGCAGAATGTTTGAGAGTTTAACTGGAAATTTAAAAGTGGTTTTTAATGTTAAATCTGACATGGATATATTACCATAATATAGAGTTAATTTGTTCACGTTTAAGATAAAGTGTTTCTTGCCTGGGAAGATCCCTTTTGGACTATCTTTTTGCCGTGCTGGGGTTTGAACCCAGGGCATCGCATATAGTAAGCAAGTGAACTACATACTACAGACCTGTATTCATGATCACTGACTTTCTTAAATGAGCCATTCCTTCTGTTTTGACTTATGCCCCATATAAAAGTTTGATGACCACATCATTTTTCTTTTCATGTTTCTTTTCCTAGACAGTTTAAATTAATTTACTGACCAATTCAGCTAATATTTTTTGGACTCCTTTCAAAATCGTCTCTTCTTCCAGAAACTTCTCTGTTCTCAAGGTGATTATTAAAGCTTCTACCATTCTCTTAAGTGATAACAGAGGCCATTGCGTGGTCCTGTAAGCCACAAACATCTCTCCAGCCTTCAGAGCTAAGGTTCAGGTCATCCCAAATCACCCATCACCATCACTGTCACCCATCCTTGGCCTGGAATACGGCATCATGCAGAGAGTTGTCTCTCATCACAAGGAAGAAGAGTTGATGGTTGTAACTGAATGTAATGTATTCCTTCAAGCAATCTGTCTGTTTTTTTCTCTCTCTGGAAATGGCAGGTTAGCTAGGACATGAGGGTGACTATGGGCCTTCAGGACCTTGTAACACAAAAGAATGTCACTGTATGGACCAACACCCAAGTGACCAGGGCTGGACCATATGACTTCTTTGAAGGTCTACCGCAGAACTCTGACTTCATGGGTGTAATGGCTGAAGAAGAGTCCTGACTTAGCAAGAAGCTCAAGTAAAGAATTTTATGGGATCAGGGACTCCTCTGAGGGAGGCAAATGACAGACTGATGGAGAGCGCGTCTGAAAACCAGTGAAGAAGTACAAAGAAAAAAGATTTTACATACTGTGTCCACACCCTCTGGAGAAGGGTTATAAATTCTCATCAGAGGAAGGACACCCAGAGCTCTGAGGCTTGAAGAATCCACTCTGTGTCTTCAGCCAGGCACCTCACTCCCTCCAGTACCATGCCTTACAACTGCTTCCTGCCTACCATGAGCTGCCGCACCAGCTGCTCCTCTCGGCCCTGTATACCCAACAGCTGCCACAGCTGCACCCTGCCCGGGGCCTGCAACATCCCTGCCAATATCGGCAACTGCAATTGGTTCTGTGAGGGCTCCTTCAATGGCAATGAGAAGGAGACCATGCAGTTCCTGAATGACCGCCTGGCCAGCTACCTGGAGAAGGTGCGGCAGCTGGAGAGAGAGAACGCGGAGCTGGAAAGTCGGATCCAGGAGAGGAACCAGCAGCAGGACCCTCTGGTGTGCCCTGCCTACCAGGCCTACTTCAGGACCATCGAGGAGCTGCAGCAGAAGGTAAGGGGCCATGTTGCTGGGTCTAAGTGATGGTAACTTGCTATGGTTCTCAGCCTGAAGTAGAGAAGTGTTTCTCATTTCTGACCCATAATGATCTGTCACGGTCCATAAAGAAATGCAGTAGATGACAGCTGATATTCATTAGGTTGATCCATCAGATAGACAGCCGCCACAATGATCCTTGCTTTCCCATTTTTCTTGCTAGTCATTTTTAAATAAGCTGATGGTTTTATATTTATTTTTCAGGCTCACTAATTCATGTGGTCTCTCCTTCCTTAGATCCTGTGCAGCAAATCTGAGAACGCCAGATTGGTGGTACAGATAGATAATGCCAAGCTGGCTGCTGATGACTTCAGGACTAAGTGAGTTGTTTGGCATTCACGCTAGTATGCTTTTTCTTTGACTTAACCTCCAGTTAAATAAAGGGATTTCCATAGTTTTTCTAGACAGTAGACAGTCTGTTAGTTGTGACTGATTCTGCAAAAGATGTTGGGGGCAGAACCAAGCAAAAGGAATCACAAAAATGGAAAAAGGACGATGTTGGGTTTTGATGGAGCATCCAGAACTCCCTGTCCCCTGGGCCTATGCATTGCAGGGAGTAGGAAGGCAACACAAATGGTGTCTAGCAAGGATTATTGTTCTGAATCTTGAGTTTCACCAGTTGCTGCTCTGACCCTGTCCTTTTTTAGGTATGAGACAGAGCTGTCCCTGCGGCAGCTGGTGGAGTCAGACATCAATGGCCTGCGCAGGATCCTGGATGAGCTGACCCTGTGCAAGTCTGACCTGGAGGCTCAGGTGGAGTCCCTGAAGGAGGAGCTGCTGTGTCTCAAGAGAAACCACGAGGAGGTGAGAACACATGAAGAACCTAACTCAGCCTCGGGCTTTGGGGTTGGGAGAAGCAGAGCAAAGGGTATAAATATGAATCTCAGAATGTTTTTACGAATCCCCTTCAAAGCCACCAAGACCCAATGGGAGAAAACTATATATGAACCCATCTGGTTCTCAGACAGGATATACCTCATGTTAAAAAAACCCATGTATAATTTTCCAGACATTGCCATTTGCTGGTAATTTGCCACTGAGCTATAGAGTTCCAGACCTGCTATATTGGTGATCTGATTATTCTCTTGCTTTGATCAATAAGACAAGGTGGACAAATGTTGCCTCCAAAGACTCTTCCAAAGTCTTATGGAACACCGAGTGGCTTCTCCTGGGAGGTGGCATGACAGGATTTTGTTTCTTTTTCTGTTGCAAGAATTATTTAATGTACAACTTGAATCCGTCTATCCATCTTTTTGCATTCAAGGGTCTCAGTTTCCAATCTGGGACACTTGTTTGTTAGCCTGTTCTTCAACAGCAGCTCAGCAAACCCTTGGGACTTCTTTTTGAAGACAAGTGTCTTGTCAGGGTAATGATGAGGAGGGAGCTGAGCCTATGGCAAGTATTTGCATTGCACTGATATAATAGACTACTCCACTTCAAGGTTCTTTCTTTAGAAGGAAATAGACTTAGGGCTTCAACAGGCAGGGTCCTTTCTGAGACTCACTGAGAATATTAACTCTGAATTTATTCATCTGTAGGAAGTCAACACCCTGCGCTGCCAGCTTGGAGACCGCCTCAACGTGGAGGTGGACGCTGCTCCCACTGTGGACCTGAACCGTGTGCTCAACGAGACCAGGAGTCAGTATGAGGCCCTGGTGGAAACCAACCGCAGAGAAGTGGAGGAATGGTTCACCACACAGGTGGGCATCTGAGCTCATGGTCACCCAGGAACTGGGTCCCCCAGGACTCTAAGGCAGGGTCTGATCCTGTCTCTGCCCTGGCCTCTTGCAGACCGAGGAGCTGAACAAGCAGGTGGTGTCCAGCTCAGAGCAGCTGCAGTCCTGCCAGGCAGAGATCATCGAGCTGAGACGCACAGTCAATGCCCTGGAGATCGAGCTGCAGGCCCAGCACAACCTGGTGTGTAGTGTCCAGACCTGCTGCTGAGCAGTGTGGAGTTGGAGGCAGAGTCACTGGGATGCCCTGGGGCCACTCCCTCTCCTTAGTGACTCCCTTGGAAGGACATGCAGGGACCTTTAGAGGGGACAGCTGTGTGACAGCCTTTGTCTTCTCCCCTGCAGAGAAACTCTCTGGAAAACACATTGACAGAGAGCGAGGCTCGCTACAGCTCCCAGCTGTCCCAGGTGCAGTGCCTGATCACCAACGTGGAGTCCCAGCTTGGTGAGATCCGGGCTGACCTGGAGCGTCAGAACCAGGAGTACCAGGTGCTGCTGGACATCCGGGCCAGGCTGGAGTGTGAAATCAACACGTACAGGGGCCTGCTGGAGAGCGAGGACTGCAAGTGAGTGCACAGATGGACGGGTTTGATGCGTGCTCCGAGGGGAGTATCGGACTCCGTTGGAACCGTCAGAGATTGTCTACCTTGGGAAAGAAAATTATGCCTCTCCACTTGACATGCTCAAGCAGAACTCCCAAAACACTACAGCCATCATTAGAAACACCAAGCGTCTCATTAGCACAGTTGCTGGTGTACCAACCGAACTGGCACAGTTATCTCTGTGATAACATGCACAATCATGTGAGCTGTCTTTTTACAATACTCCATTGTACAGACAGCTTAAGATAGAAACTATCTTATCTGCTTGTGTAATTACCCTCCGGTAGGCGGGCACAGTATTCTTCCAGGTCTCTAAGTAAGGACACTAGGGCTTAGAGAAAGCTGTAACCCACTCAAGGTCAAGAGTTTGGAGTATGTAGGTTTGGGGTGTCTGTGTAGTACTTGTGGTTCTCTATAGGAGGGGGAATTTTAGTGAGTTAAAGATTCTGTAGTAGAGGGGAGCTGGGTCTTCTCTGTTCTAGGCTAGGACAAATCCTGACAGGACTTCTTCTCTTGCAAACTCTCTGATATGTGGTCATATATTGGGTTATATGTGGTTATTCTTTGGGACTCTCTGATATGTGGTTATACATCTGACTCACCTCACCTTTCTGTTATGTTCTTTGTTTCTAGGCTACCCTGCAATCCCTGTGCCACAACCAATGCATGTGGCAAGCCCATCGGGCCCTGTGTCTCCAATCCCTGCACTCCGTGCCCACCCCCTGCCCCTTGCACACCTTGTGTCCCACGTCCCCGCTGTGGGCCATGCAACTCCTTTGTACGCTAAAATCTGGGAGATGCCAAAGGGGCAAGGATACAGGGCTTAGCGCTACAGAGTTCTGTCCTGGTTCTGGTTCATCCCACAAAACAGGCGTAAAAACACAGAATGGCCAGCGCAACCCTGGAATGACAGCCCCAGAAACTGTGCCTTCAGCCGCTGTATTCTCTCTAGACCATTGCCTCCCTGCTTTTTCCTTCAGAAGGACCTGACTCTCTCTTGGCTCATCTGGAGGACTCTGAAGTGCCAGCGGCCCTTCCTTGTAATCTTACAATAAACATTTTCCTGCCAAAAGCAGATGCCTTTCTTATTGGTATTCATTTGTCGCCATCTGCTCCCCACCTTAGGACTCTATAAAAAGCCACTTGAAAGTCAAGCTTTATACTGGCTTGCGTCTTGATGGGCAGATGTTGACCTGACACCCTGCACCCATGGGTGAAGTAGAGCAGCTACCAGGAGGGAGTGTGAGGCTTCTGCAATGCATGCTGCTGTCTCCCTTTCATTATTTCTATATTCCTCTCAGGACATAGATTCTCCCAGAGCTGTTGATATCCAAGGCTGAACTTAAAGGCATGAATAAGGCATGGCAAAGAGGCTCTGGAAAACTCATTTTTTTTCCTCAGCAAGATTCTTGGATATAGTGTTCTATGATTCTGGGTTATTGTAGTTAAGGAAACCTCAGGGGTACCCTGTGAAGGAGTCTCCCATCCCCCTGGTTTTTCCTGCCATACCCAGAACGTCTTCCTTTCTTTTATGTGTGTTTTCATTACTGGCCAGGACTTCCAGCCACTGACCGGGAGGATCCATCAGTTCTTTATGGGATATTTGTCCTCTCTCCTGTCAATCTCACCAGTTCCTGGTGAACTCCTGCTCTGTAGATGCTGGGTGGTGGAGCAGGGAGAGACACTTGCAGGAAGCTCCCAACCGCAAGCTACTCACAATTTTGTTAAGAGCATAAACCCACAAGGAGTGTTATCACCCTAAGACACAGAACCTTGATTCCTGAGCAACTATCTGACTATTGAAAGAGACAAGCTCTGGAGACTGAGGACAGTGGTATGTCTCAAGAAATGGCAGCTTCTTTTAACTGGAAGGAAAATCCACAGCAATGATAAGTGTCGACTTCATAAAACCCCAGAGGACGCTCAGGATGTTATCAACCTGCTTTTATGAACCATGGTCTTGTGAACTGACAAGACTGTGTCTTCGCCAGTGTCTGCACCATTTAAAATGCTCTCCTTCACCAGAAGAGCACAGGGCTCCAATTTTTCATATGCTTGCAAATGCTTCTTATTTTCTGTTTGTTTGAAGCAATAAGCATCAGAATGAGTGTGAAGTGGTAACTTATTGTGCTACCCATTTGTATGAGCCTGTTGACTAAGGGCATCGAACATCTTTTTACATGGCCATTTGCATATCTTCTTTGGAGAATTTGTCAGTTGAAGTTTTTATCTATTTTTAAGATGGCTTCTCTTGTTGGTTTTTTTTCTTTTTTTGTTATAGCAGTTCATAAAAAATTCTTGACCTTATTTCCTACCAGATATATGATCTGTAGATATTACCTCCCGGTTTATCCACCCCCTTTCTGGGACTTGGATTCTGACCTTAGGGCCTCACATATGTTAAGCAAGTACGGATCACCAAGTTATATTTCCAAACCATATTTCTTTTCTTGATGTAGTTCTTTACTTTTTCTCTTTCAATTTTAATTTATGTTATGTGAGAGTGTTTTGCCTGTATGTATATAAGTGCATCATGTGTGTGACATGCCCATGGAGGCTGGAAGAAGGTATTAGATTCCCTGGAACTGGAATTACAGAGGGCTCTGAGCTGCTATATGGATATTGGGGCTGAATCTGGATGCTCTTGACTGCTGAGGCATCTCTCCAGTCCTTGGTTGAGTATCTGATGCGCAAGAGTTTTATTTTGGAAGAAATTTTCTTTTGGTTGTCTGAGATCTTGGTGTCAAATCCAGATTCACAAAGATGTTCCTTTATAGTTTTAGCTCTGATGTTTGAGACTTTGATCCTTTAAGAAATCTTAAAAAGAAATAAATTTCTTTATGTATTTTATGCATATATGTGTGCATAAGAGAGTGGTCCTGTGCCAAGCTCATACTCGGAACTTAGAGGATGATCTGCAGGAGTTGATCCTTCCCTTCTGCCATGTGAGTCCCTGGGCCTGAGCTCACATTGTCAGGCTGGGCAGCTGTGCCTTCCCCACTGAGTCTTCTCGTCAGTCCCCTTTCAGGTTCTCCATTGGTTGGTGTGGAGAAATGCTTCCTGATCTCTTGATCTTAGCACAACATAAAACTTGGATTTGAGATCAGTTTTGGACTTCTAACTTATGGGATCCAAAGGAGTGCATTTGAGTCATTTTAAGGCCTTAACTTTGTGGGAACTCACGGCAGCAGGAACAAGAAGCCAATATAGCTCTTACCTATTGAGTGCCTTCCACGACTTAGGATGTTGCTGCAAATGAATGTTTACAATAGTGCTAGACTCAAGCCCACTTTACAGATGAGGACACTGAGGTTTGGAAAGTGACTTAAAAACCACATTTGGTTATGAGAACCAGGTTCCACCTATCGTTATAGCCAAGACTCTACTACAAAGTATGAAGAATGGAATGTCTATATCCAGGTTAATGACATTCTTCAAAGCAGTCTCCTATGCACAAGCTCCGTACACGGGTGCATTCCAGACTAATTTTTTGTCAAGCCCCTCTAAAGAGAATAATAGATCATAATTGATATAATTATACAGCTTGTTTGCTTTTAATTACCTAACTTGTCTACCTTACTCCCAACTCCTCTTTGAATAGCGTCACAAGAGTCAAGCCAATCCTCAAGTAGACAGGCTTGTTGTTCACAACACACTGAGTGCTGAAGAAAGGCAGCCCTCCCCCGACAGAAAGCGCTGCGTGTGATTTAAGTCAATATAGCGTCTGCAGTAGAGGGGGACTGTGGTTATGAACAAAACTTATAAGATGCACGCGTCATAATATGTTCTCCAGACACATCCTAATAAATGTGCTTAATAAATAATAATAAATAAAATAAATTTCTTAAAGAAATGTGCTCTACAGTTCCCCAAAGCCTTCAAAATGGCTTTTAATGTTCCCTGGTGTTCCATTGTCACCAACAGACACATGGCAAAAACAGCAGTTCTCACTGTTGGGGGTGCTTTGAAAAACCTGGGGGGCACATTTGAAAACATTTGAGAATGCAGTCTCCTCTTAAATAGACTGATTTAAGCAACTTAAGAGGCAAAAGTCAGTTCGGCCCCACGGGACTTGTAGGATCTAGATAGGTGGGGCATTTCCAATGACTCTGATGAAGCCCTGTCAGCAGGATCTAAATGTTGGTCAGAGCCATCAACTTGACATTCTTGGACAGGACTTGTGACTTTCCTGACCTTTAGTTTCCCCAGAGGTAATGGCGGGACAACCGGCTCATCTCCACCTACTTGACACACTTGTTGAGAAAAACACAGAATGTCGTTTGCATTTGACAATGCAAACATTGTCAAATGGAAATTTTCTTTAAAACTATTAATTTTGATTATTATTGAGCTAACACATGCCTTGACTTCTTAATGGTAGAAAAGTATAGCATGTGTGTGTGTGTGTGTCTGTGTGTCTGTGTGTGTGTTTCCCTCAATGTCAGGGAACCCACCCAATGGCTCCACCTCTTAAAGGTTCCACTGTCCACCATGAGTACAGCTCCACATTCTATACAGACTGTGGCCTATAACTAGCCAAATATCCTTTTAGTATACTCCCCATCATACAACTGACTGTCTCATCAATCTATCCATCCGTCTATCCATCCATCCCACCATCCATCCATCCATCCCACCATCCATCCATCCATCCATCCATCCATCCATCCATCCATCCATCTTTCATTTTGCATTCTCATTACCCAAACACCATCACACAGCTGTTTATAGTCTGACTATCTGGCACATTTCCCAAGGTGCAGCCAGTATCCAGGCTGAGTTTCTTCTATAAGGATTGTTTCCCTAAATTCTGAAATGTGTAGGTTTGAGAGGAGAGGCCTATGGGAAGGATGTTTACTCACAGTGCTTTTTCCATGCCTATATCAACAGAACCTCCTGGAAAAGGAATCTCTGATTGCCAAGCATCCCCACCTCTTGTCCCTGGCTATCCTTCCCTCTGAGTAATGGGGTGAGCCTTTCAGGACAGTGATGAATCTGCCTCCTTTGAAGCCATCTGACAAAACTCTGATTTCATCAACCACTTGTACCCAGCACGAGGCTGCTGTGACACAAGCTGAATGGAATAACTTTATAGGATGAGGGGGGACTCTTTGGAAGCAATCTAAGTAGCTTATTTTGAAGAAAAAAATAGCTGAAGCATTAGGAAAGGAAGTTATGCTATTTTCCAAGCTCCCGCCCACTATTAAGGGTATAAAAGGACCATGAAGGAGGGAGAGACTCAAACCTCATCCACATCTACCTCCAGCAGCTCACTGCTCTCCCATCACCTCTCCCAACACCATGTCCTGTGAATCCTGCCTGCCTGCCCTGAGCTGCCGCACCAGCTGCTCCTCCCGGCCCTGTATACCCAACAGCTGCCATGGCTGCACCCTGCCTGGGGCCTGCAACATCCCTGCCAATATTGGCAACTGCAATTGGTTCTGTGAGGGCTCCTTCAATGGCAATGAGAAGGAGACCATGCAGTTCCTGAATGACCGCCTGGCCAGCTATATGGAAAAGGTGCGGCAGCTGGAGAGAGAGAACGCGGAGCTGGAAAGTCGGATCCAGGAGAGGAACCAGCAGCAGGACCCCCTGGTGTGCCCTGCCTACCAGGCCTACTTCAGGACCATCGAGGAGCTGCAGCAGAAGGTAAGAGGGTGGCCTATCTAAGAGCCCATCAGCAGTTGCCTTTCTTTGACTGGGGAGACACGCTCAAGTTCAAGTGGATCTTAACATTAGAACCATTGTTTCAGATTCTGTGTGCTAAGTCTGAGAACTCCAGGCTGGCCGTGCAGATCGACAATGCCAAGCTGGCCTCTGATGACTTCAGGACCAAGTATGTTGAACCTTTTGAGTTGGGTGACTTCCAAACCCTGATGGCTCTTTCATTGCTTGTTCATGGCTCTGTGGGTCTCATGTTGCCTGGAAGGGCAGATGGAAGGGATGAGAAAGATACTTCTTCCCCTTTCCTGCCTCCTTCTCAGTCTGGCTGTAAAAGTAAGCTGCAGACAGATATTCAGACTAGAGCCCTGCAGTTGATACGAGTTGACTGTCCTTTACAAGAAGTGCTTGGGACCCAAAGTGGCTTTCCTTTTGAGTTGTGGGAAATTTGAACACTCATAAAGAGCTGTCTTAGGGATGGGACCTGAGTCCAAACACAAAACTCATTTGTTAAGGTGTTTATATACGGTAAACACAGACTGAGTGTCATTTTATACACTGCTTTTAGTGCACCTGCATTGTGTCTGCTCTGTCAATGGAGTCAGGTGGGGCAGTTTGCACTGTGGTGTTGCGTTCCTCAAAGACTTTCAGATTGTTAAGCATTTCTGGTTTTGGATTTTCTAGTCAGTGATATTCAACCTATATCAGTGTTTCTAGAAAGTTCTTTTTATAAAACTCCCAAATCCAGAGATGGGAATGGATCCATTTGGTGTTTTATTAACCAATAACACCAAGAACAGAGCGAGGACCCCACCTTACAGGTGTCTTCGGGCCCCCTGTAGTGCGAAGTGAGTCCAGACCTCCCTCATCTGATCCACACAAAGCAGGATGGAAACAGAGGAGGAAAGGCAGACACATGTATACGCTCATGGAGTTTGTGGTCCAGCCACATCCTAAGAAGATACTGGCTGATCCTCCCACTCTGTGTGTGCAGGTACCAGACCGAGCAGTCCCTGCGGCAGCTGGTGGAGTCAGACATCAACAGCCTGCGCAGGATCCTGGATGAGCTGACCCTCTGCAAGTCTGACCTGGAGGCTCAGGTGGAGTCCCTGAGGGAGGAGCTGCTGTGTCTCAAGAAGAACCACGAGGAGGTATGGAGAAGTGTTGTCAAAGCAGGTTTCAGAGCCTTGGAGTGAAGCTGTTAGCATTAAGAGAGGGTCCCTGGAATCAGGAGATACCAGCTGTCAGGCTCCCTGATGTGAGACCATTCCCTGAAGGACTTTAAGCTAAGATCCTAGGAGGATGGCGCTGTAACCTTATCGAGGAGTACAGTGAGCTGAGGATGCCCATGCCCATCGGTGAGTGTGGGCAGTGAGTGTGGATGTCCATCTGCTAAACTCTGACCTCTGCTGGTTACTACTCTTAGGGTCCAAGAAACTGATGGTGGAAATGGAGGGTAAAAAAAATTAAAATGACCCATGGCTTCTCTCTTTAAGAACTCGCACTCCGGTATAAAGGGACAACCATGGAGCCCTAGTGATAGAATGTAAGGCTGAGTGAAATCAACGCTGTGCGGTGTGTGCATAGTAGGAGGAAGCCAGGGGAACACTTCTAGGGGCAAGGGAAGGATGCTCAAGTGCTGCCATTTGAGGATATAGGCTGAGCAAAGAGGCTCTAAGGCAAGGCATATTTAAGTATGGCTAAGCATGTAGTAGCTAAAGGGGTGTGGTGGAGACAGGAGGACCCAGTCTTAGAAGGATGTGAAGGTGCTTTTGCTTTTGTCTGAGAAAGACAATCACGTGGTTCCTGCTGGAGCTTTGCAGTGATGTCTGCATCTTTGGAGCGATCCGGATGTCGGATGTCGTTTCAGCCCCCATCCCTTTGTAGGCGGTGTTGTGCTCGTTTCCCTCCAGCAGGAAGACAGCAGATCTGCTTTCATAGCGACATTCTTTCTCCTTTTTCCACCAGGAAGTCAACACCCTGCGCTGCCAGCTTGGAGACCGCCTCAACGTGGAGGTGGACGCTGCTCCCACTGTGGACCTGAACCGTGTGCTCAACGAGACCAGGAGTCAGTACGAGGCCCTGGTGGAAACCAACCGCAGAGAAGTGGAGGAATGGTTCACCACACAGGTGGGCATCTGAGCTCATGGTCACCCAGGAACTGGGTCCCCCAGGACTCTAAGGCAGGGTCTGATCCTGTCTCTGCCCTGGCCTCTTGCAGACCGAGGAGCTGAACAAGCAGGTGGTGTCCAGCTCAGAGCAGCTGCAGTCCTGCCAGGCAGAGATCATCGAGCTGAGACGCACAGTCAACGCCCTGGAGATCGAGCTGCAGGCCCAGCACAACCTGGTGTGTAGTGTCCAGACCTGCTGCTGAGCAGTGTGGAGTTGGAGGCAGAGTCACTGGGATGCCCTGGGGCCACTCCCTCTCCTTAGTGACTCCCTTGGAAGGCCATGCAGGGACCTTTAGAAGGGCCAGCTGTGTGACAGCCTTTGTCTTCTCCCCCACAGAGAAACTCTCTGGAAAACACACTGACAGAGAGCGAGGCTCGCTACAGCTCCCAGCTGTCCCAGGTGCAGTGCCTGATCACCAACGTGGAGTCCCAGCTTGGTGAGATCCGGGCTGACCTGGAGCGTCAGAACCAGGAATACCAGGTGCTGCTGGACATCCGGTCCCGACTGGAGTGTGAGATCAACACATACAGGAGCCTGCTGGAGAGTGAGGACTGCAAGTGAGTACAGAATGGATTTCTGGGATAGCATTGTGGTGGACATGTTAGAGAGGAGACACATACATGGTGGTCATGTTTCAGACTGCTTACATAGTGCATCAAATGCCCACAGTGGACACAGTGATTGGCATTGGTCAAGTAAATGTGAGTGAGCAAAGGTTAAGGGCATAGTTTCTGCCTTTGAAAGTTATCAATAGGGAGGAGAGAGGTGGGTCCAGATATTGCCAGTCACAGCCTTACATGTTGGCTGAGGCAGATCTCATTAAGTTCCATGAGAGGGCAAGAGTGTGAGATAATATTTTTTAAAAGCACAAGTTTCCAGTTCTGCCCAAGGTATTGTGGGTAAGAGAAAAGGGCTTGGTAAAAGCCACAATTCTAATTCCACCCACTGACAATTCATAGATTGTTTCTTTAAGTAAAAGATACTGTGCGAGATTTAGGGTTCTCTGACTTATCCTGTCCAATCCTATGTTTGCTTCTGTGTCTTTCCAGCCTTCCCTGCAACCCATGCGCCACCACCAATGCCACTGGTAGCTCCTGTGGACCTTGTGGCGGCTGTCAAAAGCGTTGCTGTTAACTGAACAACTTGGATCCCCTTCGAAGATGTCAATGAAGCCATTTAGTTAAAAATGCAGGAACAGCCTCTAGGTGCCTACTTGGGCAGGACTTCCATCACCATTAAGAAACATCATTATGACAACTGTGTCTGCCAGAAACTGACAGGCTTTGCAGAATCAACAAGCAAAGACAGCCGTCATCAACTTCTGGACAAGCTCCTTCAGTTGAAGGTTGAGCCTGTTTGTTGCTGAAGGTGTCAGACCTCTGCAATCTGGGCTCTGGGGCTTACCATAGAGGGCGTTTCCTGTACATGCCTCCATATCCTGCCTTCCTTTCTTCTCTGGTATTCGCTGGAATGCAAGGAGGCAGCTTCATTTACTTCCCAATAAACTTTATTTCTCTGGCATAGTAAAGATGTTTCTCATTCATATTCATACTTTGTAAAATATTCATGACTGTCCCATAAAAACATCTCTCACCAGCAGGGCGATTAAATGGACCAAATGATTGACCTAGGTATTATGCTCAGAGGGAAACCTTGAGGGGCAAGGGAGAGGTGTTCTCTGGATGGGTGACTCTCACCAAGTACTTGCCATACATAAAGCTTGACCATGAACACCAAGATAATTTTGCCGCAGCTATGGGGCCCTTGGCTATTCTGAGAATCCCCCAGCCTGCAAATTTCTCAATTTGTCTCCCTCATTAGGATTTTTTTCTTTCTCTTAAACTACCTTACCACTGGCGGTACATCTCATCTCTCTCTCTGGAGCCCCTGCCTCACCTTCATTGATTTCCACAGTCCATCACACCTTTCAACACAGCTCTGCTCATGTGTGCCCTGGCTTCTAGCTTTTTTCCATCTATATCCCTGTTCCTGGATAATTATCACCCCATATGACTCCTGAATTGGCTGATGAATTCCAAATCCCAGTCTTGTTAGAATATAAACTCTCTCTAGCTGCCTCCAAATCCATAAACCCAGTCAGATCTCCCCAAAGCTTTCTCTCTAGAACAGAAAGTAAAGAAACCATCAGAGATGTGGTCCTATAGCCCCTCCCTCTAGCAGCTACAAGATAATCTTATTGTCCCTTCCAGTATCTGGCTCCATATATTCCATGTGCTGTATAGATTATGGCACTTAGCATCGAACTATCTAGGATCTCTTAAAAATTTATTCAGGGGTTTTTGTTTAGGGGTTTTCTTTGGAGACCCCCTTTTCCTTCAGATTCCCTCCCCCATCATGGTGTCCACAGTGGAGCTCTCTCTTTCTTTTTTTACTTTAAGCAGTCTCTCTTGATGAAGTTCTTGGAGCCTTTCTCTGGACATTAGGCCGAAGTCTGTCTCTCTCACTAAAGTTCACTCTGAAGGGTAATTGGTTGAACTTCCTTCCCCTTGAAGCTGCTGTTTTCTGTTCTTCTTATTATTGTACCAAGTCTCAGCTTAAGTTCCTTTTGGTTATTCATAAGACAGTTTTGGTTCGCGTTGGTCCGCCCCATCGTGCTGAGCTGGACTGAGACTTAGTGAGCAGCTTTGTCTCATCATTTACTTGGCTTTCTTTTTTAGTTTAACTTTCTTTTTATTGATCCATTGTGTCCCCTTTTCTATATAATTAGACCAAGGGTTTGGACTGACATGGGCATGGCACAAATAGGATATCAATAAGTTGGAAAATCATAGTCACTGTCCCAAAGTCTCCACCAGGCCGGACATCAACTGGGCTGGAGTGATGCACCTTTCACTGCCGCTGAGTTGCTTTAGAAACTGGGGTGGCAGGAGGGCTCAGAGACCTTCTGCAGATGCTGTGTGGGTCCCTCAGGTCAAACTCTTGGTTGTGCAGAGCTCGGGACTGCTGCCACCTCCCTGTTGCTGCCTTCTGGGCCTCTCCACAAGCACTCAACAGTTGGCTGCCACTCTTGTGAAACTCTGCTCCAGTCATGGCCTCTCCGTACACCGCTCATGGACAGGCAGCCCAGAGGTCTGGGCGACTCTGGCTCAACTTGGCTTGCCTCAGCTCCAGTGTTATGGTTGCTGGTTCTCCTGGTACCACCACCGCCTATGGCATCCCCCTGAGCCCCACAACCTCCAGTAGGGAATTTGGGCATAATTCTCTCTCCAGACTACTTCCTGCTGATTATTGGGTGAAGTAATTTTTGGGGGTATTCACAGAGACATTTCAGGGGATCTTGGTTCATCAAACCATGTTAGCCTTGAATGATTCCACAGACTCTTATCTTCTGTGGAAACAAAAGCAGAACCTCTCTTCTAAAGCAACATATCCTTATGCCCGTATTTTAAAGTCAAGATACCTTTTTTAGTAATTCTCAGAATCAAATGTCTTTCTCCAGTCAAAAAAAAAAAACCAAAAGAAAACACAATATACATAATCCAAATTTTCTGTGCACATTCCATCCTTTCGTGGCTTATAATTTGACTATCTATACTTTGTCTCTTAAAAGACTTACTCAAGCACACATAACACACATACCCATTTTAATCCACCCTCATTGTTCCTGAGAATGATCTTGCTGGAACCTCCACTTGTAAAACTACACCAGTTCCATTCCACACTCTACTTGCTACGCACTTTGGGAACTAGGCTGAAAATTTAAAAACATATACACAGACAGAGACAGACAGACAGACAGATGGGGCCATGGGGACTTCCTTGAGACAAGAATGCCAAGAATGCCCACTTTATTGTGCTCAGGGGTAACTTATATAGGGCTCTGGCCATACCCCAGCTCTCGGGATCTTTCAGCTGCAGTCACAAGAAATCACTCCCCTCCCATCAGGGTCTTATGCTCAGAGTAGAGGAAAACAAGTTGTTTACAAGAAATTCAGGGTCTGGTGGTCTGCAATCCCCAACATTTGTGTCTTTCACGTCATGCATCTCAATCACATTCATTTCTCTGTCTCTTGATATCCACCCTCTGCCCTTGTAATCTCCCCCCAAAATAAAATAAAATTTAAGAGGGAAGAGAGAAAAAGAAGAAAAAAAATCTCATATTGGAAGCTGTAGTGAGACACTGTGAATTATTCAATGAGCTTTTTAATTCATAAATCTTGATGAACACACCACAGAGTCATTGGTCTGGTTCTAGGCCTCTGGTATCTGCTACACTATTGTTGCTGGGCCCTCAATGGGACACCTTTTGGATATCCTGTTGTTGCCTTGTGTTGTGGAGATTCTGCAGCTTTGGGTCTGCAGGACTAGCCCTTTTGTGTGCACCAGCAGACCACAGATGGGGTGGATGTTGGGGTGGGTCAACTCATAATCTTTGTTATGGGCCTGGTAGTTGCAGGGTTGGTCAGCCTGCCAGCTTTCCCCTGTCCTCACCACCAACATTACCTTGGCTAGTTCACCCCTTGTAGCAATGAGAAAGGGGCGGGGCCAGTTCTCCTGCCTTTACACACCCTCAGGGTCACCTGTCTCATACCTACACCATCAGAACCCATTCTACTATGTTGCTCAGGTGAGGTGCAGGGCCTGCTCTCCCAAGTGCTGCAGCTGGTGAGGGGCAGGGGTATCTCTCCAGCTCTTTTGACTTCAGAGCTAGCTCTCCCACCTCCCTCAGGTATGTATGTGTGTGGCGGATGAGGGGCAAGGCCAAACTCATGCACTCAGGCTGGCTCAATGCTGACAACAGGGTCAGCTCTGCTATGCTGCCCTGATGAAGTTCAAAGCCTGCTTTTCTGTGTGTTGCAGCTGGTAAATGGGAAGGTCAACTCCTCACCAGCTGGAGCTCATGGCGGGGGGTGGGGGAGAGGGGAGAACATCTTCCCCTCACCCCTCTGTCACCTGCTTTACCTACTTGCTATGACTAAGGAACTGCCTTTTTTCTTTAGATTTTAAATTGTTTATTTGCCCAAAGTTAAATGAAAAGATTTTAATTTCCTAAGAATATGTATCTAAAAGACTCAAGTAAAGTTTTTCTGAAGAATTGCATTAAAAATCACTACCCAAAATTAAAACAGCAACAAAAATCATCACTCATTCATTGCTCAGATCATTTCACTTATTTCAGTGTGTGATTAAATTAATAAGTAATATTACCCACTATATTTATATCTGACATTGTTCTAAACATTGCCTTTTGAACACAGTTAAACTTTTATTCCATACTTTCCCTCTGTTCAAGATAATTTTGTTCTCTAAATCTTTCTCAAATTTACAATTTCTAAAAATTTATTTTTATTTTACATGTATGAGTATTCCATCTACATGTATGTCTGTGTACCACATGTATGGCTGTTGGTGCCCACAGAGGCCAGAAGAGGGTAACAGATCCCATGTAACTGAAGTTACATACAGTTGTGAGCTGCTACATGGGTGCTAGGAACAGAATTCAGGGCCTCTGCAAAAGCAGCAAGTGCTCTTAACTACAGAACCATCTCTCCAGTCTCAATAATTTCTTTTTAAAAATTTCATCTTGGAAGGGATTTACCTGAGAAACACATAGAAGTGTAATAGACTTCACAGACTAGTCACACAAAATAGCCAGTGGTAACACGCTTATTTTGGAAGCATAAATACAGAGTCATACCGACAACTGTTACATGGATATAGTAGTGATGAACAGATGAACTGTATACATAAAAGTAGGTCAAATAATGAGGTGTATAAACAACAGATAATATTATGGTTATTAGTTTGTGTGCCCAACTTTAAAACTGAAACCCAGTCTATTTGGATGCACACCTTCTTGGGCCAGGATGGAGTGGGGAGGGCCTTGGACTTTCCACAGGGCAGGCTACCCTGCCGTCTCTTAAGGAAGCAGGAGGAGGGAGGAGGGGTAGTGGGAGAGCGGGGGGGGGTGGTTAGTGGGAGAGTGGGGGTGGGACTGGGATAAGGGGAGAAAGTGTAAATTTTTGAATGAAAAAAATAAAAAATAAAAAAAGCAAAAAACATATAAAATGGAGAAAAGAAGTGTATTTAACCAATCATTCTGGCATAACTGGATATCAACATGTAGAAGAATAAAAATAGATCAACATCTATCACCATGCACAAAACTCAAGTTCATATGGATCAAAAGCCTCAACATAAAACCAACCACACTGAACCACATAGAAGAGAATGTGGAAAGTACACTTGAACACACTGGCACAGGAGATTGCTTCCTAAATACAACCCTAGTAGCACAGACACTGAGAACAATAATTAATAAATGGGATCTCCTGAAAAAAACAAACAAAAAACTGAAATCATTTTATTTCACAAATTTTCTTCTTCCCTCCCTTCCTTCCTCCCTCCTTCCTTTCTTTCTTCCTCCCTCCTTCACTCCCTCCCCCACCCTCTCTCTCTTTCTTTCCTTCTTTCTTTCCTTTTAGACAGTTTTACTATGTAGCTCTGGCTTGCCTGAAACTTGATATGTGGAGCATGCTGGCCTCAAATTCAAAGAATTCTGCCTGCTTTTGCCTCCCTAGTACTGGCCTACAGGCATGCATCATCATACCCAGCATCTCTCAGGAACTCTGCATTCTCTGGCCCATCATGATAAGAAAGGCCAGGGTTCACCAAGTCTTTTTCAATGAACAGCAATTCTCATGTGTCCATCCAGTTGCCTCATCTTTGAATTTTTAAAGCTGTCCAATCTATAAGGCACAATCACAATTGTTATATATTCAGTTAATGCTTTCTGACTGACATAAATACATTCAATTATCTATTGTTGTACATCAAACACTATGTCGGGAAAGGCAAAACATTAATAAACAAGCCCCATTTTCAGCTCATAGCAATATTTACAGCTCAGAGGGAATAAGACAAAGAGACAGTCATCACTGACAAACAGTGGGGAGCCTCAAGGTAGATATAAATTAAGAATTACAAATTTCAAGAGCATGAGAGAATGAATGGTAAGAGAAGACAGAGGACAAGACAGTCCCATCAGCACCTTGCAAGTCTAGCTAAGCTTCTCTCCAGCCCTTGATTGACACTTTGCAAATGTGTTCATTTCATACAAAATTGTTCTGCCTGTCTTGTTGAGTGCAGCTCTTCAAGTGCAGTAGAATCATCTCCCAACTCTAATAACAGTGCAAACCAATGGCTACGATGAATGGGATGAATAGGGAACAGTAACATTAATGGAGATTCATGATAAGGTTATTAAAGCTTTATATGCTTCCCATAGTTCTTACTTCAATCAACTCTTGATATATGACATTAACATAATTCTGAAATCAAATTTGATGGCATGTGTTTGGACAGATGAGTGTGCAGGTTCAAGAAGAGGGAAAGCTTTTTCCAAGCTTTATACTTTTTGGGTAAAGAAATGAGGAATTGTTTCCGACATCCAGGAAAATCTATATAAGTTTTTCTTTGGGTTCACCTTGCTATTTGGCATCTGCAGGCTTGTAAGCTATATGCTTAATGTCCTGTGTTAATGGCTAAGGTCCACTAATGAGTGAGTACATACCATACTC
>JAQHUG010000032.1:4244270-4255725 GCA_028555095.1 Dicrostonyx torquatus | reverse complement strand
TTCCCATAGGGCATGGTATCCTGCCCCATCCTTAAGGAAGCAGGGGGAGGGCGGTGGGGTAGTGGGGGAGCGGGAGGGCCAGGAACAAGGGGAGTAAATGTAAATTTTTCTTTTAACAATAAAAAAAAAGAAAAAAAAGAAATGAGGAATTGGGAGATATGTTTATATAGTCTGATAGTCCACTTTCTAACTTAGAACATAAAAGAAATGTAGAATGAAACTGCATGATAGTTTGGTAGCTGACTGGACATGCTCTGAAATCTATGAGATTTTCATTTATGGAGACTTGTCAGGTAATATATCTGGTGGGTATGGATAGCCTGACTTGTAATGGAACCTGGAAGCTTTTAGAGCTGGGTGGAATAGAAGAAGGAAGACCTTCCAGAAAGCTGCTGAGAGATATCATGAACTGAGATGGGTGGGGTGGGGAGAGGATGATTGGAGTTTGAGCGCATCCTCTAGCATGTGGAAACTGATTGGAGATAAGGAACAAGGAAGATATGATAGGGAGAAATTATAACTATACTGGTTGAACACTGCATTAGTCAGGATTCTTAGATAAGTCACCCAATAGGTTCTCTATAGAAACTGAATCACTAGGATATCTATCTATCTATCTATCTATCTATCTATCTATCTATCCATCTGCCATCGATATATCATCTACCTATCTCTATCTATTTATGTATATATCTATGTTCTATTTAAGACAAAGATGTATACAAAATTATTATGCTGTGTTGGCTCATGTCATTAAGGAGACTGAGAAATTGTGTGATCTTGAAGTTATTAGCCCACAAAAGGCAATTGTGTAGCTCCATAATTATCCCAAAGGCCAGAAAACCAAGAGAGTCAGCAGAATAGGTCCTAGTCAAGGTTTGAAGGCATAAATGTCTGAGACCAGTAGTAGACTGGCATCCTTGGTCAAGAAAGAAGAGTTAACCCAACATCCTTGCACACCTATTTTCATTCTTTGAACTTTCAGTGGTGAGGCTCATTTACACTGATAAAAATGATCTTCAGTACAATTTTTTCCAGAAACACTCCATAAATCCATTCAGAAGTAACCTTAATTAGCTATCTGGCATCCCTTACCAAAGTCGAGTAAACACATAAAATTAATCATCACAAACACCTATTATGGGTATAAAGTTTTTTTCTTTTAAAAACTGATTATTTTATTTTAACATGTCTGAATTTTTAGCCTACATGTATGTGTGTAATAAGTGTGCACCTGGTATCCATGGTGCTCAGAAGAAGGCACTGAATCCCCTGGAACTGCAGTTACAAATGATTGTGAGTTGTCATGTGCATGCTGGGAAAAAAATTCAGGTCCTCTTCAAGATCAACGAGTGCTCATAACCACTGAGTCAACTCCCCAGACCCTGGGTCTGAAGCTTGAGCCTCCTGAAAGGAAACAATGGAGGTACAGAGATCTTAAAAAGTATGTCTGGAGTTTTCTTTTTAAGTTTAAATAACATTTTTCCCATTTATTTTACATAGTAAACAGTTTCCCCTCCCTCCTCTCCTCTCTGCCTCCCTCCCTTCCCTTTTCCCTTCAAGCCCCTCCCTATCCACTCCTCCTCCATCTCCATGAATGGCTGGATTTGTTAGAGAGTTATTTAAATAAGGGTGGTAGCTAGAGCTGTAGGAGTCATAATATAAAGAGTCTTTCTCTGTCTTGTCAGCCAACTCCCAAATAATGACATGGATACTTCTTATTAATTATGAAAACTTGGCCTATAGCTTAGGACTCGCTCTTAATTAGCTCTTATAACTTAAATTAACACATTTATTTTAATCTATATCATATCTCTCTTCCATCTTGCACCGCCTGTTTCCTGTCTTTTGGCTTCTCCCTTTTTTCTTTTTCCAGAGTACTCTCTGTCTCTGGAAGTCCTGCCTAACCTCTTCCTGCCTAGCTATAGTTGGCCATTCAACTCTGTTTTAAACCAATCAGAAGGGAAGATGGTAGACTAGAAAAGAGCCCTGGGGACCACTGACGAAAGTGACAGAGCTGACATAGTGTGCTTCAAAATTCCCAACATGTTGTTCACAGCTTTTTTTTTCAGGTTTCTGAGGACATCTGGGTACAGAAATTGGAGGAGCAGCTTAGGTGATGTAGAACCAAAATAAGTCAAGAACTCCACTGAGGGGATGGCCAACAGAACCCAGATCAAAGAAGAGGAGAATCATATTGGACATACAAAGAGGGAGCTCACTGGCGACTATGAAGGGGCATGGTCTGTAGGATGCTGGGGAAGAAGCTGGAGCCTCATAGCTCCTTTATGCTCACCTTAAGTTATCACTTCACACTGAGTGTAGTGCCAAAGTTTTCCATGCAGTCACACTAAGCCCCGAGTTACTTTATCTGCTGGGCTTTGAGAAACTGTGCTAGCATTTGCTCTTTCTCTCGTCCTGTAGAGCACTCTACGCACCGAATTTTAACCCCTTCTCTTCATGGTTCCTTCATCTAGCCATCCCAGGTAGAATAAAACCATTGTTAGGGCTGATGAGATGGGCCAGCTAGTGAAGTGATTGCCATGCAAGGCTGGCGAGTTGATATCCACACAGAGGTAGAAGGAGAGAAATAGCTACTGAAAGTTGTTGTCTGACCTCCACATACAAGATAACAATAAGTAAGTAAAATCATTAAATTATGTTGTTTCTGATTGTTGTGCCTTCTTCTATTCTAGAGTTAAAACCATAGCATGGGTGAACTTGAAGCTTCTTGACGTAAACTGGACTGCTTTTTGATATGAGAAATCCTCTTGCTTGCCCAGTGTTACCATTCACGACTTCTCACTGCCATTTGTGTACCCTAACATGCAATAAATAAATTTGTGAGGAACCCAATGTACCTTTTGGCATTTCTGAAAGAACACATCTTTCATATGCTATGTCCTGATGAGAATTTCAAACAGTAAATTTTCACCATCATGGACATGACATTGGGAAAGAGAAGGGAGGTTTCCTCATGACTTTAAAGGCAGGAAAGGTGGCTCCAGCAAAAGACTTGCCCTGACTTCACTCCATGGTTAAATACTACTGCTGAGTTTGTGTGTGATCTCTGGCATGGAAATAACCTTGGCTTCTATAATGAATAGTGTCCTTAAACCTCAGATGCCGTTGGCTCACATCTTGAAACCAGAAGCCTCAGCCACAGCGTCTGACACAATGATACAGGTAACTATAAAACCTTTCTGGTTGTTAGGATTTCATCTTCCCATCATGTTTATTGAAGGGTCATTGGCCAGGAACAATGTCATCATTTATGTAAAGTTGAGAACACACAGTATATAGTAAATGGAACAGATGAGAAGTGCTTACTTCTAAGAATTCCTAGGAAACAAACTGAAACTTATTTCTTTTCTTAACAAATCTACCCCCTTTCAGCCATTCATTATATAATAGCCACGTCACTATTCAGCAAATGCAGCTACCTCCACCCAGGATGTGTGTCTTTTTCTAACCCTACCATGCATTTTTGAATATAGTAATCTTTTCCATGTATTATTCCACTCTGAGGCAGAAGCTATAGAAATAGTTATACACTCTCCATGGACATATTTCCTAGTCTACATCACACTATCCTTTCTTTTAAGAAAATAGCATTGTCTGGGATCTTTGTCTTTTGAGGTTGGTGATATAGAAGAAGGGAAGAATGGAAGATTCATTAGAAAATTAATAGTTTCACCCATTTTCTGGGTTGTGTGAGCTCATCCAATTGGGCTTTGATCAACTTGGTACTGATTATAAATCAGCACACCTGATCCACATGTCACGGTAGAACCATTTACAAGTAGGGTTAAGTGGGAGGGCAGAGATTATGAACATGAGGAAGGAATAGCCTAAAAAGAACATCCATTTGCTTAAAGCTTGCTTTCTGTCGAGAGCCATACTTGGAGCTAGCTCTACCTCGGAAATGACTTTCAGAATCATCCAAGAAAATACACATTATTGTTTTATAGTCACAACTTGTTTCTGACCCATTAAAGAAATGACTCGGCATGGATGTCTACTTCACTTACTATTTAGTTTCAAATAACATCTGGCTGGCTCCAAAATGTGACACAGCCTTAAAATACATCTTCCATGAGAGTAGCAAAAAGAGCCCGGTCCCAGTGCACCTTTGAAGGAAGGAGGACCTGAGCATTAACTATGTGATAGGAATTAGCTCTGCGCTTCCAAGAAATAAAACTTTAAGAATGCCTTTTGTATTTGGGACACACTGATAGATTAGACAAACAATCCCAACTGTTCAAAGATCAATCTAGTAAGGTTAGAAGGCAGAAGATGTGTTTTCCAGAATGTGCTGGTGGTCTTAAGATGTCAGCTTAGCACGTGATATATGCAGGCATTGAGGGATCACACCCTTGGAGGACTAGGCTCAGGTGTTTCTGCACTAGATTAACTAGGGGTTGGCTTCTCTCCAACTTCTAGTGGGAGCGATGTGGTCTTGTTAAGTAGACTTTCATTAGTATAGAAATGACTTGGGCTCTTAAAGGAAGAATCGACTTATTTCTCGGTTCGTACTGACGGGTGGTAGGGCTGGGGAGAAGCACTTCCAGGCAATGGCTGAGTTTGACTGAATTTGGTCGATCACACATTATTCCATCTTCTAGTAAAGTTATTGCAAGTGAGAGAATTCCATGCTGTAGTGAGAACATAAGTCACTGGAATTAGGGAAGTCTGCTTTTGATCTTGGTTCGACTACTGTGGACCTCTAAGATCTTGGGAAGAGTCTGAGGCCACCTTACAAACTCTTACAAGGCTTTGTGGTTCCTGAAGGAGTTAATGCATAGGAGCTACCTAACTCACTCAGTGTCTACTACCAAGTGGGCACTTAAGCAAGCAGGAGTCAATTACAGCCACACTGTGTGCAAATACTTTAATATTTCATGCTCAATAGCTGCCCCAAAATGTTAGTTTTCTAAGCATTCCTATGAGGACACAACAGCACAAACGGACCCCAAGAGACTCCTGTAACTCCCTAGGAAAAGGCTACCATTGTCCCCAACCCACTTGGATGGTATGGTGGCACCGAGCTGGGTTGTGTTTTCTCATGTTTGCTTTTGGGATTCTCTACTAACCAGTTTGGTTTCCAAAGAGATGCTTAGGTGCTCTTCCCCACAGACACTGCACTGAGCTGAATAAGACACAGCCCTTTCCTAAGCTCAGCAGAAGGAGGTCAGAAGTGTCCCCCAAATCTGAGGGCCAGAAGCTACTGTAACTTAATGCCCAGTAAATAAGTGCTGCTGTTGGCAAAGTTGGTTGCTTTGAAGCCAAACCATGAAGCTCTTCTGAACTAACCAGCGTGATTGGTGAGGAGTCCTGACATAGCAGGAAGCCAAAGTAAAACATTTTATGAGCTAAAGGACTCATGCGAGGTGGCTAAATAACAAATGGAAAATTGGTAATGAGAGCAAAAGGGAAATAAATGTTTTACGTGGTCACCACACCCACCGCTGACAGAATATAAGGCTCTGGAGAGGACCAGGCCTTATACCAGAGACAGAACTTCAGGTGTAGAAGCCAACTCTCATAGCTCTGCTCCCTCCAGCACCATGCCATACAACTGCTTCCTGCCCACCATGAGCTGCCGCACCAGCTGCTCCTCCCGGCCCTGTATACCCAACAGCTGCCACAGCTGCACCCTGCCCGGGGCCTGCAACATCCCTGCCAATATTGGCAACTGCAATTGGTTCTGCGAGGGCTCCTTCAATGGCAATGAGAAGGAGACCATGCAGTTCCTGAATGACCGCCTGGCCAGCTATATGGAGAAGGTGCGGCAGCTGGAGAGAGAGAACGCGGAGCTGGAAAGTCGGATCCAGGAGAGGAACCAGCAGCAGGACCCTCTGGTGTGCCCTGCCTACCAGGCCTACTTCAGGACCATCGAGGAGCTGCAGCAGAAGGTGAGGGGATGAGCATCATAATGTCAGTTGAATGTATTATTTATTCCAATTGAACATAATGAAGTCAGCACAGAGATAAGGCTGCTTACAGTTAGAAGCGATGTAAATTCACTGGCTTAAAGAGATATGTCTTTGAAAACCCCTTTTGGAATCACTATAGTGGAAGTATGCAGATTCAGTATTAGTGCCAAATTAACCTGAGGTTTTTGTTTTTGTTTTTAACATTGCTTCTTACCCCAAACCAGAAAAACTAGTTTATTTTTATTTTTAACTAATTTTTAAAAATTTCATTTTACATCCCAACCACAGTTCTCCCTCCCACTCCCTTGTCTCCTCCCCTAGTTCACCACCTTTTCAGTCCTCCCAACAAGTAAGGGCTCCCATGGGAAGTCCACAAAGCCTAGCACATTAAGATGGGATAGGACCAAGTCCCTCCCTACATCAATGCCGAGCATGGCATCCCCTCCCCTACATCAATGCCGAGCATGGCATCCCACCGTAGGGAACGGGTTCCACCAAGCTAGCTCATGCACCAGGGATAGATCCTGGTCCTACTGCAAGGGACCCCTCAGACAGTCCAAGCGTCACCATTGTCTCTCACATATGGAGGGCCTAATTGGGTCCCATTGAGGTTCCACAGCTGTTGGTCTAGAGTTCATGAGTTTCCATGAGCTTGGTTCAGCTGTCTCTGTATGCAGGCAAATGGATGAAACTAGAAAAAAAAAACCATCCTGAGTGAGGTAACCCAGACCCAGAAAGACAAACACAGTGTGTACTCACTCATAAGTGGATACTAGATGTAAAGCAAAGGATACCAGACTACAATCTGAAGCTCCGGAGAAGCTAGGTAATAAGGAAGACCCTAAGAGGGACACATGAATCACCCTGGGAAGGGGAATTAGATGAGATCTCCTGGGTAAACTGGGGACAAGGGAGGCGGTAAAGGGGAGGGAATGGGGGATGAGAACATGAGGGAATGCGATGGTCAAGTGGGGAGAGGAATGGAGTAGGAGGGCACTGAAGGAGATATCTTGACAGAGAGAGCCACTATGGGATTAGGGAGAAACCTACTGCTAGGGAAATTCCCAAGAATCCACAAGGATGACCCCAGCTAAGACTCCTAGCAATAGTGGAGAGTGCCTGAACTGGCCTTCCCCCCTGTAATCAGATTGGTGAATAGCCCAGCTATCATCATAGAGCCTTCACCCAGTAACTGATGGGCCAGATGCAGAGCTCCACAGCCAAGCATCAGGCTGAGCTCTGCAGGAATCCAGTCAAAGAGAAGGGGAGGGAATATATGAGCAAGGGAGGCCAAGATCATGATGAAGAAATCTGCAGAGACAGCTGACTAGCTCATTTTATTTATTTATTTATTTATTTGTTTGTTTGTTTGTTTGTTTGTTTTTTCGAGACAGGGTTTCTCTGTGGCTTTGGAGCCTGTCCTGGAACTAGCTCTTGTAGACCAGGCTGGTCTCAAACTCACAAAGATCCACCTGCCTCTGCCTCCCGAGTGCTGGGATTAAAGGCGTGCGCCACCACCGCCCGGCTGACTAGCTCATTTTAAAAGGCTTATTATGATGCCCTTTCCTGCTTTCAGACAGATGATATCATTTTAAAACAATACTGTGCACTTGAATCAGTTCTTTGCAACTACTTTAAAAGACAGCTTTGGTAAACCAGGAAAACCGCCAGCTCCAGAAACCTCTCTCTCTCTCTCTCTCTCTCTCTCTCTCTCTCTCTCTCTCTCTCTCACACACACACACACACACACACACACACACACATGCATGCACTCACACACACACTATTCCACCATTCATTAGAACAGGTATGTAGGCAAATGGCATATAGAGCCATGAAGACAGGAGTAGAGGTCACAAAAAGTGGGAATTGGAAGGATCCTCAAAAGAACAAGTATCAAAGTGGTATTTGAATGACAAGCAGGTTTTTTTTGTGTGTGTGTATGTCTATGTGTAGTGCATATGTGTGTGCAGGTGCCTATTGATATGTGTCTGAGTCCTCATGTGTGTGTGTGTGCATACGTGCATGTGTACATGTAGGTGTGTGTGTGTGTGTGTGTGTGTTGTGTAGGGCAGAGGACAACCTGGTGCCATTCCTAAGTGCCATTCACCTCTGTTTTTTTCCTGAAACAAGGTCATGTACTGGCCTGGAACTTGTCGAGTAGGTGAGTCAGCAAGCCGCAGGACTCTGTCTCTGTCTCCTCAGTGCTGGGCATATCAGTGAGGGCTACTATGCCATGATTTTTTTTTCTAAACTTGAGTTTGAGTTCTGGTGACTGAACTCAAGTCCTCATTTTGCAAAGCAAGCACTTTACCATTTAAACGCTTTCCCGGACCCAAACAAATAGGAGTTTGTATCTGACTATGCAGGCCCTTGGTTTGTGAAGGGAATTGTCTGTCTGCTGTCCTGACACAGTGGATGCCAGAAAGGATTAGTACGATTTGAGTATCATTATTTATTCACTCATAGTTGGTGAGCATTAGGCAAAGTGCTAGGATAGGGGGTCAGGGGTCAGGGGTAAAATTCTGAGAAAGAAAATTGCATTCTGGCAGGAGATCACAGCTTAATAGTGTAGAGAGATGTGGGGAAGAGTGACCACAGCTAAGGTTGTAAGAAGAGTTATGGAAAATGTATGTATGCATGGAAGAAGTGGCCACTTGGAGGAACTGGAAAAAGGGGGGTGTGGGTTCTACACGGTGCTCTTTAGGTGGGGGAAGACATTTCATCTAAAGCAAGTACACAGTGCCGGTGGAGTGGAAGGGCCAACAGGGTTTTCCAATGGAGGTCGTGTGACCAGGCAACCGCCTTGTCCTGATGATCTGCATGTGCCTCATTTTAGCATCCAAGAGTGCTTTCATCCTAAGCATACAGGGATCCTGTATGTATCCACCTGACCTGAGGTTTGATTACCCAGTATGCTCAGTTCCTACAGGAAAACTAGAAGAAGCCCCAGAAGAGCAGAAGTCATGACTTTAGCCCACCGGCTGTGGGTGAATGAGCAATGACATTCAAATTGCACTCTTGCTCTCTGGTACCCAGGCTACATTCTGCCTCAGCACCTTAGGTTTTCACATGATTGTTCACTGAATGAATCATGTGCTTGTGTACCTGATGTGACAACCTGAAAGGACATGGAGCAACTGGGAATACTAATGTAACTCATGTCACAATCAATCCTCTGCAGATTCTGTGTGGCAAGTCTGAGAATGCCAGGCTGGTGGTGAAGATTGACAATGCCAAGCTGGCAGCTGATGACTTCAGGACCAAGTAAGACATTTGTAATGACCAGAGCAGCCCAGAGAGAGACTGAGGTTCAAAGTGATGACTCCTTGCTCCAGGGTTGTGCCAGATACAGCTTCTAAGTGCTATTGTGACTTGGGTTAGAGTTAGGTCAAAAGCCAAGATCTCTTTACTGAGAGCTAAGGGTCTATGTTTTAAGTCTATCTGGAAGAAGTGTATTTTGCACCCCAAAGGAGTTGGTATGTCCTAAAAAATAAGAGGCAAAAGCCATTTCTTTCAGTGAATTAATCAGTATTTTCAGGTAAGATTGTAATCATAATCTTTTTGAATCTTCTATGCAACCTTATATAGATCCCATAAAAGACCTATAGGAGTTGTAACAATATCTCACATGTATTATTTTTCATATTCAGCCCAAAACAATGAAGTGTTAGTTTTGTTTTCATTTTACAATTAAGGCTCAGAGAGATTAAAGAATCCACCTCCAGCCATCTAATGGCAAAGCTGGATCTAAGTGACTTTGCATTTCAGGATCCTCAGGGTAGTTGAAAAGGAAGGAAGACAGGTTATAGCAGAGCTGGGAAGTGTAGCAACCCAAGAGGATAGAGACGATTGACTTCCTTGATAGCAACTTGTGAATGGATTCTTAGAATCAATGCGGGGAATGATGGAGAAAGCCACACACAGCGCCTTCTCTGTGGGTCCTGGAAGGAGATATGTCGCCTCACCGCAGTGATGCACTTCTTTCAGAACATTTAAAATGGAACAAACTCAAAGTTGGGTGGGTTTGACCGGGTTATCCAAATGGAAGCTCTTCCTCATGGATGTCTTCTGACTTTTGGCTATGTGTGCAGGTACCAGACTGAACTGTCCCTGAGGCAGCTGGTGGAGTCAGACATCAATGGCCTGCGCAGGATCCTGGACGAGCTGACCCTCTGCACGTCTGACCTGGAGGCTCAGGTGGAGTCCCTGAAGCAGGAGCTGCTGTGTCTCAAGCAGAACCACGAGGAGGTAAGGAAGTCCCGGTCACTAACACCTCAGTACTGAGGATCCTTCTCAGCAGGGGAAGGTAGGCCTTGGGTTACTAGATTAATACAGTGTTTTTGCTAGTTGAATAAAGGGTAGTTTTGAGAGATGATTGGGCAGTGGGGCCCAGGTTAATCTCTTTGACAGGAGGAAGTGTGGTTGATCTCTGTTCACATGGGATCAGATGCGTGGCCCAAGACTCACATGAATTCTGTTATTTTCTTCATCAAATCAATGATGAAGTTTAGAAAGAGACAAGTAAGGCTTTTGTCCTTTGTGAAGCCCAGGCAAACGGATACCAAACTAGTAGATGGGTGTGTGTGTGTATGGATGGATGAGAAGATGGGAGAAAGGAAGAAATATTTAACCGTTGCTTCAGACCTCATGGTTGAATGGGATTTGAGGAAGTCAGCTGCATCAGATCCTTTCCCAAGGGGGAAACAAGTTCTCATGGACAGGCTATGACCTTAGAGGACACAGAAAGGACAACATTAAACAGTGTCTCCATATTTAAGTAGCAACAATTGCAAATCATTTATCACACAACAAAGACAAAACCAGAAGGGAATGACAGAATCTTGGAGTTCCAAGAAATATTAGCAATAACTTATCCAAGGATCTTCATACAGAGATGAGGGAAGGGACTCAGATCAAGTCACCAGGGGTGATTTCCATCCACTGGTCTCAGGTTTTCTAATTTCGATGCAATGCTTCTTCCACCACAGTTCTTGGTACTCTCATAATATGTACGCTAAACTTTCCTTTCCTCTAAAGAGCGTTTGTGAAAACTTGTTTCTGACAGGCATCCATCTTTTTAAAGTCTTTGCATTAAAGGTGCACTCCCAGCAGGCTTCTTAAAGTACGGAGGCCTCCTTAGCTCTGTGGTCCATTCTTTCCCTTTTCTCCACCAGGAAGTCAACACCCTGCGCTGCCAGCTTGGAGACCGCCTCAACGTGGAGGTGGATGCTGCTCCCACTGTGGACCTGAACCGTGTGCTCAACGAGACCAGGAGTCAGTACGAGGCCCTGGTGGAAACCAACCGCAGAGAAGTGGAGGAATGGTTCACCACACAGGTGGGCATCTGAGCTCATGGTCACCCAGGAACTGGGTCCCCCAGGACTCTAAGGCAGGGTCTGATCCTGTCTCTGCCCTGGCCTCTTGCAGACCGAGGAGCTGAACAAGCAGGTGGTGTCCAGCTCAGAGCAGCTGCAGTCCTGCCAGGCAGAGATCATCGAGCTGAGACGCACAGTCAA
>JAQHUG010000032.1:4198641-4244100 GCA_028555095.1 Dicrostonyx torquatus | reverse complement strand
TGACAGAGAGCGAGGCTCGCTACAGCTCCCAGCTGTCCCAGGTGCAGTGCCTGATCACCAACGTGGAGTCCCAGCTTGGTGAGATCCGGGCTGACCTGGAGCGTCAGAACCAGGAGTACCAGGTGCTGCTGGACATCCGGGCCAGGCTGGAGTGTGAGATCAACACGTACAGGGGCCTGCTGGAGAACGAGGACTGCAAGTGAGTTGCTGGATGGTGTGTGCACCACTGTGAGGCACACACAGAGTACCTTAGGAGTCATACTGCCAGTTGGAGGATGCGGGTCGGAAACCAGGGCATCTCTAGAGACTGATGTAAGGTGCTTGTTGCCAGAACAACCCGGACTAAAGATACTTTATGTCCTGAAAAACAGTCACCAGGCTGGTGATGCTTTGACTGATAGGTAAAATTCTTTTTATTTTCATAAATGGTTTCTGACATGGAAAGGAAATAGGAAACTCAAGCAATCATTGCTTTGATTAAACCAAAATTGTAGGGCTACCATTTCTTTGGCTCCTTGTTAGAAGCATTCAAGGGAAGGAATTCTATTCACTATAACCATCTTCTTGAATTTGAACGTCTCCAAGGAAGATGACTTAATAATAAGTAGAGCACCCCTAGGGGCAGCTCAGGTCGGTTTATATCTGTGAGGTGGACATCACCAATGCCATGTTCTAGGTTTGAGGCAGAGGCTTAGAAGTTGAAGTGACTTCCCTGTGTACCCAGGGTTAAACAGGCCTTACCTCCATTGCCAGTGTTTTCCACTCTTCGACCACTGTCTCTGATTCTGTAGAGGACTGATCTGAACAAGCCTTGCTGTCTAAAAATCAGAGAATGGGCTCCCCGTTTTTAGCCGACCCTGCTTTTTGAAAACTTTCTTTCTCATGCTGACTCTAATGATCTTGTTTCTCAGGCTGCCCTGCAACCCCTGCGCCACCACCAATGCCTGTGACAGGCCCATTGGACCTTGTGTTACAAACCCTTGTGTTACACGCCCCCGATGTGGCCCCTGCAATACATTTGGCTGCTAGACACCCCAAGGCCAGCAGGAGGACTGCACGAAGACACGAAGACGGAAAGACCATTGATGGATTAGCTCAGCTTTTCTGACCTCACATCCAGCACTGCACCAATCATAGTCTGGAAGGAGAGCAAGGCCTGGTGCTGTGGTTTGGTCCTGAGTCCAGGCCTACTGGACCATCTTCATCCGGGGCCTCTTCATGATTAACCACTTGTGTTCTAGTGGTCTGAGAGACCTGAGCTGTGAAGGGGCCACATAAGGTATTTTGTGGTTCTCTCTGCCTCTTCTGTTCTTTCTTGCAGTTCCCCCAAACCTAATAAATTTTCCTCTTGCAAACAGACGTGAGTTTCACTTGTATCCATCCTTTTCAGAGTATTTGTTCGCTGTGTGGTATTTATGAAGCTAATTGAAAGCATAAGGGGACTTTATGGTTTAACCCCGTCCAGTCCTATCATTCCTTAGAGACAATGAGTGCCAGCATCCATGCAGGCTGGCATTAAATGGGGAGAACAGTTGGGCAAAAGATCTCATGTGAATGTGATAAACATCCATTACAGGCTGACACTGCCAGAGTTCTTGTTATTTTCTTTTCTAAGTCACTACAAGACAAGGACAGGGGTTTAAATCTACTAAGCGACTAAAAGGAATTCTGTTACACAATGGGCTTAAGAAATTGGAATTCCCCATGAATCTCATGCCTGGAAAAGAGAGAGCCTAAAACCAGAGGGGAAACTTTTCTCTCTGGGTTGAGATGTGCAACTTGTCAGAGAGCCTTGCAGGAGAGTGGAGCCAAAACAAAGATGGGCCAATGATACAGGACTACACTTTGACCTAGACCGCCTCAATATGCTTAACCCAGCCTTCTACTTAAACTTGGGCTTCAGATCCCTGAAGAAGCTCTTGGGGGTGCATTACTGAATCTCCTTGTCCCTTCCCGATATGGTTACATTGAATGAATCTCTCTCTCTTTTGCTAGCAATACAGCTGATTTAATTGGGTTTACTGAAGATGGGTAGTTGAAACTGGCTTTTTGGGGCTCTGTATGTGATCCTAAGTCTGGTAATAATACGAGTAGAATCAAAGGATATGTGATATTCTGTGACTGGCTGCTCTGGTAAAATCTAGTGTCTTTAGATCAACCCATTCTCCAAAACATAACATGTACTATGCATTTTGGGATTGTGTTCAATTTTGGGTTATTAGCGTAGCATTGTCTTAAATCTTTGGGTTCAAGTTTGAGTATGGACATGAGTTTTTTTCTCTTTCCTCCCTCCCTCCCTCTCTTCCTTCTTTCTATGTGTATTACTTGTGGCACATGTGTGTGTGCAGGTATGCATGTCCGTACGTGCACCTGTGGAACCCAGAGGCCAATGCTGGCTGTTTTTCTCTTTTGCTTCCCATTTTATTTTTGAAGATGAGGTCTCTTGTTAAGCCTAGAGCTCATGAGTCACCCTCCAGCTGTTTTATGTGGGTCCCGGGGATCTGAACATGGATTCTCACTTCGCAAGCTCTCTACCATGCGAGTCATCTCCTCATCCCCCTTTTGCTATTGTGGTGCAGTCTTATTCCACAGCCTAAGCTGGCTTGGCATTCATCCCGGGCCTTCACTTGTGAGTCTTCACACCTTCCTCGGGCACATATTCTCAATTCTTTGAGGTATAGATGTCCAAGAATGAAATTGCTGGATTATGTTAACTGTATACTTTCACAAACCTAGTAACTGCTAGACTCGTCTCTGGGCCAGCTGGCATTCCCACTGACGGAATACAAGAGTACCAGCTGCACATTCTCAGGAATATCTGTGTTTTCCTCTTTGGTAAAACAACAACAGCCAAAGCCCAGGTCATCCTGGTGCACGTGAAGTAGCATTCATTGTGGTTTTGATTTACATTTCCTTGATGACTCATGGAGTCGTACTTCTTTTCATGTGTGTGTAGGCTGTTTATAGATCTTTGGGGAAATGTTTACTCAGTTCCATTGCCTGCGTTTTAAAGCCTGGCTCACTTGTCTTTTAAGTTGTAGATGAGTGTTAATGTTCTGGACACAGGGGTCCTATCCAGCAGATGATTTATAAATGTTGCTTTTTCCCCTCAGAAATTTGTTTTTCACTTTCCTGATAAAAATAAAATATGTTTTGCTATAGAAGAGCTTTATATTTTGAACTCCAATCTAATTTTGTTTCAAATATTTAAATTATTTTAAATCTTGTGCGTGTGTGTACGTGTTTGTGTGTGTGTGTGTGCATGAAAACAGGTGTTTATGAAAGCTAGAAAAGGTATGAGATCATCTAGAGCTGGTATTGGTTGTGAGTCTCCCAAAGCAGGAGTTGGGAACTGAACTTGGGTACTCTGGAAGAGCAGGAAGTGCTCTTAACCACTGAGCCATCCTTCTAGTCTCCTAATTTTACTTTTATCACTTGTGATTTTGGTGTTTTATAAAAAAAAAAAAACAAAAAACAAAAAACTATTTCTTTCTGTTTGTTAGGTTGTTTATTTATTTTTGAGACAGAGTCTCACTGTGTAGCTCTGGTTATTCTGGAACTCACTCTGAAGACCAGGCTGGCCTCTAATTCACAGAGATCCGCCTGCCTCTGCCTCCTGAGTGCTGGGATTAAAGGTGTGCGGCACCACCACCCGGCAAGAAAGTTTTTCTTAACCCAAGATATAGAAGACTTATGTCTATCTTTCCCTCAAATTTTCTAGCTTGAGTTCTTACAGTTAGCCTCTGAGACAGGACCCTTCTGTATATCCTTGTCAGAAGGCAAACTCACTATCCTTTCCCTTCTATGTCATGAGCACTGGTGTTGAAGGAATGCTAGCCACGTCAGGCGCTCTGCTCCTTTATGGTGTAAGCAAAGACCAAACTTGGTTATTTTGCATGTGGCTGCCCAGTTACTTAGACATCACTCATCAAAACCACCATTCTTTCCTCTCTCAGTTGTGTTGGTACCCGTGCTGAAGACAGCTTTGCAGTGAGTTTGAAAGTCGGGAAATATGATGCCTCCAGTACCTTGTTCTTTTTTTTTTTTTTTTGCTTTTTCGAGACAGGGTTTCCTCTGTGGCTTTGGAGCCTGCGCTGGAACTAGCCTTTGTAGACCAGGCTGGTCTTGAAAGATCCGCCTTCCTCTGCCTCCCGAGTGCTGGGATTAAAGGCGTGCGCCACCACCACCCAGCACCTTGTTCTTTTTTAAAGACTGTTTTGACCATTTTACCCCATTATCATACGAATTTTAGTCAGTTTGTCAATTTCTATGAAAAAGCTAGCAGGGACTTTGCTCAGTGTTGTATTAAAACTTCAGGTCAGTTACAGGAGCATGGTCTTTGGTCTTGTTTCTTGTGTGACTTGCTCTGACAAAATACTTCAGAAAGGTAACTTAAGGAAGGGATGGCTTTGGCTCACAGCTCCAGGGAAGCAGAGAGTGGTGCACATCTGTGTTCCACTCCCTGTTTCCTTTTTATTCAGCCTAGGGACCCCATGCACACAATTGCATCACTCACATTTAAGGTAGGTCTTCTCACCACATTTAACTTAATCTAGAGAGTTCTTCACAGACATGCCTAGAGATTTGTTCCTGTGCTGATATTAAATTCTACCACAATGACAAGATTAACCTTCACACCATCTTAGCTTTTGAATCCACGTGGGGTATCTTAGCCACTACCTTGAGGTGTTAGAGACAGAGGGACTGGACCATTCACTGTGAGGTGTTAGAGACAGAGGGACTGGACCATTCATTGGTCACCCTATCTGGGTTCTTCCAATGTATAGGAAACTGGTGGTGGGTTGTGAAAGGGTCAGGTTGTGAAAAATAGGATCGCTGATGTATTCTGGCTGCTGAGATGGATTGGGACTGCCACTCAGCTGCCAGGCCCATGATGCTAATGGCGACAGAGCTGTGAAGAATGGGTACAGGTCTTCGTTGACACTAGAACCTCTAGATGCTCTCATGACATTTCCATGAGCATTTTGAATTCATACATCTCAGTATTGTAAGCCTTTCAAAATAAATCTCTAGAGACATTGGTTTTCTTTATTAATTTTGAACAGTTTAACAAAAGTCTTCCAGAAAGGAGGAAGGCTATCCTTGAGTTCTTCATCCATCACTTCTGGATTCCTTTAAGCAGATCTTGGATCTTCATAGCTTGTCTCTCATTTCTTCTTTAATGTTTTCTGTTTTAAGCCTGTGCTATATGCTGACAATTTTCTTGTCTATGATTTCTAGTTCACCTATTCTCTTTTCATCATTATCTAATCTAACCTGATGCTTAATAAATCAGTTTGGCTTTAAGATTAGTATTAGCCTTTTAGAAAATAAGAACATTTTATTATTATTTTAAAATTAGATTTGGACTTAATACATTTTAATATATTGTTTTATATATATATGTATATCAGTGTGTGTGTGTGTGTGTGTGTGTGTGTGTAGGCCATTGTGCACATGTGGAAGTCAGAGGAGAACTTAAAGAAGTTAATTCTCTCCTTCCACCATGTGGGTGTCAGGAAGGTGGATTTGGTGGGTAGGCTTGGCAACAAACTTCTACCTTTACCTGCTGTGCTATCTCACTGACTTGAATAAATGCAATTTTAATAGATATAGCCATGATATATTTGGATTTATTACAAATAATGCTTAGTCATTAAAGCTAATAATACATTAACACATAAAATAATGACCAAACACATAAAAATAAGAAAGGAGAATGGTGATGTAGAAATGTATATTCTATTTTTCTTTTTAAAATTAATTTTATTGAGCTATACATTTTTCTCTGCTCCCCTCCCTTCTTCTCCCCTCCCCTTCAAGCCTCTCCCATGGTCCCCATGCTTCCAATTTTCCCAGGAGATCTTGTCTTTTTCGACTTCCTTTGTAGATTAGATCCATGTATGTCTGTCTTAGGGTCCTCATTGTTGTCTAGGTTCTCTGGGATTGTGAATTGTAGGCTAATTTTGTTTGGTTTATGTCTAAAAGTCACTTATGAGTGAGTACATAGGATGTTTGTCTTTCTGGGTCTGGGTTACCTCACTCAATATGATGTTTTCTAGATCCATCCATTTGCCTGCAAATTTAAGAAGTCATTTTTTTCTGCTGTGTAGTACTTCATTGTGTAAATGTACCACAATTTTCTTATTCATTCTTCAGTCGAGGGACATTTAGGTTTTTTCCAGGTTCTGGCTATGACAAACAATGCTGCTATGAATATAGCTGAGCACATGTCCTTGTGGCACGGTTGAGCATCCTTTGGATATATACCCAAAAGTGGTATTGCTGGGTCTTGAGGAAGGTTGTTTCCTAATTTTCTGAGAAATTGCCATATTGGTATCTAAAGGAGCTATATCAGTTTGTACTCCCATCAGCAATGGAGGAGTGTTCCCTTTACCCCACATCTTCTCCAGCATAAGTTGTCATCAGTGTTTTTGATCTTGCCCATTCTTACAGGTATAAGATGGAATCTCAGAGTTGTTTTGATTTTCATTTCTCTGATGGATAAGGATGTTGAACATTTTCTTAAGTGTCTTTCAGCTATTTTAGATTACTCTGTTGAGAGTTCTCTGTTTAGGTCTGTACTCTATTTTTTTCCATTGGATTATTTGTTCTTTTGATGACCAATTTCTTGAGTTCTTTATATATTTTGGAGATCAGCCCTCTGTCTGATGTGGGGTTGGTAAAGATCTTTTCCCATCCTGTAACTTTTGGAGGCATCACAATTCCTGACTCCAAACTCTGCTACAGTGCTACAGTATTGAAAATAGCCTGGTATTGGTATAAAAACAGACAGGAGGACCAATGGAGCCAAATCGAAGACCCAGATATTAATCCACACACCTTTAACCCCTGATTTTTGACAAAAAAGAAAAATATCAAATGAAAAAAAACATATAAATTAAACAAATGGTGCTGGCATAACTGTATAGCAACATGTAGAAGAATGAAAATAGATCCGTGTCTATCACCATGCACAAAACTTAAGTCCAAGCTGGGCGGTGGTGGCGCATGCCTTTAATCCCAGCTCTTGGGAGCCAGAGGCAGGAGGATTTCTGTGAGTTTGAGGCCAGCCTGTTCTACAAGAGCTAGTTCCAGGACAGGCACCAAAAACTACAAAGAAACCCTGTCTCAAAAAAAAACCCCACAACACAACAAACTTAAGTTTAAATGGATCAAAGACCTCAACATAAAGCCAAACTGAACCTCATAGAATAGAAACATCCTGCAAAATGAACATCAATTTATAGATACCACCAAAACTATTTGGAGATCCATTTAATTTTATAAAAGTGGATTTGTCATCTGGTAAAAAAGAAAAAAATTCCAAACTAAAATCCAGTGTACAGACTCCTAAAATTCTATGAAGGTCTGTGGAACAAATCTTAATAAAATTACATTTATAAAACAGTTGACAAATAATTGTTGTGTCTTTACCCACTGAGCCATCTTATTGGCCCACCAGCTATAATTTTTAAGGTAATATACAATCAAATTTTGTTATGGCTATCTCTGTGTACCTTTTTGGTGGAGGGGGTTGAGTGTGCTGCAGTAGAGTAGGGTCTCATTGCTTAACCAATTACCATTCTAAGTTGCTCCAAACCAACAAGATACAGTTCTATAGCCAATAGGTTATTGCTGCGTCTAAATTTCTGGGATATATTTATACTGCCAACTTAGAAATAACATTTTAGATTAAAGAGATACCAAGGAAATCTGATATTGCTCGATTCTATCATTGCATCTTTAATTCATCAATAGTACATAACAACAGAAAATGGATAAGCCATGACTTTTGTTGCCCTATCACCCTACTGCATTTGACTTCTGGTTCCAGGTTATATCAGATCAGATTGTGAAATTATCCATCACTTTTGTAGTGTGTTGATTGGCCTGGGAATGCAGTGAGGATCAGTGGATTAGGGTGCCAATGATAGGATCATAAGCAATCATTTCTTTATGTTGAGGCTCAGTTTCCCCACTAGCAAATGAGGGCAGTGTAGAAAAGAAGATCATAAGACCCTGGCATCTTCTTGTTCAAGATCTCCATTTTCTCTTTGGACCATCTCAGCATTTGGGGTCTATATGAGGAGGCAGAAGAGAATTCAGATGACTTTGAGGTACAGCTGTAGCTGAACAGCTTGGATCTGTCAGGGAGTATCTCTCTCTGAGGTCTACTTTGTCACCTACTGTGAGGACAGTGAGAAGCCCTTCCTCGGCATGGATACTGTGTCCCCCTTGACTGAGTATCAAATGATGCTCTTCTTAACAGAGTAGAAGTGGTGTCTTATGCACAGGCAGTTTACGCTGACGTTCTTCTTGGATGATTGTTCCTAAATCACAAACTGTTATGAGTCATTGAGTTCAAACAAGCTCGGCATCTCCAAACTGTTTCAAGTGCAATTATCTTTCAAGGCCCAAATACTCTGATCGTTGAGACCAAAGCCCACACACTTTGTAATGAAGCGTACAAAGGCAATATGGTGGAAAGACTACGGACGTCTTCACTCTGTGTGTTTGAGAACTCAGTTTACTAAAGTCCAGTGTGGCTGTTCCTCTAGGAACACAGGTGTTGTACGCAGTAGACATACCCATGTGACACTAGGAGGGTCCTGGCAACTTTTTGATTCACCCAGCACCCTCTCCATGGTCCTGATTGTGCACTCATGATCTTGTGGATGTATTTGGCAGTTCTCATGTGATGCATTCTCTGTCTGTCTCTCTGTCTCTGCCCTTCTCTCTCTCTGTATGGACCAGAGACATTGGGTGTCTTCCTCAACTGTTCTCCACTTCAGTGTTTGACACAAAGTCATTGAACCTTGAGATTACTAACTGGCTAAGCTAGCTGTCCTGAGAGCCTCGGAGATCGTCTGTGTTCATCTTCCCAGTGTTGGGATTGTAACTGTGTGCCTCTGTGTCCAGCTGCGGATGCGGGTGCTGGGGATCTAAATTCATATCTTTATGCTTGTGTGGTAAGCACATTACTGGCATCCATCTGTCCAGTCTGCAAGGCCTCATCTTTGATAAGCTTTCTTCCTTGTCCATCTGGGATGCTGTAAACTCATTCCCTTCATTGTTTCTTACCCTTTCTCTGTTTCTCTGGAATTTCTAAAGTTTGGTCCTCAGCTATTGCTCTCTCTATATATATACTTTTTCCCTTTGCCCATTTTTATAACCTTCACACCTGCGCCCCAATCATTACCATATCTGTGATTATCACCCCTACCGTTAACTCTATCCTTCGACTGCTTTGACTCCCTTATTGCTGCTTTCCTGGACTGGCATAACAATCTCATTGCTGGTCTCTCTGCTTCTAACCTTTTCCTTCTCTTTCTAAAACTGTCAAACATTTGTGGAAACGGTGTCTCAAAACTTTAACCACACCACAGGGCATTGTACCAGGATGGTCCAAAAACCCTTAGTTCTTCCACATAAGACTGGTGGCATATGGCTGTAGCATCTAAAGACAGCTTTATTTTTCTATCATTTCCCTTCACTGACACCTAGACTTGCTCGAGGTCCTGCACCATGCTGGATTTCCCTGCTAAGTTATTGTGTATGCACCAAATCCCACCCAGATGTCCCTCTTTTACCTTCTCTGTTTCTTAGATGCCACACCATGCTCCACCCCAGCACAGATCCATGTCTGTGAACCTCCAATCCTGATGACGCTTGCTCTCCCCAATTTGCAAACCTTGCACATGTTACTTGTTGCTTCCTGCCTTGGCTTATTGCTTCCTATTTGTCTCTTCATCTCTTTTACCCCCCACTCACTCAATATGCCCATCATGTAGCAAACAGAGAGATAGAGAGAGATAAACACACAGGTCAGGACAACGTCTTACTCAAGGTGAAGCAAGAGGAGAACTCAGAGAAGAGGTTCCAAAGGGAAGTGGGTTGTCTGTGTAACTAAGAGCAGTGAGAAATGATGAAAAGAATAGAAATTGATGTTAGGTACACAGCCGCATAACCCGATCTCCTACCTTCTATACTTTGGTTTACCATGAGGATGCTATCATTTGCCTTGGAGACCCGTGCAGAGTGTGCCAAGGTCTAAGATTTGTGAGAAATGCCAGCGTTGTCTGGGAACTGTGCAGGCTTCCAACAAGTATGAATACCCTCTGCCAGTCTCACTAGTCCACCTTCCACTCTAGTGCCCTGGCTGAGCCAAGCCGTGACCCTAGGCCTATCAGTAATTTGGTTGGTCGAAGTGTCTAGAATCCATGTCACAAGAAGCTAGGCTGTTTTAGCACCTGGTCCTCTCTTTGAGAACCGTGAACCTGACCTTTGGAAATTGGACCTAGGAAGAATCCTGTTTCTCTGTTTCAGCAAGCAGAGCCAGAGTCTCACCAAAGTGTCAGGGCCCTCATGGAGTGGCAACACTGTCCCTCGCCCTGCCACACCTTATTAATGAAGGCCGGGCCTTTCATGAGTCTTGTCCTTTGAAGTCATACCACGAAGCTCTTACCTCATGATGTACAGCATGGTAGAGGAGTCCTGACTGAGGGAGAAGCCCGAGTAAAGTCTTTTATGAGGTGAGGGAATCTTCTGAGAAGCATAACAAATGCATGGGGAAGCCTTTGACCATCACTAAATGAGCAAAGCCAAAGGGGAAAAAAAAAGGACTGCCCTATTTGTCCACACCCTCTCTGGAGTGAGTATAAATGCTCAACAGAGGAAGGGGACCCACAGCTCTGAGGCTTGAAGAATCCACTCTGTGTCTTCAGCCAGGCACCTCACTCCCTCCAGCACCATGCCGTACAACTGCTGCCTGCCCGCCCTGAGCTGCCGCACCAGCTGCTCCTCCCGGCCCTGTATACCCAACAGCTGCCACGGCTGCACCCTGCCTGGGGCCTGCAACATCCCTGCCAATATCGGCAACTGCAATTGGTTCTGTGAGGGCTCCTTCAATGGCAACGAGAAGGAGACCATGCAGTTCCTGAATGACCGTCTGGCCAGCTACCTGGAGAAGGTGCGGCAGCTGGAGAGAGAGAACGCGGAGCTGGAAAGTCAGATCCAGGAGAGGAACCAGCAGCAGGACCCTCTGGTGTGCCCTGCCTACCAGGCCTACTTCAGGACCATCGAGGAGCTGCAGCAGAAGGTGAGGGGATGGACATTCACAGTATCCCTAACAGGAAGTGGTCAGGAGAATATTTGAGACACAGAAATGACTTGAGCTCTTCTTACGGTGGAAAAATTTGATGCCCCATATTTCCAGTTTCTTCAACATTTTTCTGGAGGACTCATGTGTTTTCATACTGGAAACTGTTGGTTTTGAATCTTGGCATAAATTAGATGAGATGGAGCTATAGAAGCTTAAATAACTCCCCACTATTACTAAGAGTGGCCTCCGGGTGCTTTTGAGCTTTGAAAACATTCCCTTGAGATAAGAGAAAAGAACTGAGCCCAAGAAGGAAGCCACCAAGTAGAAAGGACAATGTTTTCCTCCCTTAACTGAGTGTGTGGATGCTCTGACCTCTGGTTGCCCTCCTCTTCTGGACACCTTATAACCCTGACCCCATTGTTTTGACCTAACCACCCCTGGGTTACCTTGGTGCTCAGTTTCCAATGGAGAACTAGGGTATTTGGCTAAACCTAGAAAGATAGGACACTGGGTAGAAATGGTACCAAGCCGTCCAGGATGGCCAGGAGACTGGAACAATCTCCCTTGCCTAGGCCCCTACACCTGCTGCTTTATGTGTTTATCTTGTTCATTTGATGGAAAATTTCTTAACAGTGTGATCTTTTTATGGCTCTTAGAGCTATGCCAACCAAATGGCAGCTGTTTTTCACAAATGTGAATGGTTTTTTTTTAAAATCAGCTTCTCATTATTGTTTATTAAGAAAGGGAAAGAAATAAGACCGTATGCTAATGTAATTTCTTGTCTGTCTTCAGATAATTTTTGAGCACCTGCTATACATGGATAGCTTTTAATAGATACAGGATATACTATGAATTTTTAATTCTGATGTTTCCATATGAACAAATCAACAGGATTTCTGGTGATGAAAAGAACCATGCTCATTATATTACATTTTGTAACTTCTAGATCTTGTGTGGCAAATCTGAGAATGCGAGGCTGGTAGTACAAATCGACAACGCCAAGCTGGCCTCTGATGACTTCAGGACCAAGTGAGTAGGCAGATGGTGGAGGGAGCCGGCATTGTTGCTTGTGTCTTCATCTCCTTTCTCTCCTTCCCCTTAGTTTGTTGTCCACACAGGCAAATATTGATCAAGATTTCCTTAGACCTTTCCCTCAGATCCATACTCCCTCCTCTTGCCCATTGTAGATTGGTGTTTTCAGCCCAAACCTCGACTCCACCAAACTGTATGTCCGGGGATAGCATGGTCTCCTCCTGTGCACAGAACTCAATGAGAATGTGGGACGTGCATTCCTCCTGGAAGCCTCGAAGTTTACAAGCTCTTATCTCCTTAGATCCATTGGCTTTGTGAAAGCAATTGCGGTGCCTTTTCCTTTGGGAATTACTGCTGGGCCTTGATACTTAAGTGGAAGGAGATGGTTGTAAAAACTAGTATCCTTAATTCTTAGTTATCCAACAAGCCAAACCAAACCAAAGCAGAGTCAAGGGCAGGCATATTCCTACCCAGTCTGTCCCTAATTCTCCTGATTGCAGGTATGAGACTGAGCTGTCCCTGCGGCAGCTGGTGGAGTCAGACATCAATGGCCTGCGCAGGATCCTGGATGAGCTGACCCTGTGCAAGTCTGACCTGGAGGCCCAGGTGGAGTCCCTGAAGGAGGAGCTGCTGTGTCTCAAGCAGAACCATGAGCAGGTGAAGTTTCCCAAAGTGAAGTGCACGGTCGAACTGGCCAGGACATGTTTCTGACTCTCACAGGCTGTGGGAGGGGCTGTGGGTTGAATCTCAACTAGCCCAGAGAGCTGTTCTCTAAACAAAAAAGGATTTGTAGAGAATGAGTAATCTAAAAAACAAATCGTGGTAGGAGATTAGGATTTTCTGCTAGAGGCAGGAACAAGAATAAAGGAAGTTGGCTAGCTCAGTCGGGAATGAGGACAGGTCAGAGCCAAGGCAGCAGCTGTAGCCTGTCACTCCCTGGTGAGAGCATGCGTGGATGCCACTAAGGTTCTCTGTTTTGTAATTTAGGGCCACCCAATAAGAGGGCTGAGCTAGACTCAAACCACAGCTCTTCATCCCCATCCAAAACCCTTTCTGCTCTTTGTGTTGCTTGGCAGAAACAAGGAGTAAAGTGCTCCCCAGTACACCCCAGTTGCTGGCACACAGGAAGCAGATATGTGCAAAGTATAAACCCTGGAACCTGTATGTGGTGACAGCTAACACCCATCAAGAGCTTGTCGTGCACCAAATTTGTACTATGCACTGAGAGCCTCCGAAGTCATTCTTTTCTTTTTTTTTTTTTAAAAAAAAAAAGATGAAGAGTTTATAAAGGTTCTAGAACAGTGGTTCCCAACCTGTGGGTCGTGACCCCTTTGGGGAGTATGGAAGGATGTTTCACAGGGGTCACCTAAGATCATTTGTATATCAGATACTTATTTATATTCTGATTCATAACAGTAACAAAATTACAGTTTGTGAAGTAGCAGCAAAAATAATTTTATGGTTGGGGGTCACCACAACATGAGGTATTGTATTAAAGGGTCGCAGCATTAAGAAGGTTAAGAACAACTGCTCTAGAAGCTTCTAGAAGTTATATGGGAGTAGTAAAGATGAGATACAAGTTAATTCTGTTTCATGGCTCTGTAAGGTCGGAACCAAGTTCTGTTGGCTCCATGAAGAGATCAGTAGAAAAATGTATAGATGTCCACTTCCTTCAGGAAAATTCACACTGGCAGGACCAACACATTGCGAGTTAAGGCTCTTTTATCCAAGGTTGACAGGTTTTGAAGCAAATATTCTTTATTTTCTTTGTAGTTAGATTTTGTCTATGGTTAAAGATTAAAAACTTAAGATATGGTGAGATATTCTAGCAAGACTTGGGAACTGGGCTTCTATGGAGTAGAATTTATGGTTTTCACTATGTCTCAGCTCTGATGTGAAATGATCACATCCCTTCAGATAAGAAGCATTATGTTGAGTATGAAGGGCAGAAAAAGAATCAGCCAATGGCTGGCCATAGGGAAAAGGATGCTGGGAAGAAAGAGAATGGAGATTGTGTCACTGACCATAGGGAAAAGGTTGCAGGGAAGGAAGGGAATGGAGATTAAAGAATGATTACATGCACCAGCAGTCCAACTGCATTCTCTCAAGGAGAGCATCAAGACCCTTTCTGACATTATGAATTTTCCTCTTTCCCCCACCAGGAAGTCAACACCCTGCGCTGCCAGCTTGGAGACCGCCTCAACGTGGAGGTGGACGCTGCTCCCACTGTGGACCTGAACCGTGTGCTCAACGAGACCAGGAGTCAGTATGAGGCCCTGGTGGAAACCAACCGCAGAGAAGTGGAGGAATGGTTCACCACACAGGTGGGCATCTGAGCTCATGGTCACCCAGGAACTGGGTCCCCCAGGACTCTCAGGCAGGGTCTGATCCTGTCTCTGCCCTGGCCTCTTGCAGACCGAGGAGCTGAACAAGCAGGTGGTGTCCAGCTCAGAGCAGCTGCAGTCCTGCCAGGCAGAGATCATCGAGCTGAGACGCACAGTCAACGCCCTGGAGATCGAGTTGCAGGCCCAGCACAACCTGGTGTGTAGTGTCCAGACCTGCTGCTGAGCAGTGTGGAGTTGGAGGCAGAGTCACTGGGATGCCCTGGGGCCACTCCCTCTCCTTAGTGACTCTCTTGGAAGGCCATGCAGGGACCTTTAGAGGGGCCAGCTGTGTGACAGCCTTTGTCTTCTCCTCTGCAGAGAAACTCTCTGGAAAACACACTGACAGAGAGCGAGGCTCGCTACAGCTCCCAGCTGTCCCAGGTGCAGTGCCTGATCACCAACGTGGAGTCCCAGCTTGGTGAGATCCGGGCTGACCTGGAGCGTCAGAACCAGGAGTACCAGGTGCTGCTGGACATCCGGGCCAGGCTGGAGTGTGAGATCAACACGTACAGGGGCCTGCTGGAGAGTGAGGATTGCAAGTGAGTATGGGCTGAAAGGCTCTTCTAGGGGTGAGTTGTTTTCTTGCTTAAAATGAACTTATACCTTCAAATATCTGTAGACGTTCAAAGGCATGTCTGGATACTATTCTGACTCTTTTCAGTGTCTTCCCATGTGTTTAATGCACTCTGCTCTAACTTACTCTAATGGTTTCCTTTTTCCAGGCTCCCTTGCAATCCCTGCGCCACAACCAACGCATGTGACAAGCCCATTGGGCCCTGTGTCTCTAACCCCTGTGTCACAAGACCTCGGTGTGGGCCTTGCAACACCTTCGTGCGTTAGAGTTACCGTTGCCAGAAGGGGGACAAAGATACCAGTTACAGCTTAACTCCGGCTCATCCTAAGACCTCAAAAAGCAACCACACGGGAAAAAGACAGACTGGTTCCTGGGGTCAGCTGCAGACTGCAGAGCACTTCCTGGCTTGATCCTCGAGCACAGGAGATGCAAAGTCTGTCTTTTAAGGAACCTACAATAGTATCGAAGACTGTCTTCCGTCACAAGGCTGTGTCTACATACCCAATGTTATACGTTAATAAGACTTATCCGAATGTGACTTGAAAATAGTTCCATTGAGTGTGGGTGAGTTGGTTGCCATGCTTGTGAAACAGAGCATAAGTGGACTTAATGGTTTTGTTTGTTTGTTTGTTTGTTGTTTTGGTCCCACTTTTTGTCTTTGTCGTTGCAATACAAATCCTTTGTTTGTCCTCCCAATAAACTCTTATTCTGGCATGGAAATCCTAATTGTCTGTTCTGTTCAACATTAACCAGTGTTTTCCCATTAGATGAAAAGTCCATTCACCCCCTATGCCCTGTGTGTAGCCTGTGGTTTCTGTCAAGGAAAAAGCCTCTTTTAGATGTCACCAGTCAGCACCAAGGGAATGGAAAGAAGAGGTGGGTCCAGGTCTGGGTGGTGTTAGTGACTTTGGTCCAGGTTGGTCTCGCCAGTAGGTAACATTTGTGTTGAGCCTTAAAAGTAGAGAAGAAACATCCAGAGGAGAAGAACATTCCAGGAAGAGACATCAGCAAGTCAAGAGAGAGAACAAAGCTGCACCTGTGGAGCATGAAGGGGCCAGCGTGACAGCAGTGACGAGCAGCAGTGGGGCAGAGTGGGAAGTGGCTGGGGGTGGGCAGGGCTCACTGGTTCTGGGGAGGAACTGATTCTATCTATCTATCTATCATCTATTTTTGTGTTGTGTGTGTGTGCATGCATGCACATATTTATATGGAAGCCAGAAGTTGATACTTGACATTTTCCTCTGTCAATGTCCACCTTGTTTGAGACAAGATCTGTCGCTGTACCAGAGCTCACCAATTAACTAGTCTAGTAGACCAGCAAATCCCACAGATCCTCTCATCTCCACCCCTCCCCCAGTGTTGGGCTTACAGGCACACAGCAGGGCATCTGGCTTTCTGTGTGGGTGCTAGGGACCCTAACTCAGGCCCAGCAAGCTCTTTGCAGACTGAGCTGTCTTCTCAGCCTCTCATTTTATTTCAAGTAAGAGAAAAGTCTCAGGAATGTTAAAAGGATGGGTTAGCTGGCATCACCATGAAAGGATTGTTTTGGTGGTTGAGTGGGAAATAGGTTCCCAGAACAACCAGATGGAAAATTCTGTGGTGGCAATGTCAGCTACAGGTCAAGTTGTTTTGATTCTGAAAGGAAATCACTGATATTGAGCATCTATGCACATTCCCACCAGTCAACGGAATGTAAGATAAGAGATGCCAGAAATCACATGAATTGCTCAAACCCTGGGAAGATAGGATCATGATGCAGCATGCCCCTGGTCGTTACGAAACTCATATTTTAACACCTTGACAATGTCGTGTGCCAGGCAGATGGGTGAGGCTCACCTGGTTCCTATCTGAGCCCAAGGCAGGTGTATGGGTGAAGGTACCTATTTCTCTCATTTTTTAAAAACATGCAGGGATAGACACCCATCTGAAATTTAAGGACTAAAGAGACTTACAGGGTTCCCACAGACTTGTGTATAAGAAACTCAATCTTGTGCCTCACAGTGGTTGGAACACTCAGCGTGGACACAAGTGACTTCACGTGAAGGCCCAGTAAGGTTGCTGGTGGCCTCTATGTGCTGCTCGTAAAAGTGTGGGGTGTGATAAATTTTAATGTAAATGTTTGAAAATTAAAAAAGTGGATAAAGATTAACAGGATGTAAGCCAAACTCCTGAAAATTTGGGCTTTCAAATTGATGCTTTAGTTTTTGTCCTTTAACTGTGTCTCTGGCTTAATATCTCTGTTCCTGATGTGTTACATGGCCTTTCTGAGCCTTAATTCTCTAGGCTGTAAGAAGAAAGAATAATAACCACCTTTCCATTTAATTTTTCTCCTCCCTTCCCTCTCCCTTCCACCCCACATACATGTACTTTGTATGTGAGCTTGTGTGAGTGTGTGTGTGGGCTTGTGTGAGCATGTGCATGAGAAGTCAAGTTTATCTCATATTTTTTTCTACAGTCATCTTCTCTCTTGCATTTTGAGGCAGGGTCTCTCAGTAGACCTGCAACTTATTGATTATGCTAGGTTGGATGGCCAGGGATCCTTGTTTCCCCGTCTTCTCAGTGTTGGGGGCCACTGGTGAGCACCCAGCATTTTACACAGGCTCTGAGGACCCAAATTCAAGTTCTCATGCTTACTCAGCAACCACTACCATTGGATTTCTCTCTCTAGTTCCACACAGTTAAATTACACACACACACACACACACACACACACACACACACACAGAGAGAGAGAGAGAGAGAGAGAGAGAGAGAGAGAGAGAGAGAGAGAGAGAGAGAGATTATTGTGTTTGTGAGCTCTGGGTTTGACTAAGAAGCCCTACCTTAGGAGCCAGATGGATCAAGGACATCATGGGAAGGCTTACACAATCAACTAACCTGGGCTAATAGGGACATGCAGAGACGGACAACCAGGAAGCCTGCATGGGACTGACCTAGGCACTTTGCATATATGTTATAATTGTGTCTATTGCTCCTCTTATGGGACTCCTAACAGCAGGGACAGGGGCTGTCTCTGACATTTTTTTTACAGGTTTTTGGGACCCTATTTCTCATGCTGGGTCTCCTTGATCAGCCGTAACACATGTGGGGGTGCTTAGTCTTACTACAACTTGATATGCCATGCTTTATTGACATCCATGATAGACTTGCTCTTAACTGGTTGGAGAAGAAAGAGGAGGGCATTGAGGGGGGGAGAGGAAAATGGGAAGGAGGAACTGGAGGGGAGGTTGTGGGGAAAGGCTGCAGCCGGGGTATAAAATAAATTAGATGGGAAAAAAAGCCCTACCCCAAAAGAGTAAAGTGGAAAAGTGGTCAAAAGAATAAAATGGAAAAGATGAAAAGAAGTTTCCTGAGACAGCAACCTTGGGCCTTCTCATGTATGCATATAACACAGATGCACATGTACCCCTCATGAGCCCGTGTGTGAACATATGTACACATGTACATGCACAAACACACGAAAGAAAGCAACAAGAAAAGTATGTGATAAATGAGTAATGGGGACAGGGAAGAAGAGAGGTGTGTGGCCCATGGCTACAAAACCAGTTGGAGAGGAGGCCAAAGGTCCCATTGGGAGTGGCTCCCGAAGGTTGCATGGCAAGCGATAGACCATCCCTACCCAGAGTGAAATCCTTCTGAGAAAGGCGTACTGTGGGGGCGAGGGAGGTGACGAAGACGAAAGCTCCAAGACTGCTCTTGGACATAGTCCAGGTCCAATTAGCTCTAACCCCAAGGCAGCAGATCTTGAGTTGAAATGCAGAGGCACAGATGTGGACTGGTGGGAGGAAGGGAGGCCTTGGTTTCGAGACGGGTTGAGAAGCTGTGGTGAGTGTCATCACACAGTTGGACCCAAAGGAAAGGATTTTAGAAAGTGGATGGGGCTTGGATGTAGTTCAGAGCGCAGAATGTTTGCTTAACATGCATGAAGCCAGAGGCTCAATCCAAGCATCGCAAATGATAGGCTTGGTGTGTACACTGTAATCCCAGCACTCCAAAAAGTGGAGGCAGGAGGAGCAGAAGTTCAATGTCCTTTCTGGCTATGGAGTTTGAGGCCACCCTGGGTTCTTTGGGACCCTATTTCAAAGAACAAAACAAAATAAAAGCTAAAAAGAAACAAACAGAAACAAAACCAAAAAGGAAGGGAAATCCATATCTGCTTGATTCCTGTACACTTAAATCAGTTCAGCTCTGCTCTGAGATTGATACTGGAAGAAAGAAAAAAGAAAAGAAAAACCAGGAAGGAGGAGGAAGCACAGAAGGAGACAAGGAGAAGAGAGCAAAAGGTGCTGGTGGAGGAGGAGGAAGAGGCTGAGGAGGGATTGGGGAGGGAGGGCAGGATTTGGAGAAGCAGGAAGGATAAATGAAAAGAAAGAAAGAAAGAGTAGACTTTTGTCTTGGACAATCTGTAGGTTTCCGTTTCACTTTAAGGATGTTTGCAGACCCACCCACCATTGCCGGCTTCATCTTCCCTTTCAAGTCCTACATTGAACTCTACCCACAGCCCGGGAATATCTTTTTTTTTTCTTTTTGTTCTGATGAGAAAGGGCCAAGCCCTCCTCCTTGTCACCTTGGCACTGTGCTCTTTGAAGGTGGAATGGCTCCCCATGTTAACAACCACGATACCAACAGGATTAGGCATGGAGCTCGATTTTGAAAGGACATCGTTGACAAGAACGGAGTTGCAGGGATCTTTTGAGTGAAGCTCACCGCAAGGGAAATTAAGAACTTAAGTGATTTGGCCACAGAATGACTGGTTTTGTGCCCAACTTTTCTTTTCTTTCAGTTCATCAAATGTGTAAGGGAAAAGGCAGGAAGTTGTGTGTCTCAGGGTTCCACCCAGGACCTCGTGATGCCTGTCCTTACTGATCCTCTTTCTAGAGGTCAGGGTTTCTCTGGTTAGACAGGCTTAACTTAACTGACTGCAGCAATAAAAAGTGTGCATTAAAGAAAAGTTTAGGTTCTAACAGAGAGACCAGGGTGTGGCCAAAGAAATGTTCTCTTTTTCCTTTAGTGAGCTAAATTAGCTGATAATAAGCAATCTTATGTTAATTGTGCACTCAATTAAACAAACAGATTGAAAAATATCTGCTTATGAATCTACCTAGATGTAAAAAAAATACCTTGGATTTATATATTTACTTATAAAACCATAAAACTACAATGCTTATGAATGTATGTATATATGTATGTATCTAACCATCTATCCATGCATTTATCATATATCTATCATCTATCTCCCTATCTATCCATCCATCTTGTCTCTGAGAAAAGGAGATTTTAGCAAAAATGTGGTAAAAGTCAGCGAGGTCCTCAACATTATTAAAAAATATGTATTTCTATGTGTGTGTTCTGCCTGTGAGCACGCAGGTGTACCTAGTATGTGCAATGTCCTTAGAGGTCACCAGAGGGTGGTGGTGAATTTCCCAGAATTCACCACCAGGACCAGAGTTAACAAATGGATTTGAGCAACCATGTGGATGCTGGGAACTGAACTCAGGTCTTCTGGAAAAGCAGCCAGAACTCTAAGCCACTGAGTCGTCTCTCCATCCCCCCCAATATTAGTTTTTGAATTTTAAAAATCATTGGAAAGCTCAGGCTGGCAGTAGTTTTAGTTCTCTCTCCTCCACACTGGTTTCACAGTGTGAAGAGAAAGGCGTACCTGCTCCTGAAGCTTTCGTCTGGAAATTAAACCTTGTCACTGCTATTCCCATTATTAGCTGAGTCACTTGGTCATATCTGACTTCAAAGAGTGCTGAATTTGAACCCATTCCTGTCACATATCAGAAAGCCAGCAAGACATGAGTAGTTGGTGATTTTCGCAGTAATGACCACTGTGTGTGCTTTCCCTGGGGCTTTATTTGTGGGACTTCTTGAGTCAAATGGTGGTGTGTCTCTCCAAAAGGATCAGCATTCTTATCTGCTGGTATATTCGGATACCATCATCTGGGGGCTTCTATAGTTAGGGAGTTTTGCAGACCACTGAGGTAAAGAATCAGTTTTTCCCACAGTTCTTTGGTGTAGGAGTTGGTGGGCTGAGTCCAGGCCGTCGTTTTACAAGGCTGTGGCCCTTTGCGGACCTAGTTTCTTAATTGCAGAGGTGTCGCTGTCTAGGGTGACTCCAAGACTTTGTGGTTTCTACCTCACTAAAAGATCATTAACGTTGAAATTCAAGCTTTCCAAGTTCAAAAAATATCCTATGGGACAGGCAGTCTCCAAGTTCAGTTCAGCCCTCCGAGCACTTAACTTTTTTCCCTGATGATTGTCGGATGCACATGCTATCTTGCTTGCTCTCTGATGCTTTTAAAAAGATTTAGACTTAACAAAAAGTGTATTTATTTGTTTGTGTCACGTGGGTTATTTCAAGCATCCAAGCTTGTCATATAATCTGAAATAACTTCTGCATTTGCCCCCAGCTCCATGTGGTTATTTCAACATAAATGTAGTACTCTAAACAAAGAAAAAAAATTCAGTTTCTCCATCAGTAGCTGCATTTCAAGTGTCGTGTGTGTGTGTGTGTGTGTGTGTGTGTGTGTGTAAGAGAGAGAGAGAGAGAGAGAGAGAGAGAGAGAGAGAGAGAGAGAGAGAGAGAGAGAGAGTTAGCACATGTGTGCGGAAGTTAGAGGACAGCTTGCGGGAATTGGTTTTCTCCTTCTACCATGTGGGTCCCAGGGACTGAGCACATGGCAGGCTTGGTAGCGAAGCTCCTTTGCCCACTGAGCCACCTCCATGGTCCATTAACAGAACATTTCTAGTGGCACAGAATATTCTATAGCAAGCAAAGCACTGCTCCCAGATCCAGGATTAAGTGAGCACACTAACAGCGGGTGAGTGAGTGAGGGTTGCCAGTGCCATAATTTTCTAATTGATACCTTTGACTCCACTTTAATACAAAAAACAAGTCATATTTAATTGTGAGTTCATTTAATAGAAACCTATTGAATGCTTTGCACACACTGCTACTGTAAATTAGTAAATAAAAGAGCCGTGTGTGTGTGTGTGTGCGTGCGTGCGCGTGTCTTTGCAACAACCTTACTTAAGGATGTTTTGATGCCAAGATCTTCCTTAAGAGAAAGAGACAATTTCTGTAGTTTAGGTAAGTTTGAAAAGAAAGGAGATGGTTGCCGACCAGCACCACCACCATCATGACCACCATTACCACTATGGCCGCCACCACCACCACTACCATGACCACAAAAAACAACACTAATTGTAGATCTTAAATAGCACATACACAGGTAAATCCCCATGAATTGCCCAGAACAGATTCTGAGCTACGGGAGGAGGATGCCTCCTTTATTGAACTAGTCCCTTAGGCACACGATTTAATACACTTCCCGGATTAAACAAGATGTGTGTGTGTGTGTGTTTTGTGGTTTTTTTTTTAAATTTTTTTTCCTTTATTACCTGACCTCAGGACCTGTCTTGTGTCTCTAAACAAAATGAAACAAAAAAACCCCATTGATGCCAAGTATGTAATGCCAGTAGGTGAACGCTAGAGGCCGCCAGAACAGAGGGCATGCTTATCCTTTTTTAACCAAAATTTTAGTAGTTGATGAATTTCATCCTTTGACAATTTCATACATGTATATGTATTATGATTGGGCTCATATACTCTTTTGTCACCCTCCTTTCCAGGTTAACCCTTCCTGTCCCTTTCCAGACTCATGGCTTTTGGCCAACCAAGGTGGTTTCTAATAAAGCAGTGTCTGTCGCACAGCAGAAAAAACTCACGATATGCAACATGATTAAGTATAAAAGTAAAACCATGCAAACTAGAAACAAATTAAATGGCACATGTGTGACTCGGAGTTGGAGGCCAACTTTCAAAACACAGCAGGATAAGAAAGGAAAGATGGGGTTGCCCACATGATTGAAAACCCTGTACTTAGCTGAGCCTGGAGGATTGAGTTCCATCCCCAGGACCCACGTGGTGAAAGGAGAGAGTCAACTCTTGAAGGCTGTCTAATGACTACACACAACACACACAAATACACACCATGTATACACACACATACACACTAAATGTGTACATATTTTAAAAATAATAAAGTAATGTTGCAACCTGGGAAAATAATTATTTAAATACAATGTCAAAAATCTTTTCCCATCTGTAGCCTGCTACTTTGAATGATGATGAAAAAATGTGTAGTCCAAGCTGGACTTGAACTTGTGATCCTTCTGATTTGGATAGGTGGGGGAGTGGGGGGAGGATATGGGGGAGAGAAAACCATAATCAGAATATATTGTATTGAAAAATATATTAAAAACATAAAAAGGATACATTTGATGATGAAAATGCAAAATTCAGTGTGAAGCTCCCCAGGTTCAGAGTGCCTATTTTAACTGTCCATTGAGATGTGAAGACATTGGGTTTGGCTAACTTTGATATTTGACATTTATTTCACTTGTAAGTTTTTGTATATAATAAAACTTACAAAAGTAAAAAAAAATCCATGAATGCAGCTAAATACAAATGAAACTTGCATTTTCTGCTGTGTGAACTATTCCCATCAGCGACAAGACCGACAACCCAACAGAAAGATGGCCAATGATACGGAAGGAAGAGATAGTTCACCAGAGAGGAAGCTCAGTATTTAACACACGCTAGACATGCAAATTAAACTTGCTATCTTTCCTGTATCAGGTTGAAGGTCACATTCCTTGACAAGCATCGTGTAGGTGAGGCATGAAGAGAATGGGGCCCAGTGTAATTCGGTTCCTGTATGAAGGGTGATGTGGCAACATCCACACAAATTACAAGCTTAAGAATTCATTGACCCAGAAATTTCTCTTCTAAGAGCTTATGGCAGGGAGATATCAAGGTATGTGTAAACTGATTTAAACTACAGTTATTTTCCACCAAATGGTTACAATAGGAAAATGTCGGAAATAGTAGGAGTAACCTAAATGTCTTTCAGTAAGAAATTTGCCAATGTAGATTACAGCCATAATATAATTCTAAGAAGGATTTCTTTATGCAGTGAATGGAATGATCAGAGAAGTTAAGCACTTGGTCCTGCGAAGTCTTGTCTCCTGATATGGAGAGAAAAGCAATGAAAGGGACTGGAAGGGGCCAGTAGACTGTGCAGTCACCGGCACCTGGGTCTATCCAAGAAGAGCAGTGATGGTGATGATGGGGGAGACTTGGAAAACCACAACTCCAGAGAGGACATCCAGTGACAGACCAGAAGCAGGAAAAGGAGGAAGGGACCCTCTGGCAGTCATCCTAAGAGAGGGTGGCATGGCCACACCTAGCCCCGACTTGTCCTCTCCCTAGAGAAATAGGTTCCCTGTGAGGCTCGAGAGCTTGCTCAGCCCCCCTGACCCAGGCTCTTCTCCAGCTTCCCAGCTATGTCCTCAGCCCCTCCACTGTACAGTAGCTAGTGGCACAGGCAGAACCTTGCCCTGGGAGGGAAATAGGCGTCTCAGCATCTCCCACCCTCATGGCGTAGCTCACATACATACACTTGCCTCCTGGAAGAGGCTCCAGCCACACTAAGTTGACCCCTGTGTTTGTGAAGTTTCCATTCCCTTAAGCAGGTCTCTGGGCTCTTTGTTTGGGTCCACTCTTACTCTCTAGAGCTTGAAGAAGGTCTTAAGAACATCTATCTCGTTTGGAGATGTTCCCCTCTTAGCAGCAGGTGTGACCAGTCGGGGGGGGGGACATTTTCCTGTGTCTCTGTCACCACTTGGCCCTTTGTAGTCCCTGCACTAGATCATACAGCAGTCTTTGGGGTGCAGAAAGACAGAGAACTGAACTCCCATAGCCCTCTTCATAGGGGCCCAGCTCATCTTGTCCTGGGGTGATGGAGGCACAAAGTCTCAGAGTTACTCCTTATCTAGGTGAGGTTCAGAGTCCCTAATCACCTAAGGTTTATGGAGAATCCTCATCTGACCTTACCCATGTCCACTCTAGAACTATTACCCCTTTTCTCTTGGGGTGATTATTGTTCAGGGTTCATCCTTGGACAACTGCCATTACCCCTGCTACCTAGGCCAAAGGTCATCCCTCTCATTACTTCCTATGCTGCCCACACTCCTTTTCCCAAGATACTTTTTATGGGGATGGGTAATGGAGTGCAGGGGATTGGCTGCCCACTACCATAGTCCCAGAAAAAGTGGACCCTCACCTCTAGATTGATATAGGACTGAGGGAAGCGAGCTTCGTGCTGGAGAAGAATGTAGAGGTCACCTTTACCTTTCTTTCCCATTCTGTCACAGGTGGTAGGCATTTAAGTCCCAGGCTTGGATTCTCCATCGGATTTTCTATTTGAAATTAAAGAATTGTTGTTCTGAGGAAGATACCCCTATGTATTTTATGAACACACACATGCACACACACACACAAACACACATACACTTGCACACACACATATACCCATGTACGCATGCACTTTATTGTATATTTGCAATAGCCAGTGCTTATCTAACTGTATGTGACTGGCCATTGTTCCATGTGTTCTATCTGCATGTGTGCTGTGAGGTATTCACCAGGGAAGACCTCTTGGACACAGTTCAAGCCAATAGAAAGTATTCAGGGGCTTTCTGAAAACTACAGACTTTGCTTTTGTTTGGGCAGGAAGCTGCTGCCCATGTATGGATTCTAAGGTCTGAATGGTGCTTCTATCATGGCATCAGATGTACAAGGCCTGGGGACCTGTTACATGTACCCACTAATTTCATCACTGCAGCTCTGAGATCAGTGCTATTGTTATCACAGTTTCTAGTTTGCAGATGAGAAAATGGAATCAAATAGGGGTCAAGTAATTGTGGGAGCAGAGAAGGGTGCTGAGCGACAAGAATGCTGAATGATGGGACAAGGAAGACAGAGAAGACACTTCACTGAATTCTCTTTTGTATTTTTTCATATTGGGTATTTGTGTATTGCTACTGTAGCTGGTCACAAGGGTATAAGAGAAGTTTATTTAACTCACAGTTCAAAATGTTCGATGGCATAGTGTCAGCATCGGCACCCAGGAGAGAGAAAGAACACATTCCCAGACAGTAAACCTTGAGAGAGATCTCAGCTCCAGGTGGGAAACCAGAAGGCAGTTCACAAGTCAAGCTCGGGCTTTCATAGCCGTGGAGTAAAGGAGGACCATAGGACAAACCCACAGACCCAGAGGCGGGCTCAAGGGGAGGGAGTGCATGAATCTCGCTGTGAAGGGGAAATAGAATGGATATTACCAGTTCATGGGGGTACGGATCTGGGAGGGGGGATGGGGAGGGGAACAGGAGAGATCAGGTGGAAGGAGGATGGAGGGAGAGAGTACTGGGGGGAGACAACTGGAATCTTGGGGGTATCTCTGGAATAAGCTAGAAATCTAGAGCAATGGAAACTCTCAGGAATCTATTAGGGTGACCCTAGATAAGACTCCTGGCAATAGCCTGAACCGGTCATCTCCTGTAACCAGGCAAGACTTGTAGTGGAGAGACTGGGGCAGCAACCCAGCCACAAACTCTCCAACCTATAAAGTGTTCCAGCCTACAAGGAGTGCTGAGAAAAAGATGGCACAGAAATTGTGGGAGTGATCAATTAATGACTGGCCCAGTCTGAGTCCCATACTCTGAAAGAGACCTCCCCCCCCACCACACCCAGGACCAGGACCCAAAGGCCGGCTACCCAGAGACCTAGGATAGAACCAAACACGAATGACAGAAAGGTCAATGAAACGATTCCTAATGATATCCTGCTATATTCATTGATTGGTACCTAGCCCAACTGTCATCAGAGAGACTTTACCCAGCAACTGATGGAATAGATGCAGAAACCCACAGCCAAACATTAGGTGGAGCTCTGGGAATCCTGCAAAAGAGGAGGACGAAGGATTGTATGGATCAGTGGTGTCCAGGGTACCACAGGAGTACCCACAGAACCAGCTAAACCTGGGCTCATAGGGGCTCACAGATATTGAAGGAGGGCCGCTTGTTGGTTCCTGGCTGCTCAGTCCCAAAATAATCACACAGAAACTGTACTAATTAAATCACTGCTTGGCCCATTAGCTCTAGCTTCTTATTGGCTAACTCTTACATATTAATTTAACCCATTTCCATTAATCTGTGTATCACCACAAGGTCACGGCCTACCAGCAAAGTTGCAGCATGTCTGTCTCTGGCAGGGCTACATGGCTTCTCTCTAACTCCTCCTTCTTTCTCCCAGAATTCAGTTTAGTTTTCCCACCTACCTAAGTTCTGCCCTATCAACAGGCCAGAGCACTTTCTTATTCACAAATGGTATCCACAGCAAATGGAGAGAATCCCACATCACTTCCCCTAAAAGGAAGGTTTTAACTTTAACATAGTAAAATTACATATATCATAACTGAGGAAAACTATAACTATCAATTCTTCAGAGATTAGACCGACAACCAGGGAGCCTGCTTGGGACTGACCTAGGCCCTCTGTACATATTTACAGTTCTGTAGCTCGGTCTTTGTGTGAGACTCCTAACAGTGAGAGCAGGGGCTTTCTTTGACTGTGTTGCCTGCTTTTGGGACCCATCGCCTCATCCAGTCTTAGAAGAAGAGGTGCCTAGTCCCACTGCAACTTGATATACCATGGTTAGCTGATATCCATGGGATGACTGCCTGTAGCTGAAGAGAAATAGTGGAGGAGGAATGGATGGGGTGGGGGAGAGGAATGTGGAAGATAGGAGGGAGGCGAAACTTTGGTTGAAATTTAGTTGGGGTGTAAAAACAAACAAATAGACAAACAAATAAAAAGCTATCTTTGAGGAGACTCAGTCCCCGAGATCAGCAGCATTGCCTTCTAAAGGCCCTAAGGACCCCCCTATGGGGTCACCCTTTTAAGGGTCCTACATTGTCTCACATTACTGCAGTGAGGACTATGCTTCCAACACACAGACTAGGGGAACACATTTAAACCGTGCCCAAATTGTCATCAATACTCTGAGATTGCGTTACCTGTCATAGAAACAACGGAATAGAAGGATGTGTGTGCTGTGGACATTGCTGTGTTAGGCCTCACTCTCAAGTGCCAGGCTTGGGGACAGTGCTGTGGCAGGGACCAGAAAACTCATCTGGGGATGAGTATGATCTAGCATTAACATGTCCTTCTGGACACTGGTATCATCTTCCAAAAAATGTAAGCATTTTCAGATTGAGTGTATAAGGGGTCCAGGTCCAACATATGTTAGAATATCAAGTCTAACCCACTTTAGAAACTGTAAGCATATGACTTCATAAGTGCTCACATTCTGACTTAAAATAAGAGAGGCATGAATTTGGAGATCTGTCTTATATAACGCCTAACTTAATCGAATGGTTGGTTTCAAGAAAAAAAAGTGGCAATGATGTGGAGCAGTGGTTCTCAACCTGTGGGTGGCGACCCCTTGGGGGTGTCGAATGACCCTTTTGCTGGGGTCATGTATCAGATAGTCTACATATTAGAGATTTATATTATGATCCAGTACAGCAGCAAAAATTATGAGGTAGCAACAAAAATGATTTTATGGTTGGGGGTCACCACAACCTGAGGAGCTGTGCTGAAATAAAGGGTTGCAGCATTAGGAAGGTGGTCAGATGCTGATGCAGAGCATCTGCCAGGATGTGGCATTAGTATGGGACATCCCACTGTTATCCCAGGGAACCAAGTGCTTTTGGAAAGTCACCATGCAGGGCAATTCTGATGCGAAACCAGCCTAGAAACTCTGGACCCAGTGATGGCTCAAGGGGTTCCTAGTGGCCCAGGTTCCTTATCAGGTCAAACACTGGGATCCACATCAGGTCCAAGTTGTGCGTTTCCCATTCTTGTTCCTCTTTTGCCCTGTCCTGAGTTTGCCTAGCCTTTCTAAGCGATGGCTTCACTTCCAGCTCCTCTCCAAAGGAAAGATAAAGGAAAGGGAAGGGGCTGTGTTATTTGGCCCAGATTCTCATCTCTACCCCTATTCCCTTACGCTCCTGAGAGTGGAGACCCCTGGCTCCGGGGTTGCCATTATCATCCCTAGACCATGGCAAGGTCCTGAAGTTCAAAGTGGAGACAGGAATGGTCACACATTTCAGAACCTGTACTTGGAGTCTAATCTGTGAATTCTCATCTCTTTTCAAAACATTTGATTCCCTGAGATAACACTGGGATTCCCCAATCCTAGCCACATCCTGACAGACGTTCTTCATAATTTCCTCTTTTTATTCCCCTTGAAACTAAGCATTCAATCAAGTTTAGAGCTTAATTCAGTAAGGAAAACTATGAGAAGTAATAAGACCCCAGGGAAGATTTTATCTGAAGTTGGTTGCCTAGAAGCTGTATAAGCACACAAAATCTATGGCTGTGTTTCTGGCAGTGAATCTTTCCACTTATTTCACATTGCTGTTTATTTTTAGAGCTTTATTTATTTTATGTATATGGGTGTTTGGTCTGCATGTATGTCTGTACACTGCTCATGTATTGGGTGCCCACAGAGGTCAGAAGAGAGTATTGAGTCCTCTGGAACTGGAATTGCAGATGGTTGTAAGCTGCCATATGGGTGCTGGGAACTAAAGCTGGGTTCTCTGTCAGAACAACCAGTGTTACTTATTTACTTACTGATTTATTTATCTATTTTACATCCCAGCTTCAGTTTTTCCTCCTTCTTCTCCTTCCATCCCTCTCCTTTCCCACTCCACAGCCTACTCCATTTCTGTTCGGGAAAGGGCAAGTCTCCCATGGATATGCACAAAACATGGCATATCGAGTTGCAGTAAGACTGAGCACCTCCCCATGCATTAAGGCTGGACAAGGCAACCCACTATGAGGAATAAGGTCCCTAAAGCCAGTAAGAGTCAGCGACAGGTCCTGCTCCCACTGTTAGGAGCCCCACAAGAAGACCAAGCTACACAACTGTCACATAAATGCAGAGGGCATAGGTCAGTCCCATGCAGGCTCCCTGGTTGTCAGTTCACTCTCTGTGAACCCCTGTGAGCCAAGGTTAGTTGGTTCTGTGGGTTTTCTTGTGGTGCCCTTGACACCACTGGATCCTAAGGTCCTTCCTCCCCCTCTTCCGCAGGATTCCCCAAACTCCGCCTAATATTTGGCTGTGGGTTTCTGCATCGGTTCCCATCAGTACCTGGAGGAAGCCTCACTGATGAGAGTTAGGCACCAATCAATGAGTATAGCAGAATATCATTAGGAATCATTTCATTGCTTTGTTTTCCTCCAGTCATGTTTGGTTCTATCCTAGGTCTCCTGGTCACCCAGCCTGTGGGTCCACATCCCCAGGCAGTGTTAGCGGTAGTCTTACTCTCTTCGCATGGGTTTTAGGCTAGACTAGCTGACCACTCCTCAGTCTCTAGGCCAACCTTATCCAGCACTCCTCTTAGGCAGGAGAGACTGTAGGTCGAAGGTTATGTGGCTGGGTTGGTTTTCCACTCCCTTCACTGAAAGTCTTGCCTGGTTACAGGAGACGGCCAGTTCAGACTGCACATCTGCTATTGCTAGGTGCCTTAGCTGGGGTCATCCTTGTTGATTCCTGGGAGATTTCTTTGTGCCAGGTTTCCCTGACCCTGAAATGCCTCTCCTTCCAGTAGTCTCTTTCAGTGCTCTCCCCTCCACCTGATTGCTCATGTTCCCATCCCTATCTGCTCACAGTCTGCACATGAAATCTCTATTTCCCCTTCCTAGGGAGATCAGGTGTCTGCCCTTGAACCCTCCTTGTCACCTAGTCTCTCTGGGCCTGTAGATTGTAGCATAATTGTCCCTTATTTTACAGCTGATATCTCCAGTCATGAGTGAGGACATGCCATGTTTTCTTTCTGGGTCTGAGGTACCTCACTCAAGATCTAGACAGAATTCTCAACAGAGGAATCTCAAATGACTGAGAAAATGTTCAACATCCTTAGCCATCAGGGAAATGCAAATCAAAATGACTCGGAGAGTCCATCTTACACCTGTTAGAATAGCTAAGATCAAACCCACAAGTGACAGCTTTTGCTGGAGAGGATGTGGAGCAAGGACAACATTCCTCCATTGCTGGTGGGTCTTGTGGAATATTATTTTAATATGTGTTACGTTTGTTTATGTTGTGGAATATTTATTTTAATGATGCAAAAAATGTGGTGCATTCTTTTATATTGCATTTGTTTAACTGTGTGAAGCTGTGTTACTTTGTCTAAAACACCTGGGTGGTCTAATAAAGAGCTGAGCAGCCAATAGCCAGGCAGGAGAAAGGATAGGTAGGGCTGAGAGGCAGAGGGAATAAATAGGAGGAGAAATTTGAGAAAAGAGGAAAAGGAGCAAGAAAGGAAGGAGACTAAGGCACCAGAGCCCAGCCCCCAGCTACACAACCAGCAATGGAGTAAGAAGTAAAGAAAGGTGTATGGAATAGAAAAAGATACAAGCTCAGAGGCAAAAGGTAGACGGGATAATTTAAGTTAAGGAGAGTTGACTCCAAACAAGCCAAGCTAAGACTGGTCATTCATAAGAAAGAATAAGCCTGTGTGTAACTTATTTGGGAACTGGGTAGCAGGCCCCCAAAATAGCAAAGAAAAAAAGCAGGTGGGAGAGTAAATTTGTACAGCTGCTTTGGATATCAACATCTCCGAAAACTGGGAATCAGTCTATCACAAGACCCAGACTCTTGGGCATGTACCCAAAGTGTGCTCAATTATACTACAAGGACATATGTCCATAGCAGCTTTATTTGTAATAACCAGAACCTGGAAACAGCCTAGATGTCCCTAAACTGAGGAATGGATAAAGAAAATGTGATTCATTTGCACAATGGAGTATTATCCAACAGTTAAAAACAATGATACCATGAAATTTTCAGACCAGTATTCTAAGCCGTCTCTCTAGACCTTCAATGTTCTCATTTTAATGAAATGTCTTGACTTTCAGTGACCCTCCCTCCCTCCCTCCCTTCATCTCTCCCTCCCTCTTCTTCTTTCTCTTTTCCCGTTTTCTTGTCTACTTCCTTTCTTTGTTCCTCTCCTCTTTCCTCCCTCCCTTCCTCCTTTTCTTCCTTCCTCTTTCCCCTTTCTTCCCTTTTTTCTTCCCCCTCACTTCCCTTCTGTTACTTTCTCCTTTTTCTCTTCCTCATTCTCTCCTTCTTTCATTTCCACCTCTCCCTTCCCATTTTTCTTCCTTTGCTTCCTTCCTCTCTTTTTCTTTCCTTCCTTCGCTCCTTCCTCTTTTCTCTCTTCTTTTAGTCGTTTCCACACCCCTTCTTTCTCTCTTGCTCCTTCATTCCTTCCATCCCTCCCCCTCCTTCTCTTTTCCTCTCCCTATCTCCTTCTTTTTCTCCCTCCCTTCTTTCCTCCTTCCCTCCCTCCCTCCTTCTTCTTCCCTCCTTCTCTCCTTCCTTCCATTTCCTTTTCCCTTTCTCATTTTTCCCTTCCCCTTCCTCCTTCCCTCCCTTCCTCATTATCTTTCCTCACTCCATTCCTTTGTTTTCTCTCCTTTCCTCCTTTCCTTCTTCATCTCCATCTTCTATTCCAGAAAAGCCTGGGGCTGGGGGTAACAGGTGCTGCCCTGAGCTCTTCCTGCCTGTGTATAGAAGTGTCAATGTTCAGTCCATTGCAGCCCTAAGAGAATGTGGCTCTCCAGCCTTTTGCAGTTTTATGGCGAGTCTATCTGCATTTCACAAGTCAGTTATTACTCGTGATTGATGCTCACCTGCCAAACCTAAACAAACGTGCAGCACACATCCACATACCTCACACAGACACAAATATTTGCTTTGCTCACATGGCTGGGGAGAGAACGCCATTCTACCTGGGAGGAGCCTCAGCATCAGGCCCTCAGCTGCAGCCTCTGGGTGGGCAAAATACTCATCCATTTCTTATTCTTCTAGTTCTTTAGGGCGGGCATCCATGAAAACAGGCTGCATGGCCAGTCAGAGAAGTCTCCTTTTTGCCACCAGAGAAGATTCAGGAGAGGAGCCAGAGCAGATTCTTTGGCCAGCTTCTTCTTCCTCTCCCCAACCTAGCTAATGACAGGTCTTTTCCCAGATGTATTTTTACCCTCTGGACAAATAGCAGTTGGGTCGAGTGGGGCTTTTTTTATGAGTTGAGGTACTCACGTCTGGAAAATAAACAACCAGCTAATGAGACGTTCTTATGGAAACCAGCATAAATAATAACAAAGCAAACATCCTGTCCCCCGTGCCAACACCCCTGGGTGAGGAGATATAAAAGCTGCTGTCCAGCTGGCCACTGTCAGACCTAGGGGAAGCTCGGCCGCGTTCCTGACCTGCGACCTGACCGGCCTGGGACCATGGGGTGCTGCCCGGGAGACTGCTTCAACTGCTGCTCCCAGGAACAAGACTGCTGTGAGGAGTGTTGCTGCCAGCAGGGCTGCTGTGGCTGCTGTGGTTCTTGCTGTGGCTCCTGCTGTGGCTGTGGAGGCTCTGGCTGCGGATCTGGCTGCTGCGGGTCTGGCTGCTGCGGGTCTAGCTGCTGTGGATCTGGCTGTGGGGGCTGCGGAAGTTGCGGAGGCTGCGGAGGCTGCGGGGGCTGCGGAGGCAGCTGCTGTGGCTCTGGCTGCTGTGGCTCCGGATGCTGTGGTCCAGTGTGCTGTCAGCCCACACCTGTTTGTGAAACGAAATGAAGACCCTCCCCTCTATACCTGAGGCAGTGTTGGGGACAGCCTCGGCCTGTTCAGATGGAGACCTCCTCATTTCCTGACTCCTTCATACCTCCAAGACCTGCCTCTCATGCTCTTTCTGAGAGGAGAGCTTGTCCTGGTGTGTAAGGCACTCAGGACCAAAGAGCCATTTCCTGGCAAAAAATTATAACTGAGTTCCAATGAGGTGGTGGTCACCAGGTTCGATGTTTGCATGAAGTCAAATGCCTTGCAGCTATGATACATTCTCTTACTCTTTGGGCCTGTTGGTCCACCCCAGATTTCTCCTCTGAAACTTTGTCAACCTTTTAATAAATTCAAGCATGCTGGCTACCCTATCAGTCTTCCTGGCTCTTCCTTCAACCCTCCAAGGGCCCACTAGGAAGATTTACTCTGGCATCCACCTAGGGACTGCACAGTACAGTTTGTGCACCGTACAGTACCGTTTGCTGATCTCCTGCACCAGTTCTGGGAGGCTATAGATTCTGGAGCCCTCCCTGAAATAAGGAATGCTGTAGGGTTGTGGCCTGGGGATCTGTGCTTTTAACAGGAACACAGGTAATTATCTACATGGAAGGTGAGGGTTTGGATAGACTGCAGACAGAAGCCCCTGCATGCAGTATGAGATTCACTTAGGGAGTTGTTAACCAATACCTGGGAGTCACCATTAGCTGTGGTACCCATCATCTCTAGAATCTGGAATGCCCGAGGGCCATGTTTCTAAAAATAGCAAGATAAATGCTGATTTTACTGTATTTAATCCCGTTCAGGATGCATGCTTACTTTCTGTATTGTGGTTCTCGAATGATTTTGCAGGCTTTCAGACCTAAATCTTGAGGCAAAGCCAGAGGAGGAGGTTTTGGTAAAAGAATCTTGTTGCTTTTTAATTTAATTAATTTACTTTTTTTCAATGCTAGGGATTGAATTTAGCACTTCATTTGCAAGCTAGACAAAACCTCTACCATTGGGCTGCATCCAGGCCCCCCTTTCTTTCTTTCTTTCTTTCTTTCTTTCTTTCTTTCTTTCTTTCTTTCTTTCTTTCCTTCCTTCCTTCCTTCCTTCCTTCCTTCCTTCCTTCTTTCTTTCTTTCTTTCTTTCTTAATTGTGAAACAGGGTCTCACTAAGTTGCCCTGGCTGTCCTTAAACTTGTAATTCTCCTGCCTCAGCCTTCCATGTAGCTGGCACTATAAACCCGTCCCAGATTGGCTGTGAATGTCAAGCACTCGCGCGGCCGGACCATGTGACTGTGTAGTGAGGATGTTTGTGTGCCTCAGATTCTCCTTCTGGCCTTGGCTTCCTCCTAAGGGGCAAGGCTTTGTTTTGTTTTTCTGTCCTGGACTCAGCTGCAGTTACTCTACTGAGAGGAAGGGAAGAACGCATGTACTGCACAAGCCTTGCTGGGAAGTTAAAACTCAAGTGACAGTGGGTTCAACCCCTTGTTTAGAACGATTTTAAGTAACACATGGGTTAAAATAAAATCTACTCGGGCACTGAGAGAACGGTATTTATTTTTACTTTTGCAAAGGAAAGAGAGGAATGACAGGCTCTCACTAGGTAGCCCTACCTGGCCTGGAACTCCCTATGTAGGTCAGGCTGGCCTTGATCTCAGGTCTGCCTGCCTCTCTCTTCTTAGTACTGGGATTAAAGGTGTACATCACAATTCTTGCACCAAAATTCATATATGAATTTATATACACACAAATATATATATCAATAATTCTTAAAAGGTTGCACACTAAAGGAGCACAGAGAGGAGAAGTGGCCTGCTGACGGCTCTGACAAGTGTCTTAGGACGCCTCCTCTTAAGCATATCCACAAGCACAAGCGGGGGCTGCTGCGTCTACTGTGTTGCCTTTCATTTTTTCTGTCTCATTAAAAAAATCCACGAAAACATAGTCTTTGAAAATTTCAATAATGTTTATAGGTCGGTGTGTTTTACTGCTCTGTAACTCACATATGGCTGAATATTACCATTTGTGGTGCCCAGCTCGATGAGACCTGACGATTGTACACACTATTTTTGTGGTGTCACGGCTGTGTTCAGTTCACGGCAGCGTCCACCATTCTCCAAGTTCCCTGGTTCCCTCTTTCAGTAGTTCACTGTCCCCAGCCCGGCAGCTATCAGCTCTATATATTACGAAGCACTCTTCCGTGTCTAGAATTTCATTAGGAAAGAAATCATATAGGTGTGAACTGTTCTTGCTTAGTGCCATGGCTTTGATACTTATTCAAGGAGCCAGTTTGTTTCTCTCCCTCGTGTGTGTAAGCTCCTGTGTACGACCGCACATGTGTGTGAGGGCGCACAAGCATATGTGGAAGTCAGGGGGCGGCCTTGGATATATGTTCCTTGGGCACTGTTCATCTTTACCCTTCTGAGTCAGAGTCTTTCAATAGTCTGGAACTTCTCAAGTAGGTAGGCTGGGTGGCCAGTGAGTTCCAGGCATCTACCTCTCTCCGCCAGCTTAGCCTTGGAATTACAAGAGCTTTCTATGGGTGCTGTGTTTTTTGTTTTTTTTTTTAAATGGGTCCTGAGAATCAAACTCAAGTCCTTGTTTTTGTACAGCAAGTGCTCTACTGAGCCATCTCCCCAAACCCTAGTTTTTTTTTTTTTTTACTGAATAGCATTTTATTGCAAAGAAAGACAATATTAGAAATTCATCCATTAACTGAAAGACACGTGGATCATTTATCATTTTTTGTTGTTGTAAATAAAGATTTCAGGTGCACACATGTACAAGATTTTATATAAACATATGTTTTCATTTATTTTGGAAAATAATAGGAACCATAGTTTTGGGGAAATGGCGATTGAATTTTTAAACATGTAAGAAAATACCAAATTGTTTCAAAATGGCGGTCACATTTTATATTCCTACTAGCCATGTCTGAGAGTTCCAGTTGCTCCATGCCCTTGCTAACTCTTGACAGCCTTTTTACTTTCAGCTATTTTAGATACATACATACATACATACATATATATAAATACAATTGTGCTTTCAGTTTGGTGTTTTATTATAAAAAGCATTGGGAGCATTATACCTTGCATTTAGAGGATGTGAGATTTGACTTTGCCCTGTTCCCACTTCAGATTCTGTTTTTCCAGTTACTTTTTATGTATAACTAGCCTCTTAAAAACAGACTCTTCAGTCCCCAGAACTTACATCTGCAGAAGGGACATCCTGCCAAGGACGGGACAATGGGACAAACCCACCAAAAGAGCGATGGCCTTGTACTGAGTCGCTGTGATTCAGAGCGACTGATCACTCCATTGCTCATGCCCATGCCATCTGGATGCATGAGTAGAGGTAGTGATTTCTTTGAGGTACCAGCCAGGGTTACCCTTCTTAGCCAGACACAGAGGTTCTCATTTGTTCATTCAGTAAACAGTAATTGCACACTGCTTATGTATCCGTCTTGACTCTGGGTGCCAGGCATGCGGCATTGAATAGACAAAGGCCTTGCCCTTATGGCACCTGGATGATGCCAAAGGATGAATAGTGCTTTAAAGATGAATCAAAGAAGAATAGGCCTGCATAGTTAGAAAAGCTGCCACTACACTCACCAGGGGAGGAGTCTTTGAGGAGATAATACCCCAGCATAAAGGACAGTGGCCTCCCTATCAGTTCTCATCAGAGAGTTTTTTTTTTTTTTTGGTTTTTCAAGACAGGGTTTCTCTGCAGCTTTGGAGCCTGCGCTGGAACTAGCTCTTGTAGGCCAAGCTGGTCTCGAATTCACAAAGATCTGCCTGCCTCTGCCTCCCAAGTGCTGGGATTAAAGGCCACCACCGCCCGGCTAGGTTTTTTTTTTTTTTTGAGTTATTATCAACTACAATCCCATCACCGGCTAACCTGAGGAAGGGAGCAGATGGAGAGGACCTATTATGGCAGGGAGTTGAGGAGCTCCCCACCTTTCCCTCTACAAGGCTGTTGGAAGGCTCCCCTTTCCCACAGCTCAAAAGTAATATCTCAAAGAATGATCCCTTCTAGTATCAACCACGGCCACATCTAGATTCTGCTGCTCTTATACTGGCCTAGTACAAAGTGCTGCCAGGTCCAGGTTGCTACCAGGAGGCTTTTGGGTAATTGTCTATCTCCTTATGGTCTCTCTGCCTGTGAACTTGTCCTCTTTCCCCCACCTCCATAGACAGAGATTTTTATAATAGCAAACCCCTTACTTTCTTGTTTAAACTTTCTAACTTCCTACTCAAGATCTTCTATAGCTTGGTGCCTAAGTAACCGCGGTGGTCCCATCACTGCCTCTTCCTGTCTCCTGTGCTCTTCATCCTGACTGTTCCAAACTGTATTATCAGGCGATTTCCCGAATGTAACTTGCTCTTGTATCTTTGGTTTCCATGGACCGACCTTCTTCTTCTTCTTCTTTTTTTTTCGAGACAGGGTTTTCTCTGTGGCTTTGGAGCCTGCGCTGGAACTAGCTCTTGTAGACCAGGCTGGTCTTGAACTCACAAAGATCTGCCTGCCTCTGCCTCCCGAGTGCTGGGATTAAAGGTGTGCGCCACCACCACCCGGCTCTGGACCAACCTTCTTTAGCATCCGTTGAGGATTCTATCTGGCCATATTATTACTTGAGAAAGCTTTCCTAACTTCCTAAAACCCAAATGAAAATTCCCCCCAGCACCCCCAAAAGCTCTTATGTATCCCTTTGTTACAGTGCTCCTCACAAGATATCACAAACGCTCATGGGTGTAAATGTCTCTTTTTAACCCATACCTCATGACTAAAATTTCTGTGTCACTCCTGCAGACTCCACTGCTGTCCTTGTTGATGGATAAACCAAAGAGAAAATGAGAATAACTGCATCCATTAATGCATGAAGGGAAGGGGGAATGATGGTCAATGCTTCAACCCTCCAGGGGAGGCTAAAACTGATGATGAGAACTCAGGCAAGAGTCGCTCACTGGGCAACAAGGCTTAGCGTTGGTGTTTGGAAACCTGTGGTTTCTCACCTCATCTCAGAGAGCAGCAAAGAGGAATCTGTGAACAAGGCCTTAGGCACCAACCTGGAAAGTCACTTTTTGCTTCACTTCACAAAGCCTGGAAGTAACATCCTTTGAAGAAATTGGTATTTGCTCTTTCTGGAAGTGGCCTGAGGTGACCTGTGAAGATGGCTGGCTACTTTCTCGACCCAGAAAAACCATGCAAATCAAGTGGTTCATATCTTTCCGTTCCCTTTAAGAACACCCATGAAACTGCCCGGGCCATCAAAGTGTGCATGTCTGAAATGCCACCAAGTATCAGAGAGACGCCACTTTGAGGAGGCACTGTGGTGGAGCTGGCAGGGACACCCAGGCCAAACAGTGGAGCTGGACACAGGGTTGGTGATGAAGATGAGAGTGCTGACTTCTTGCTGCACAGATTACAAATGCAGAGAACAATGCTGAGCTGAAGCTTAGATGCAGAACACATCCAGTGAAGAAAGCACCCAAGATGGGCTTACGAACTCATGGCCCAATTAACCCGTACATGAGCTGCCTCCTGCCACATCGAAATGATCTTCAATGAAAAGGAACAAATTGCTCCAAGGTCAGAAGATGAGAGTGCACAGAAGAAAAGGATCCCAGAAGAAATTGAAAAAAACAAAAATTTATGATACAGGAATAAACTCATCATGAAATAAATGAAGATAAAAGTTAAGAAAAGGCTATTTTGGGCTGGAGAGATGGCTCAGAGGTTAAAAGCATTGCCTGCACTTCCAAAGGTCCTGAGTTCAATTCCCAGCAACCACATGGTGGCTCACAACCATCTGTAATGAGGTCTGGTGCCCTCTTCTGGCCTGCAGGCATACACATGGACAGAATATTGTATACATAATAAATAAATATTAAAAAAAACAAAAAAAGAAAAGGCTATTTTTACACTTCTTTACTTTGTGCATCTGTTGGAGGGGCATGCCTGGGACATAGAATATGTGTGGGAGTCAGAGGACAATTTTTGGGAGTTGGTTCTCTTCTTCCACCATGTGAGTCCCCAGGACCAAACTCAAGTTGTAAGCTTCGTGACAGTCGCCTTTACCTACTAAGCCATCTTACTGGTCCCAGTATCTTTCTTCCAGGAGCTCTCAAAATCTGTGTGGAACCTGGAATAGACAGGTACTTCAGTACCACCATCGCCTGGTGCCTGCCACACACCAGGAATGGGCACAACCACTGGGCCAACCTCTGTACCAAGGATACTCTGGAGATCCATTGATATACACATGGAAAGAAGAGATGGAGAAGTAGAGAAACTGTGTCAAGTGTTTTCTGTGGACAGATGCGACCGATGTTCTTGGGTGGAGCTGCTACAGAAGAGGGTGGAGATGGCATCACAGGTTGAATCTATTATATATGACATTGGTGGTGTCTGCTAAGAAGGCTGAGATTTGCAGCCAGTGAGACAGCTCAACAGGTAAAGGTGCTTGTCACCAAGCCTGATGACATGAATTCAGTTCCCAGAATTCACATGGTAGATGGAGAAGATTGACTCTTGGATTGTCCTCTTACTTCCACATGCCTGAACAAATATGCATACACACATGCACAATAAATAAATACAGCACTTTTTTCCCCCACAAGAAGTTTGAGCTGGGTAATGATGGCACACGCCTTTGATCCCAGCACTCAGGAGACAGAGCCAGGTGGATCTCTGTGAGTTTGTGGTCAGCCTGGTCTACAGAGCGAGTTCCAGGACAACCACAGCTACACAAAGAAACTCTGTTTTGGGGGTGGGGGGAAGAAAGATTAAAAAGAAGTTCAGTTTGCTGAAATCCTACAAGTGACTTAACCTTTCTGTTCCTCTACCCTCCATTCTCCATCTGTAACTGCAGAGAATAACCCGAGACTCAAAGGAAGGCCGTGGACTGTAGCCACTGACAGTTCAGTGTGGATGTCCCACCCACGACTGAGCTCCTGTTTGTTTCCTACCCTCCCTGTGTGCCTCTGTGGAGCCTATCATGGCGAGTGGTAAGTCTGTTCCCGGCTTGTCTGCCTGTTACAGGGTAGGTGATCATACTTTTGTAGGCATCTGAGCCTAACCCAGGGGTAGAAGTGGAAGGGCAGAAGGCAGCTAAATTATAAGTTCCTTTCTTCTTTCCTTCTTCATGATGCTAGGATATAGAGCCCATCCATTGTGGAGGTGATGATGCTCATCCCAAGACTACCTGTAGCTTCTGGGATCCCATATTTAGCAAGTCAGTAAATAAATATCTTCTTTATGGGCAGACAAACAACTTCTAGGTCAACAAATGTTGGCATAATAAGATGTTCCTCCAGACACAGGACCCAAACAACAATGAGGAAAAGATGCAGGGGGCCCCAAACAACATGCACCAGTGAGGTATATATAAGGGAGGGCCTTGGAGAGATGTCACACTCAGGCAGCTACCTCCCAGCACTCACTAGAAGCAGAGGTACCTCCATCATGTCTGGCTGCTGCTGTTCTAGGAAATGCCCCTCCCTTCCAGCCGTCTCTCTCTGCTCTACTGAAGTGAGCTGTGGAGGACCCATCTGTCTACCCAGCTCCTGCCGGAGCCAGACATGGCAGCTGGTGACTTGTGAGGACAGCTGTGGGTCTTCGGGCTGTGGCTCACAGTGCTGTCAGCCTTCGTGTTCTGTGAGCAGTTGCTGCCAGCCGGTGTGCTGTGAGGCCACCATTTGTGAGCCTTCTTGTTCCGTGGGCAGTTGTGCTCAACCCGTGTGCTGTGAGGCCACTGTTTGTGAGCCTTCTTGCTCTGTGGGCAGTTGCTGTCAACCCGTGTGCTGTGAGGCCACTGTTTGTGAGCCTTCTTGCTCTATGAGCGCCTGTGCTCAACCTGTGTGCTGTGAGGCCACCATGTGCCAGCCTTCTTGCTCCGTGAGCAGCTGCCAGCCTGTGTGTTGTGAGACTTCACCCTGCCAGCCAGTTCTCTGCTTGCCCGCATCCTGCCAGCCAGTGATCTGTGAGCCCAGCTGTTGCTCAGCTCTCTGTACCCTGCCTGCTTCCTGTCAACCGATGGTCTGTGAGCCTGTGGTTTGTGAACCTGCTTGCTGCCAGCCGGTGTGCCCGACGCCTAGCTGCTGTCCGTCTGTCTGCTCTGCAGCCAGTAGCTGCCAGCCAGTCTGCTGTGACTCCAGTCCCTGTGAGCCACCTTGCTCAGAGTCTAGTGTTTGTCAGCCAGCCGCCTGTATGGCTCTAGTGTGTGAGCCTGTTTGTCTCCGTCCTGTGTGCTGTGTTCAGAGCCCTTGTGAGCCCCCGTGTGTCTCTAATAGCTGCCAAGACTCCTCATGTTGTGTCTCCAGTATTTGCCAACCTGTCTGCCCTGAGCCCAGTCCTTGCCTACCATCGGTGTGTGTGCCTAGCTCATGTCAACCTTCCTGCTACATAGTCAAACGATGCCGTTCTGTCAGCTGTGAGCCTGCTTCCTGCCCAACTACCTCCTGCCAACCTCTCTGCTGCCGTCCGGGGTCCTCTGCATCTGCCATCTGCCAACCAGCTTGCCCCCCGCGAACTTACTACATACCCAGTTCCTGCAAGCAGCCTTGCAGTCCAGTTTCCTGTCGCCCCATCTGCCGCCCCATCTGTTCTGGACCCATCACCTTCAGGCATCCATATGTGACCTCCATCACTTACCGCCCTACCTGCTACCGCTCCTGCTATTCCATCCTGCGCCGCCCCACCTGCCTGACTTCTTACTCTTACCGCCCTGTCTGCTCCCGCCAGCCTTGCACCGATTCTGACAACTCTAAGCGTGAGTGCGATAAGTCGACTTCCAACCAAACCGGCTGTGCTGACTCAACACCCTGCAAGACGGAAGTCGCAGACGAGACTCCCTGTCAGCCTTCTGAGATTAAACCTGCCAGCCCGATCAACCGTGAGGCTGCAGCCCCTCAGTCTGCTGCCAACAAGCCTGCTGACCACTGAGCTAGCCTCAGCTCACCAATTCCTGCAAAGCAACGGCCAAAAGTCATAGAGAAACCGGGAAAGCCATGTGCACAGCTCATTATGACTTAGCTAGAATTTTTCCTTTCTATACTGCCACCCACCACTCGCTTATGCTTCAGAGAACTTATCAGAAGTGGCAGCCTGCTAGTGGTTCCAATGAAGGCCTCCTGCACAGAGAAAGGAATGGTCTTGTGTTCTGTTGCTGTTGCACGGAGGAGAGCTGCTTTGCCAAATCACTGGGCTCTTTCCAACCCAAGATACTTTCTGTCCTCCTGTGCTGTGTTCCTTGGGGGCATCGTCAGCAAGATATACTTAATCATGCAATAAAAGGGGCTAAGTTGAAGTAATGCATTGTTCTTTCTCTTCTTTTAATGTGACAGTTTTATCAGAGCCATGCTGCATCTTGGAGAGGTGCTCTCCCCAGCCTTTCTTCTGTCCATCCTTCCTGCCTTCTATCCCTTTTCCCCTCCCCTTTCCTTCTGTTCATTCATCCATGCTTCCATACATTTATCCATCACCATCCATCTATGCACCTATTTCATCCTCCCTCCCTTCTTCCATAAATCTCTTCCTTTTCATTCACCCATCCCTTGATCCATCCATCCATCCATCCATTCATCCATCCATCATCTGTTCATTCATCTCACAGCCCATCTATTCTCTCCTTTTCTCCATTCATTACTCTTTTCATGAATTGTTTCTCCCTTCTCTTTCTCTTCTTCCTTCTTTACTCTCCCTTCTTCCCATCATTCCTCCTCTCCCTTTCCTCCATCTCTCCAACCTCTTCCTCTTCCTTTCTACTCCTCCTTCCCTTTAAAACTGCTATTGTTTTCTTTTCCTTCAACTCTTTCTTCTTTTCCCCATCCTTTCCTTCTTTATTTCCTCCTTCCCTTTCAAAGCATCTATGTTTACTAACTTTTTTCTTTAATTCTTTGCTTTCTCCCCTCAAGTCTTTCTTTCTATTCTCCATCCCTTTCTTCTTTCTTCTTTACTTTCCATCCTCCCTTCCATTCTTCCCAATTTCTCTTCCTTAATCCCCCCTCTCTCCTCTTTCTCTTCAAAGTGTCCTTTGTTCTTTCCTTTCTTTCTGGTCTTCCTTCTTACCTTCTTTCTCAGTCCCTCCCTTCCTTTTCTCTTCTCCTTCCTCCATTCTTTCTCCCCTTCTTTCCTTCCTTGATGTGGGATGCCCTTTTGTATATATTATGCTTTTATTGGTTAATGACTAAAGCTGTTTTGGCCAGTGACTTAGCAGAGTAAAGCCAGACAAGAAATCAGAAGAGAGAGAGAGAGAAAGAGAGAGAAAGAGAGAGAGAGAGAGAGAGAGAGAGAGAAAGAGAGAGAAAGAGAGAGAGAAGGTGGAGTCAAGGAGATGCTGTGAGCTGCTGAAGGAGAAAGATGCCAGTCAGAACCTTAGGTAAGACATAACCTCATGGCAATACAGATTAATAGAAATGGGTTAATTTAAGATATAAGAGCTAGCTAAGAAAATAGCCTGAACTATTGACCAAATAGTGCTGTAATTAATAGAGTTTCTGTGTGATTATTTGGATTTGGGCAGCCAGGAACAAAAGAGCAGTCTCCACCTACGAATGGTGTGCCAACATGGGGCAATTATATCCATATAAAAACTGAGAGAGTTTGGGAAGGAATTCTAGACACAAAAGAACAGAGTTAAGCACAGCTTCTAGGTAGCCACACTCTTTTTCAAATAGGCTCTGTTTGTTGGGGGCAAGCAGAGGTGCAACACCTTTAAGAGCCCACTTCCTGGTTTGTGCTGGCAGCCGGGACTTCTCTGGCTATTCCAGGAGGTCCTGTTATAGAGCATTTAAATGGGGTTTGTGAACAGAGTGCTGCAAGTTGCTTAATGGTGTCAAAGACCTACTACATCCTTGGAGCTGGGGTGGGGAGCATGGCTCACAGAGGCAGTGAACATACCTCTGCCATGTTGGACAGGGCAGAGCCAAAAGACATGGCTGTGGAGCTGGTCCTAGCCACACCCACTTAGCTTTTATAAAAAAGTTGCTCCTTGTCAGAAAATGATTACAGATACACAATAAAGACAGAATCAGACTATCCAATTCCCTCAAATTCTCCTCAACCCTACCCTTCTTCCCCTTTCACCCTCTCTTCTCCCACCACTCCCATGCTGCCAATTTTGCCAGGCGATCTTGTCTGTTTCTAATTTCCAGGTGGATATATATATGTTTTTCTTTGGGTTTACCTTATTACTTAGCTTCTCTAGAATCACGAACTATAGGCTCAATGTTCTTTGTTTATAGTTAGTATCCATTTATGAGTGAGTACAAATACAAACTATATTTATCTTTTTGGGTCTGGGTTATCTCACTCAAGATAGTGTTTTCTAATTCCATCCATTTGCATGCAAATTCAAGATGTCATTGTTTGTTTTTTTTTTCTGCCGAGTAGTACACTAATGTGTAAATGTGCTACATTTTCTTTATCCATTCTTCACTTGAGGGGCATCTAGGTTGTTTCCAGGTTCTGACTATTACAAATAATGCTTCTATGAACATAGATGAACAAATGCTTTTATAGTATGATTGAGCATCTTGCCATTATAGAGTTAGCTGAAACCAGGCTCTAGAGAAATTTCCAGGAATCCACAAGGATGACCCCAGTAAAACCTTAAGCAATAGAGGAGAGGGGACCTGATCTTGACTTGCTCTGTAGTCAGACTGATGAATATTTTTTTTTGTTTCAGGGGATTTTATTTTATTTATTATATTATTTTCATTCAAAAATTTACACTTTATCTCCTTCTCCCAGTCCCCCCCCAGCGCCCCCACTACCCCTCCTCCCTCCCCCTGCTTCCTTAAGAGAGGGCAGGGTACTCTGCCCTTTGGAAAGTCCAAGGCCCTCCCCTCTCCATCC
>JAQHUG010000032.1:4151323-4179996 GCA_028555095.1 Dicrostonyx torquatus | reverse complement strand
TGCATGTATTGGCTTTTTGGGAACCTATTCTATATGGATGCACACCTTCTTAGACCGGGATGGAGGAGGGAGGGCCTTGGGCTTCCCACAGGGCAGGGTATCCTGTCCCCTCTTAAGGAAGCAGGGGGAAGGAGGTAGAGTAGTGGGGGAGCGGGAGGGCCTGGGACAAGGGAAGTAAATGTAAATTTTTCTTTTAACAAAAAAAAATTTAAAAAAAAATTAAAAAGGAAGTCAAAATGTGTGAGCAATTAGGTAATTTGTAATTATTGGTAACTTCATAGTCACAGCTGTTCAGGGATTTTATTGCCCCAGGTGGATTGGGATTTTCCAATTTAAGTTAACAATCAAGACAGTGCCCTGTAGACATGACCACAGTCCTAGCCAGTGGAGGAAATTCCTCAACTGGGGTTCTTTCTTTTCTTTCTTCCCAGGTTTGCCAAGTTGGCAAGCAAAATAATCCATCACACAGTTATAATACATTCTTAAATATGTCTTACATGTGCAAGAAATAATTGCCACTGCTGATGCACAACCCTAATTGTCCTCCTTGTAATAGTGGGCAGGAGTTATTTCTGCTTGCATTAGAATCTAAATAATAATGGTGCCCTTTTATTATAAATCAATCATCTAAATGTAGCTAGATAAGTGTCTGTGGCTAGGTAAGTCACTCTTCCCAGCTATGACATGAAAATAATCATCTATTCTCTGCCAATTTTGTGGGCTAACTATGAGATTGGGAGGTGTGTGTGTGCATGCGTGTGTGTGTGTGTGTGTGTGCATGTGTGTGTGTCTGCTTGCATACATGTCAAGGTGTAGATTTTCAAGAGTCAGGCTCTCTCCTTTCCCCATGCCAGGATCATTTGCAAGCTCATTACAGATATTTCTTAAGAAAGAAAATGTGAGTCCTGGACTGTAAATGCCAGACAAAAAGTGATACCACAGAACAGACTGGACGACATCAGGTCTTTACTGGGAGGCACTAAGGGAGGCTTCTGCAGATCTGGGAAGACAATGCAAAGCAACCAGGAAAAGAAGACAGCAAGACAGAAGAATGAGTACATTAGAAAAGCCATGGTCACAGAGCAAGGGAAGCGAACCTCTGGGAGATATGTGGGAAAATTCTCACAAATGTTTGTATTTTCGATTACAGGGAGGACATGTGATCATTTTCCAAGGTTGAGGCACTGATAGTAAGTTAAGGAGACCTGGAAAAGGTACCTTTCCCAAAGGCCGACAGCAAATAAAGACAGAAGGAATTAGGGCAAGGGTGACTGCACCTTATGGAGCAGACTTGTGGAGGTGGCAGCAACATGCTAGGTGCTGCCAAAGTGCAGTAATGGAGTTTGCAGCAAAAGCCAAGGAAGTGCTAGGTTAACTGTCGGAGCTTGGCTTTGTCATATGATTCCACAGCGGGAGGATCAGAAAAAGGGAGGCTGTCAGCGTCTGGACACACAGGAAGGATGGTGGGGCAGTTAGGGAGGCAGCAGGGAGTGGTCTGAGCATAGGAGAGACTGCAGCAGGGCTGGCAGGAGTTGAATTCACAGTTCTGGGGTAGGGATGATAGCAGGGTGTATCACAGGGCACAGGTCCCTGGCAAGCTGGCTGGTGTCAGGGTGTGGTGCCACAGCTAGGCTGACAGGAGGGTAGCAGCAATGGGGCATGATGTGGAGAGAGGGATCTCCAAATTTTGTCCGATCAGCAGGTTGCTTACATCAATACATATTGTTGCCTACATTAATTTCCATATTCATTTTGGACATTGTCAAGGAAGAGGTTGTTCCTCAAATGTCATGGCCTTAATCTGTTCACAGGAACATTTTTGTTATCGGATAAAAGGGAGATGGTTACACCACCAGCATCACTCCTGCCACGGTCCTCATTTGGTTATCCGAGAAGTCAGGGTGGTGGTCAGACTACAGCCTGATCTTTTGGGAAGTACCTCTGATGAGCCGCAATACCCTGCTGTCACAGTAAAAGATTAGCTCCACACCTGGTGGCAAGGGTGGTCAGGCACAAATTTGGTTTAAGATGATTAAGCCCCTGTCTCTGTGGCAGTTATTCCCCCTTTCACATCTCAGGCCTGTCCCAGGCACTCAGAGGCTGTTTGACACCTAGAGAAAGGGCAAAGTGGGGTACAGGAAACCCCCAAATGGTCAGTCATCATGTCTGTTGCATAATACTAAGCAGGGTGTGAGACTTTCCGTGATTAATGAGTAGCTGCGTTAGTTCCTGACTGTGCTCTGAGTCAGATGTGTCAGGTCACCGACTTCTCCCTCCTCTTCTCTTCTTTCCCTTCCCCTCCCCTTTCTTCCCTTCCCTCTCCTCCCCTTCCCTTTCCTCTCCTCTCTTCCCCTCTTTTTCTCTTCTGCCATCTCCCCTCCTTTCTCTTCCCTCCCCGTCTACTCTTACTTTGCATCCCTCTGTTTCTTTCTTTGTTTTTTACTGTTCAACTCAGATTGGTCTAGGATGCCTGATCCTCCTGCCTCAGCCTCCCAAGTGCTGGTATTGTAGTTGTGTAGGACTACAATTCTCTCCTCTCTCTCTCTCTCTCTTCCACCTCTTTTGTCTCCCTCCTTTCTTATTAACATATCTCAATGTATTTAATGGCAATATATAGTCATATCTATAAATGATGCTTTATCTACTTAACAGTAATTTATTTAATTGAAAATTATTTTTGCCTAAGTCTACTGTAAGGCACTTTTGTATGGTATGCAGGATATACTTATATTCTCCACATATGAGGGGAATTTCCTGAGAGTCAATAATTAAATATGTTATTTTTCTGTAGATTTTCCCACTGATGTAATATATATAATCTTTTATTCTCCTCATTTGCTAAATTGTTCTATCTTGAAAACATGTTAATGATTATAAAACCCTTTTATATACAAATGCCTGTGATGATTCTACCTTTTCAGTCAGTGCAGTGAAAACCATTGATGAATTCCAGTGTGTTAGAGAAACTTTGCATTTGTGATAATAGTTTAAGAGGGTGGTGGTCATATGCACATGGAACTGATTTGGTATGCATACATCCTGCTCAGGATGGAGCTGATGTGGAGTTCCATTATTCAGCCCTCTTCTTCTTCCTATAGTGCATCTGCCTTCTCCAATGAAGTCAGTTCTGAGGCAGCCAAGATTCCCCACCTTCCTATGATCCAGTTGGATTCGCCATGGGCTCTGCATTGGTTTTTCTGTAGGATGTCATGTCCATATGTGGCACCATTGATTCTATTACACAGCTGGACTTTGGGAAGAGCAGCTGTCTTTTCAGTAAGAGAGTTGGACCTTCCCATGGGCCCTATTGTGGAACATACACTATGGGAGAAGTTTTAAGGAGAAACTTGTGGCCAAATTGTTGAGCCTCACTTTATATTATGAACAAAATTAACAGAGTACAGAACAAAATTATGAAACCAGAACTGGTAATTTCTGCAGTATTCCCAGAGAACATGAGTAAAGAAATGTGCTTAGCCTTCTAATCAAATTAAGAGAATATTTTACTTTTAGGATATTCAAACTTCAACTAAACTCACTAGTTGTCACTGAAGAGAACTTGAGAGAAAAGCGTGTTTTGTGAACAGTCAAGAAGCTGATTCATGTCCTCTTGCCTTGTTATTGCTGGCCCTTTGCCCATTTTTCTCAATTGCCCTCTACCTCTCTTGCTGGCCTCCTTTACCTCCCCTCCCGCTTCATGCCGCATGGACTCCACTGTCATCTCTTTTCCTTCTTTTCTTCCCATAATATCTCTGTTTCCAACATGGTCCCCTGTGTACTTTCATGCCTTCCTAGATATGTCTATACACACATACATTTAATTATACATCTCATCTATGAGAGGAAAAAAAATGCAGTGTTTAACTTTGTGAGTCTGGCTTGTTTCACTTAGCACAATGATCTCCAGATCCATTCATCTCTTTGGAAGTTTCACTCTTTGTGGATGAACAAGATTCCATTGTGCATAATGTGTTTTGACCATACTGTTAATCCTCTCTTTCTTCTCTCTCACTCCTACCAACCCCCTTCTTCTTCCCAACTAGCTTCTTATTTTAGTTTTCAGAGGAAGACCCACATTGATTTCCACAGAGGCGGTGCCAGTTTGCTTTCCTATTAGTGGAGTATAAATGCTCCTCCTTTCCCATATCCTCACCAACATCTGTTGCTGTTTCTGAAAAGGACTCCAATAGCAAAGACCTAATCCAAAGAATTGACCGATGAGATTACAAATGAGCAAAAGCTGCACAGCAAAGGAGCTAATCAGAAGAGTGAAGAGAGAACCTACAGAATGGGGAAAATCTTTGCCAGCCATGTATAAGACAGGGTTTTAATAACTAGAATGTGTAATTCTATATATCAGAATATTGAATTTCTCATGCATTATAATAACCATAGTCAACATATGGGAGCAACCAAAATTTCCATAAGGGAATGAGTGGATGAAAACCATGATAGTCTGTAGAGATGGCCCAGGCCTTAAGACCAGTGACTACTCTCCCAGCTTTCCTTGGGAAAGTAGAGATCTCAGTTTTAGAATATAACTGTATGAAGTACTCATGGCTATGAAATGTGTATCAACAAGCACTAAGGAATGAAGAGTGAGATCTCTGCTTTGCGTCAGAGTAGCTCGGTGCTCTTAGAACAGAGTAAATGGTGAACACTATCCTGTGATATCCTGGTGGTTACCAAAAAGGGAAGAAGTGGATTTTCATAGATGTGGAAGGTCAGTTGCTGGCAAGAGTTTGTGCAGATGCTAGTTCTTTGAGAGGTTGATTGTCATCACTATTACATCATCATCATCATCACCACCATCATCACCAACCTGCCCCATTATCTGCTGCAGCACACCCTGCCACTGCTGTTGTGGTAGTTGCTGGTGGTGGTGGTGGTGATGGTGATGATGATGGTTCTCAGCAGGTGGTCTGGCAGCAGATAGGCTGGCAACAAGAGGAACAGCAGGAGTGGGTCATGGTGCTAGATGTGGAAGGTTAGGCTCCTGTTCACTGGTCAGCTTTCTGTGTAGGACTTTTATATATCAGGTCTTCATAGTTTGGATCAATCAGCAGGTCTTTCCTTGTTTCTGTAATATTTCACTTTCAGTTTGATGTTATCAAAGAAAATATTGCTCTGTGAGTGTTATAAAAATTTTCAAAGTAAGGATCTTAATTGAGAGCAACTCCTAAGACAACTTTTCATGTAGAAGGAAGCTGAACTCGGCATCAGCAACTTCTTGCTTTGATCATTACTTGATTACATAATCACTCTTGGAACCCTGGGAGACTCAGGATAGTTGTCCCTTTAAAGTTTTGTTCTTTTGACTTTACTTAGATAAGGAAGAGACTCGGGAGAGAGGCTTGGTGGTGTTTGGAGATGAACTGAATGACCAGTTCATTGTTTACTCACAGAAGTCTGATTCCACAGGCCAGTCCAGGCATTTTTTTTTCTGTGCTGACATCTCTACTTAGGTGTTCCTGGTGCATTAGAGACAATTTGTGGTGAGGGACTGGTGATGTAGCTCAGGAGGAAGGATGCTTGCATAGAGTGTATGAAATCCAGATTTCAATCACTAACACCGCATTAAGCAGGCACTATGGCATACAACCATAATCTCATCACATAGGATTTGGAGATGGAGAATCAGAAGTTCAAGGTCGTCCTCAGATCTATACGAGATTCTGCTTGGGCAAAACAAAAAGCAGTCTGGGAAGATGTCCAACACAATGTTACTACGTCCCCAGAAGAGCCTATCCAGACAGAGCAGTTGAACTAAAGCAGCAGAATACACTGGAGGGAAGAGGTATTAACAGATACAGTGATGGCTTATTGTCCTTTCCCAGTTCTGAGATCATTCTATGATGAACACACAGGACTTTAACTGATCTGAAAAAAAAACCAGGGTCCAGAAAAATACAGTCTTAACCTGTAGAGAAGTAGAGCTAGTGCTCTGCCTGTCTGTGTTTTATTCTTTGTCTTCCCATGTTTTATTCTTTGTCTTCCATTTATCTTTTCTTTCTGCTCAAGGGAAAAATTAAGATGTGTTGCTGGTGAGACTTAATTGAGACAGTAACAGTTTTCCTTAGGCCTGTCAATCACCTTAAATGAATGTAATAATTAATTTCCAATCCAAGGAAAGATCATGAAGAGAACACAGCCATGCTGCTATGGCTAGAATGAGGCATGGAAATGAGCTCCAAGGTCTACCAATCATCTCCTCATCCTCTGGAAAGGACCATCTTTTTCTTTCAACAACTCTCTTCTTGCTGACTTTAATTTTGGAGGTCTTCAACTTTGGAGGTTCTGCTAAGCCATGTTGCTTGGTGCCCACCAATTTTGCTCTAGACAACACCCAGGATATGTGATGATGGCAGGTCCTGATGATAGCAGCTGCCTGAGATGCTTTGTAGAAACCTGGAACAAAGATTCATCTAACTCACTGGTGTTGAAACCATTGATAGTTCAATTGAGACTGTGGACATTTCCAGTGGATTACTTCTTTGAGGTCGAAGTGTGGAAAATCACACTGGCAGGCTACTTTTTCACCTGTGTTCCAGACAAGCCATGAATTGGACTGTGCATGTACAAACCATGGATTGGCTCACTTTGAACCCACTTTCTTTGCCCATGCTACAGTTCACTCTGTTTCTCTGACACATCAGCATCCCTGGACTGTATCCCTAAGAAGGCAGATTTGAAGCATGCTTCCTATATCTTTGTTTGATTGTTTTGTGAGTTAACCCTTTCTCTTCTGCAGAGTTCCTCTTTGAGTAGAAGGTGTGTTGTGTGATGTGTGGTGCTGATTTAAAACTGCAGTACTTTCCTCCTTGTTTTCCATGTTATACCTGGGAAACATGTTGACTTAAGAAAACTCAACCTAGCTGAGCAGTGGTGGTGCACACACACTTTTAATCCCAGCACTTGGGAGGCAGAAGTAGGTAGAATTCTGTGAGTTTGAGGTCAACCTGGTCTACAGAGCTGGATCTAGGGCAGCCAAGGCTACATAGAGAAACCCTATCTTGAACAACATACAAACAGCAAAACAAATTAGAAAACTCAATGTTTTAGAATTCATATGTATATATTATTTATTTTGATCCACCAACCATTCCCTCTCCAAATTCTTCAAGATTCTGCCACTGTATCTCCCTCCAAACTCATGTCTTCTTTTAGGCACAATGATGAATCCAATTAGTACTGTCCATATGCACATGAGTCTAGGGCAGTGGTTCTCAACCCTCCCAATGCTGCAACCCTTTAGTACAGTTCCTCATGTTGTGGGGACCCCCAACCATAAAATTATTTCATTGCTACTTCATGACTGTGATTTTGCTGCTGTTATGATTCCTAATGTAAATATTTGATATGCAGGATATCTATTATGCAACCTTAAAGGGGTCGCAACCCATAGGTTGAGAACCACTGATATAGGGTTATCCACTAGAGCATAAGTGATGTGGGAGTGGTCTCCTGTATTTTGTATTACTCTCATTGGTTGAATAAAGACTCTGTCTGGCTTGTAAGATAGGTCAGCCCTTAGGTGGGTGGAGTAGACAGAACAGAAGTTCTGGGAAGAGAGAAGGAAGTGGGCCAGTCACCATGAGGCTCCCGTCGCAGATGGATGCAGGTTAGACCTTTCCGGTAAGTCACCACGTGGTGACTTACAGACTTTTATAATGGGTTAGTTTATGAGGTGAGGGGTAGCCAAGAAGAGGCTAGAGATAATGGGCCAGGCAGAGTTTGAATGAATGCTGTTCTCATGTGGTTTTTCCGGTGCAGGCGGCCAGCAGCTGAGTGGCGTGCTCCCCTGGTGCCTGCGCTCAGTGCGGCCCCTGCCATGATGGAGGCAGGTGCCAGTGCTGCTGCTGTAGCAGGGAGGGAGTCAGGCTCCCAGAAAGTAGTTTGATGAGTGTCCAAAGTAGTAGTGGAAGTTTGGAGGGGCTGCCATCTTGGTCCCGGCTCTCCATGTCTCCAACCCGGGGCTCGGCGGCATTGGCCAGGTCCCTGCTGATTCACACGCCGCCATCCGGGAGGCCCAGGGAAAGATGCCCTTGGAATCAAGATGGAGACCTTTGTTGTGACGCCCCGGTTTTGTTATGAAGCGGCAGTCCCTTTGCAGGTGCAATGGATGAGCTTCACAGCCTGGATCCAAGAAGGCAAGAGTTACTGGAAGCAAGATTTACTGGAGTTGCGACTGGGAGCACTGAGAGCACTGGGAGTTGCAGTGTTGGAGCAAAAGCCTCAACAAATAATGAAAGTTCTAATCACAGTTTTGGAAGCTTAGGATCTTTAAGTGACAAAGAATCAGAGACACCAGAGAAGAAACAATCTGAGTCATCCAGGGGAAGAAAGAGAAAAGCAGAAAGTCAGAATGAAAGTAGTCAGGGGAAAAGTATTGGGGGACGTGGCCACAAGATTAGCGACTATTTTGAATACCAGGGTGGAAATGGCTCAAGTCCAGTAAGAGGCATCCCTCCTGCAATCCGTTCTCCACAGAACTCGCACTCACATTCCACTCCTTCCTCATCTGTTTGACCTAATAGCCCTTCTCCTACTGCATTAGCATTTGGGGACCACCCTGTTATACAACCAAAGCAGTTATCCTTTAAGATCACTCAGACTGATTTCACAATGTTGAAATTGGCAGCATTAGAAAGTAATAAAAATCAGGACCTGGAAAAGAAGGAAGGTCGAATAGATGATTTGCTCAGGGCCAACTGTGATCTCAGGCGGTAAATAGATGATCAACAAAAATTACTTGAAAAATACAAAGAACGATTAAATAAGTGCATATCAATGAGTAAGAAACTTCTTATTGAGAAGAGTACACAAGAAAAACTGTCAAGCAGAGAGAAGAGTATGCAAGATCGGCTTCGTCTTGGGTACTTTACAATAGTCAGACATGGCGCTTCTTTTACTGAGCAGTGGACAGATGGTTTTGCATTTCAAAATCTTGTGAAGCAACAAGAATGGGTAAATCAGCAAAGGGAAGATACTGAATGGCAAAGGAAACTTCTCGCCAAACGCAAACCTCCCACAGCTAATAATTCTCAGGCACCTGCTACCAATTCTGAACCAAAACAGAGAAAAAAACAAGGCAGTCAATGGAGCAGAAAATGATCCCTTTGTTAGGTCAAATTTACCACAACTGCTGACTCTGGCAGAATATCATGAACAAGAGGAAATTTTCAAGCTTAGACTAGGACATCTCAAAAAGGAAGAAGCTGAAATCCAGGCGGAACTGGAGCGTTTGGAAAGAGTCAGGAATCTTCACATACGAGAGCTCAAGAGAATAAACAACGAGGATAATTCACAGTTCAAAGATCATCCAACGTTAAATGAAAGATATTTATTGCTTCATCTTCTTGGAAGAGGAGGCTTCAGTGAGGTGTATTAGGCTTTTGACTTGTATGAACAAAGATACGCTGCTGTGAAGATCCACCAGCTTAATAAAAGCTGGAGAGATGAAAAAAAGAAAACTACCACAAACATGCCTGCAGAGAGTATCGAATACACAAGGAACTGGATCACCCCAGAATAGTTAAACTCTATGATTACTTCTCCTTGGGTACAGATACATTTTGTACAGTGCTAGAGTACTGTGAAGGCAATGACTTGGACTTCTACCCGAAGCAGCAGAAGTTGATGTCTGAGAAAGAAGCTCGGTCTATTGTGATGCAGATAGTGAATGCCCTATGATATCTCAATGAGATCAAGCCTCCTATTATATATTATGACCTTAAGCCAGGAAATATCCTTCTGGTAGATGGAACGGCATGTGGAGAAATCAAAACCACTGATTTTGGTCTATCCAAGATTATGGATGATGATAGCTATGGTGTGGACGGAATGGATCTGACTTCCCAGGGGGCAGGCACTTACTGGTATTTACCTCCTGAGTGCTTTGTAGTTGGAAAAGAGCCGCCAAAGATTTCCAACAAGGTTGATGTGTGGTCGGTTGGAGTCATCCTCTTTCAATGTCTCTATGGTAGAAAACCATTTGGTCACAATCAATCTCAACAAGACATTCTCCAGGAAAACACAATACTAAAAGCCACAGAAGTCCAGTTCCCTGTAAAACCAGTTGTAAGCAGTGAAGCCAAGGCCTTCATAAGACGCTGTTTGGCTTACCGAAAAGAAGATCGATTTGATGTGCACCAGCTGGCAAATGACCCCTACCTTCTCCCACACATGAGAAGATCCAACTCTTCAGGAAACCTGCACATGTCTGGGCTCACAGCAACTCCTGCACCTCCTTCTTCAAGTGTAATCACGTACTGACCTTCCTTCAAGATTGACATGATGTCTGATTGGCTTCCAGATGCACATAAGCCATTTCCCTTCAAAAGTCTCAAAAGAACCTTCAAATTCCTCACCCCGACAACCTTCAACTACCAAAGCTCCTCAGCTAGGGACAGGGCTTCCTACCTCTCCTCACATGTGCTGGAATTAGGTCTTGTTTGATTTTTATGCATGTCTTTGGTAGGCAATCACAGTCCCTGTGCATTCATGAGTGCATCATGTCCAAAAGGCATTAATTATTTCACAACGATCTTTCCCAATCCTCCAAAGCTAGTAAAGAAGAAACCTACAGTGGAAACTATAAAACACCAAAGAAAGAATTTAAATATGCTAAGAGATGGAAAGGGCTTCCATGAGCACGGATTGGTCCCTTCAAACTTCTAAAATACCCCTCCATACTCTTCAAATTCATGCCTTTTTTCTCACATGTGATTTTTGACAAAGATGCTAAGAGTGCACACTGGAGGAGAAATAGCATTTTTAACAAATGGCACTTGGAAAGTAGATCTTTTTCTCCCATCTCCCCCACAAAGGAAAACACAACTCAATTCAAAATTCACCAATGTTTAGTAACATGATCTTAGTTTAACATTCAAGATATTTGAATATTGTTTCTTTTTTAGCACACATAGTTAGACTGTTACTGCCTTACTGAAACCAATTCACCTTGGTCATGATGATTTGTGTGTGTTATACCATATTTGACTCATGGATACCTTATTTGAGAGACATACTGACTATACATATCTATTCCTAACTAGAAATTTCCATTCTTCCTATTTTTACTGTATTTTCTCTAGCTCATCTAACTGAGTCAGTTCTGACTTTATCTAGATTCTCCACCTCCCAGGACCACAATTTGGCTTTGCTTTGTCTCCATATATTTATTTCTTTAAGAAAATTGTTATTTGAAGTGTATGGGTGCTATGTGTGCATGCATGTCTGTGCACTTCTTGTGTACTGGGTGCCCGAGAGGCCGGAAGAAGGTGTTGGATCTTCTGGAACTGAAGTTATACACAGTTGTGAAGTGTCTTTAGTTGTCCCATAGTTATCAGAAGAGGCGTTTTCAGGAGGCAGAGGCAGGCAGATCTTTGTGAGTTTGAGTCCAGCCTGGTCTACAAGAGCTAGTTCCAGTACAGGCTCCAAAGCTACAGAGAAATCTTGTCTTGGGAAGAAAAAAGAAAAAACAAAAGAGGTGTTTATTCTCAGTACATGTGCTGGCTAAATTTTCCGAGAAGAGAGTGTGGTTATGAAATAAAGAAATAATATACTAGGTATGCCAAAACATTAACTGATAGAAAAATACAGAAAACATGAGAACCCCTGGCACTTTGAAGAAAAATGTATTATTTTGTTACTTTTATTTATTCAAAATTTATTATTCTGAGATTGTATATTTAGCTTTTAAAACTTGTGGAGGAACCTCTGAGTTACTCAAAAATATAATTAGACTTGCATGCCAAGCCATGTCCTGACTTGCTCTAAAATGTTGTAAAAACAAAGGACCAAATGAAAATGTTGTCAACTTTTGAACCCAAACTGGGTCCTTTCTCCTTTAGGCATCATGGAACCAACAATAGAATCTAGAGTCTGTTGAGCCAAGAATTTAGGAGAAATGATTGGCAGATCAGGCTCTCACCTGAGCAATGGATTTGAAGCTAAAGGGACAAAGGGGAAGATGCTGACTGTGAGTGGGAGCATTATTCACCTTGTGATGGGGGTGGAGTCCATCTTGGAGATGGGCGAGTCCGTCCTTTAATCTTTAAGAGTTGATTTGCATCTGAGTTGGAAACAGGATGGAACAAGATTATATGGTTGGGCAGGGATTTTACTAGGGTGGTGTATGACAATGAGATGGTAATGAGTCTGGGGGTGAACAGTAGGTCAGCCCCAGAGTCCTCTTGGTGTGAAACACGTTTTACCTGGTGCATTTCTACATCTTGTTCGGCTCAGAACAGCCAAGATCCTGGATGCTGTCATGGCTACAGAAGAAGGTATGGTGTCTGAAACAATTCTAGTTAACAAAAAGGATTCTTTCTCAGGGTTTGAGGGGTGCTGGCTTGGTAAAAAGTAGAAGTATCAGCATAAGGACTGTACACTGAGGTGTCCTAGGATAAAAATCAAGAGAATTTATATTTGTTTGGACAGGAGGAACTTGACATTTTTAGAAGCACTGCTAGCTTGTGAAAAGGCAGTGTCTGGAGAGCTGAGCACAAGACGGGGGAAAGACATCTTTTCCCTGTTGTCTAGTTTACTAGGCACCTTGCATATTCTGTCTAGACCGGCATTGTGTCATTGGAATATTATTCAGTAATTGCAACATTGGAATACTATAGCCATCTATTATCAGAAAAAAAAGAAACTAAAGACAAAAGTATTGGCAAGTGTGTGGAGAAAGAATCCTCACACAGTGGTGGGGATGGAAAGGGTATAGTAGCTAATGGAAATAATCGTGGATGCTTCTCAAGCAATCTTAAAATGGAAAACAAAGATGTGTTTGTGGTAGAGTATAGAGTCGTTTGGGCACACGCTTAGGAGGGTACAGGTGGATCACATGGAAATTCTTTAAGTTTTAGAGAAACCTTATACCAGTTTCCACAATGGCTGTGCTGTGTTTAGGTGTGTTCTATATACTCCTGCTTTCTCTAAGACTTTTATCATGAAGACATGCTGGATTTTACCAAAGGCTTTTTCGATGTCTCTTAGATAATTCTGTAGTTTGTGTTTCTAAGTCCATTTATATGGTTTATGGTACTTTGTGACTTGTGTGTATGTTGACTCCTTCCTGAGTCTCACAGATAAAACCAACTTGGTCATGGTGGATAATCTCTTAAGATATATGTCTGTACTCTGCTTGCAAGTATTTTATTGAGTATTTTGGGGTCTGTGTTCATCAGGGATATTGGCCTGTAGTTTTCTCTTTCTGTTGTGTCTTTACCAGGTTTGGGTATTAGAGTGATACTGGCTTCACAGAAGAGGTTCATAGCAGTGAGATGATACTCAGCGACTCTTCATTTCAGGCATGCAGGATGAGTGGCTCTAAGAGACCTGCTTTGCAGCATTGTGACCTCCGTGTGTGATACAGTGACAGCATATTGCACATTTAAAATTTGATTGTTCATGTAGATCACATAGCAAAGGACTTTACCACAGAATAATAAAGACAGATAACATGAAATGAAACATGGCGCTTAACAATTTGTGAAGGCCACATACATTTTAGGAGACAGCTCCAAGTGACCAGGAAGAAGAAAGTAGCAGCACAATGATGTGGAGTGTGCTGTAGAATGAAGCATGATTATAAGGAAGCGTGGAACTATGTCATGTTTAAGGAACACACTCTCCTAAGTTACGTAGAGGAAGAGATGAAGACCATGGCATAGAATTTAAGCTGAAGCATGGCTTCCACAGGAGACGGCATGAGATCTGAAATGCCAGGAAGAGAGTGACAGTGAGACCTCTGCACTCACTCACGGAAATCAACGTTTAAACAAGAATTTGATAATAGAATTTTAGGGTTAGCCTAATGGCTTTTAGCACAATTAAGAAGTGGTTTTACATAAGTTGTGCAGATATTTGTCTCTTGGGGAATTGGTCAGCAGCACAGTAGCCGGCAGCAGGACTCACTGCAGCAGCTGGTCACACAAGTTGGTTTAAAACAGGTGGTCTTATACCAAGTGGTTTCACAGCAAGTTGATTGACAGCAGGGCAGGTAGCAGGCTATGTGGCAGCAGCTGGGGAGGCAGCACAACTGGTAGCAGCTGGTCTTGTAACATGCACTTTCATAGCCAGCTGGTTGGCAGCGGGGCTGATAGACGCTGCAGACAGTGTTAATTTGGCCACAGCAGCTGGGCTGGCAACAGTTGGCAACACAGCTTGGTCTTCAGCGGGTGGCTCTGCAGCAGGTGGTACTGTAGCATGTGATTCTGCAGCAGGTGGTTCTGCAGCAGGTGGTCCTGTAGCAGGTGGTTCTGCAACAGGTGGTCCTGCAGCAGGTGGTCCTGTAGCAGGTGGTTCTGCAGCAGGTGGTCCTGCAGCAGGTGGCCCTGTAGCAGGTGGTTCTTCAGCAGGTGGTTCTGCAGCAGGTGGTCCTGNCAGGTGGTTCTTCAGCAGGTGGTTCTGCAGCAGGTGGTCCTGTAGCAGGTGGTTCTTCAGCAGGTGGTTCTGCAGCAGGTGGTCCTGCAGCAGGTAGTTCTGCACCAGGGGGTCCTGTAGCAGGTAGTTCTGCACTAGGGGGTCCTGTAGCAGGTGGTTCTTCAGCAGGTGGTTCTGCAGCAGGTGGTCCTGCAGCAGGTAGTTCTGCACCAGGTGGTCCTGTAGCAGGTTGTCCTGTTGCAGGTGGTCCTGTAGCAGGTGGTTGTGCAGCATATGGTTCTGCAGCAGGTGGTCTGGTAGCAGCTAGGCTGACAGCAGGTAGAGCAGCAGAAGCTGGCCATCTGGATTCAGGTGTGGAGCATGGCGTTCTGTTTACAGAAGAGTTTTCTAGAATACCAGGCCTTCCTTTTAGTTGGGTCTTTTTAGGCATCAGCTCACCTAGGTTTGGACCAATCACAGTTTTCCTTGTTCTTTATATTATTTTCCATTTTCAAAGTTTGTTTATCAAGGAAGAAGCTGTTCCTTAATAGGAATCGTTTTTTTAAAAATACTTAATTTGTTTTTTATTTGGGAATAACTCACAAAAACTTCTTCAGAGGAGAGGAAGGAGCAACACCATTGGTTTCATCACAGCTCTGGATTTCATGCTGTAATGTGCTTGCTCCTCTGGGAGCAGAGGATTAGGAGAGTTTTGTTTCTGTGGCTTTCTTCCTTTGTTTGGACTGTGGTTAGTAAGTACGTGCCGAGAGCGATGAGATGATGCTATGCTCACGTCAATTAGCCAAATGCCTTGCTCCATGTCTGTTCATCTACAAAAACAGGCATCTGTGTTGGTGCCAGCTTTACCCCTGTGTCCCAGATGTGTCAAATGCACTTGGGAAGATGGTGTTAGGAGGTTGTATATCTGTGCATTGGTTTCTCAATCTCTATTCTACTACATTAGTCCACCTGTCAATATTTGTTCCTATACAAATGATTTATATCACTTTTGCTCTGTAGTATACATTAAGGCCATGTATTTTGATACCTGTAGTAGTGTTTTTCCTATATAGGATTGCATTGCATATGTGTAGTCTTTTGTATTTCACATAAGGTTTAGTACTTTTGGGGGATTTATGGAAGAATCTTACTGGAATTTTTAGGGGAATAGGGCTCAGCCTATAATTTTAAACAATATGATCATTTCCAAAATATTTACTTGTCAACCAGAAACATGGAAGGTTTCCACATCATTTGATATAGTCTTTAATTCTGTTTTTCAGTATCTTAAATTTATATTACTCTGGTCTTTTATATACTTGGTGAAGTTCATTTATAAGAACTTTGCATCTGGCCGGGCGGTGGTGGCGCACACCTTTAATCCCAGTACTCGGGAGGCAGAGGCAGGCGGATCTTTGTGAGTTCGAGTCCAGCCTGGTCTACAAAAGCTAGTTCCAGGATAGGCTCCAAAAGCTACAGAGAAACTCTGTCTCAAAAAAACAAAAAAAAAGAACTTTGTGTCCAGTGTGTGTGTGTATGTGTGTGTGTGTGTGTGTGTATGTGTGTGTGTGTGCGCGCACACACATGCACATCATGAACACATTATGGTACAGTACTGTCCTCTGAGCCAAATAACCACCATCTTGGAGTATTCAGCTGTGGCCCTTTGTAAGAGATCATTCCAGCTGGGCTGGTTACTGTTTTTACATCACTCATAAAAAAGTGGGAGGGTTAGGAGTACCCACCTGAGTATCCATCAATTCCCTACCACTATTTGTATGCAACTCTGGTCTGTGGGTGGTCTTGGGGAGGGTCCAGAGAGGAGTAGAGATGGATCTTTATCTATGCAGCTATGGGAAAGCTCTCACCCCTATTAGGTAAAGACATTCCATTGTAGTCTTTTTAGGTAGGCACATCCATGCACCTGTAACAGGTTCCTCACTTTGTAAGGAAGCCCAATAAACTCATTGGCTCTTCAGAGTCAACTTTGGTGGAATTCTGCTTTGGTTTGTGAGTGGGAACTTAGAAGAAATAGGTGCTGTTTATGTCTCCTGATGGAAAGGGATTTTAATAACAATGGATGATCAAGAGAGAGAGAAAGAGAGAGAGAGAGACTTCATTATATTGCACAATAAAATGTCTCTGGAGCATATGAATCTACTATCAAGTGATTTATCAAAGTGCAATGATGACAGAAAATATGGAAAGAATAACAGTCCATAAGTTATTAACTTTCCATACATTTTTGATAGTTTTACTCAAAGTGTCTTTCTCAGAAGAGAAGCTGCAGACTGGGTTCCATACAGAGAGAAAAGGAGAATGAGACTGAGTGGGCTTGCATACAAGCAGGTGATTGCTAGGCTTCTGAAGTGGTCATAGCCTCAGAGGATGATGGGGTATTCTGCCCACATGGCAAGACTGGTGTGACACAAGGACAGTTGATTGGGAATTGTTCAGTTGAAAAGTTGATGAGCAGTAGGCCTGGCAGCAGCTGGACTCACTGCAGCAGGACTAGAGAGCCCAGGGTGTCTCATGCATTAGTTTACATCAGGTGGTCTAGCAGCAGGTAGCTTCACAGCACGTTGGGCAGCAACAGGACTCACAGCAGCAAGGCTGGCAGCAGCAGATTTCACAACAGCTGGGTAGGCAGCAGGGTTTGCAGCAGCAGCTGGTCACACAGGTAGGCTTACAGCAGATGGTCTTACAGCAGGTGGTTTCACAGCAGCTGGGCTGGCAGCAGGGTGGACAACAGCAGCTGGTCACACAGGTTGGCTTACAGCAGATGGTCTTACAACAGGTGGTTTCACAGCAGCTGGGCTGGCAGCAGGGTTGGCAGCAGCTGATCACAGAGGTGGGCTTACAACATGTCTTGCAGCAGGTGGTTTTACTGAAGCTTGGCTTGCAGCAGAATGTCCCATAGGTAGGCTTACAGCAGGTGGTCTTGCAGCAGGTGGTTTCACAGCAGCTGGGCTGGCAGCAGGGCTGACAGCAGCAGCTGGTCAAACAGGTTGGCTTACAGCAGGTGGTTTTGCAGCAGGTGGTTTTACAGCAGCAGGGCTGGCAGCAGGGTGGACAGCAGCAGCTGGTCACACAGGTTGGCTTACAACAAGTGATCTTGCAGCAGGTGCTTTTACAGCAGCTGGGCTGGCTGCAGGGCTGGCAGCAGGTGGTCACACAGGTTGGCTTACAGCAGGTGGTTTTGCAGCAGGTGGTTTTACAGCAGCTGGGCTGGCTGCAGGGCTGGCAGTAGCTGGTCACACACACTGGCTTACAGCAGACAGTACTGCAGCAGGAAGGCTGGCAGCAAGGAGAGCAGCAGGAGGTGGTCATGGTGTCAGGGGTGATTGGACAGTTCTTGTCAACAGGTGACTTTTCTACAGTATGGAGGGTTCTTGCATCCTGGACCTTTTATATGTCAGGCCTTCAAGGTTTGAACCAATCAGCAGGATTTTCCTTGATGTTTACCCCACTTCCATATTCAGTATATGTTTCATAAGGAAGTGCTTCTCAATGTTATGCATCATTGGAAAGACTAATCTGACTCTTCTTCCAGAATAACTCATAGGAACACTTTCAATAAAGGGAAGGGTATGGCACCACCAGTCTCACTGTGTCCTTAATCATCATCTGGCCATGTGGTGGCCCCTGGTGTCTTGGTATAGTGAGAGTGTCTGCCTACATTTTTCTGTCCTTTGTAGGTGGATTTGTCTTTGGGCTTCCTGCTCACAAAAACAAAACAACAAGGAGGCTTATTATTAATTATGTAATCTACACCTTATCTTAGGCTTGTTTATAACTAGCTCTTATAAGTTAAACTCACCCATTTGTATTAATCTAAGTGCTGTCACATGGCTCATGGCCTTTTCTCTGCTTCTTATGTCCTGCTTCCTTTGCTTCAAGCTGGCGATATTGCCTTTCTTCTTCTCTGAGACATCTCTTTTCCCAGAAGTACTGCGCTACCTATTCTTGCCTAGCTAGTGGCCTTTCAGATTTTATAAATCAACCACAGTGACACATTTTCACACAGTGTATAGGAGTGTTCTGCGACAGTCCTTAGCTAATGAAGTACCTACACGGTGGTGTTGCAGTCACAGTGATGGACTGGTTCAGTGTCTGTCCTTTTACACACAAAATCTTCACTTCAGATTAACCGAGATGTCTGTTTCTTTACCAGCTCCTCCATCTGTGTGTGTCAAAGGCATCTGGGATAGGGGCTGGAGAGATGGCTCAGAGGTTAAGAGCACTGGCTGCTCTTCCAGAGGTCCTGAGTTCAATTCCCAGCAACCACATGGTGGCTCACAGCCATCTGTAATGAGATCTGGTGCCCTCTTCTGGCCAGGAAGCATACATACAGACAGAACATTGTATACATAATAAACAAATCTTTAAAGATATTTGGCACAGTATATTCTGTATCAGAGTGGACTAGCGAACAGATGATGTGGAAGCAGAAATACATTAGAGTGAGAAGATATCAAGTGTGTGTGTGTGTGTGAGTGCGCATGCACGCACACGCGCATTTCTAAACGTCCTGATTGCCCTTTCCTAAGAGGCTCATTGTAGGAGGATCATGTTGAGAGTTCTGCCATCTAACAATTCATATGAAACAAACCTGAGCCAGCAGGGAACTGCTGATATACAGAAGACTCAGTGCTCTTAGGTCAGTGTTCCTTCCCCGTATTCTTGTCTTATTTCCTTCTGTCTTACGGTCTTTCTATCTCATTTTCTTATCCTTCATTTTTCTCTTCCTCTATTGGTTTTCTTTGTGTTTAATGATGGATTTAAGGTAAGTTAAAATGGTGCCTAATGATGCAAATGTATAAATTTATTTAAATCAAATCCTTTTACAGTCGATATACATTTAGATAGGGAATAAATGATGTTATAGTGGAGAGAGTATCACAAAATGAACATCTTTATGTTGTTGTTAACAGGTGATAAATAAAATTCCATCCTTTTTTTATGACACCCTCTCATTCTTCTTCAAGGAGAGATGATATCTGTCTATCAACTTTTCTTTTCATTCGATGGTGCCACTTTTGGGTTCTTTGTCCCTTTGAAAATAAAACTTATAATTGGCATCTCACCTCAGCTTATGATTGTGGAATGCCTCACTGTAATAATCTATTCTTTCTTTTTCTTGTTGACCTGTAATCTCCCCATGAATGAATTTGACACAATTTATGTGTGGGTTTCTTTTTTTTTTTTTCCTGGAAAATGGCAGCTTGTTGAAGCTTGAATAAATTAAAGTTAAAGATGTGTTAAAAACCTTATATGTCACTTTGGGAAGTAGATATGAACATTCTTTAGGGTGTTTAATGTGTGAGGTCCTTCTGTGTGTGTCTTGCTTTTATTGGTTAATGCATAAAGAAACTGCCTTGGCCTCTTGGTAGGGCAGAACTTTGTTAGGCAGGGAAACTAAATGGCATTCTGGGACAAAGGAGGCAGAGTCAGAGAGTTGCCTTGGAGCCACCAGATTTAGACCTACCGAAAGTTTTCTGGTAAGCCACTGCCACGGATGATACACACATTAATGGAGATGGGTTAAACTAAGAATTAAGAACTAGCCAATAAGAAGTTAGAGCTATTGGTCCAGACAGTGGTTTAATTAATACAGTTTCTGTCTGAATATTTCAGGTCAAAACTATCTGGGAAGCTCGGGACAAACATGCAGTCAGCTCACCCTAACAATTTAGTGCCAACGTGGATAACTACACCCACATAAAAAACCCAAGAAAGCTTAAAACTTAATTCTAGACACAAAAGAACAGAGCTAAGCATGATTTGCTAGTAGCATTTTCTTGGATGGGCTTGTTTGCTAGAAGCAAGCAGAAGCATAGTTCCTTTAAGAGAGGTTTTCCTGATTCAGCTGTTGAACAAGAAAAAAAAAGCCACATTATTTTGAAATGCCAGCTTTCTGGGTTGTGCTCCAGTGAGAACTCTAAACTCTTTCAGGCAGGAGGTCTGGTACAGAGCATTTGGATGGGATCTGTGAGCAGACTGCTGTATCTTGCTTTATGGTGAAGTAGACCGGCTGTGTGCCTGGAACTAGGGTAGTGTGCATGGCTCTCAGAGGCACCAGCAGCTCTGCCTGATTGGGACAAGCATGCAGTATTGTATTTGACCTAGTAATGCTGCAGCTTAACTGTTAAGAAGAGCTTAGGATTTCAAAAAGTGCTCAGGGACAGTAAAGAATTACACATGAGTCACAGTGTTAGATCAATGTATGTAGGCTTGGAAGAGAGAAGAAAAAGGGTATCGAGAGTCATAAAATAAAGTTAATGCTTTAAAAAAAGATGTAAAGTCTTTAAAGAGACACAGTAAAGAGAGTCATAGATTAAAAGGAGTAAAGAAAAATCAGCCACATAAAAATGGAAAATTCATAGAGTCTGGAATATGTATATTATTGTGTTATATTTGAATGTTTTGACTCTGAAAGAGCTAAGTACAGAGAGAAATTTCATTGGATGGACTGCTAAGTTAAACCAGCATGAATATTATAAAGGTATCATGACTTCCAAATTTGGGTCTAAGGATATGTTGCTTTGGAAAAGAGGGTCTTCTCTTGTTTCCACAGAGGATGAAAACCTGTAGATTGATTCCTGACTGGTGTGATTTGATGGAACAAGACCCTCTGAAAGGTTGCCATGAACACCCTCAAAAAATTACTTCTCCCAATAAACAGCAGGAAGCAGTTTGGAGAAACTACACCCATATTATATTGTCTATAAATGTTTGTTTACATTTTAAGGGGAACATTATATAGATATGAATAATTTTCATTGATATGGATCTTGGTTTATTGATACAAATTTAAGGTCAATTTTTTTATATGTATATTTCTGCCCTTGATTAAAGTATTATGTTTGTACATTTCATTTAAAAATATAATGTATAATTTAAAAATATACATTAATAGATACTCATGTATAATAGTTAAGCTTGTACTCACATTAGTTAGATTTTCTAGATCTATAGAGTTATATTTCAGTTATATAGGTATTCTTCAAATCTTAGAGAGACCTTCAGAATATGGCATTTACATTGTTTTAAGAACTTAGGACTCTTCATGACAGTGAGACACATCTGCTCCTGGCACAAAACTACTTCAAGAGGAAGATGGGCATCAAAGAGGCTCCTTATGGAGTTGGTTACCCATTTGGACAAGAAAATTCTCTTGCCTGGACCTCTTAACTGGACATGCAGGACCTACAGAGAAATGAATGCTGAACTTGCCTAAAAGTGAGATGGTCCTTTGGGGTTCCTGCTTCATGAAAGAGTCTGCAAGACATTCTGCAGGACACAGAAGAACGTGACTGAACTGTCTTTGACATCTCCTGCTTCATTGAAAAGTCTGCTGGATACTATGGGCCTATAGGCTAAAGACGGATGCCCCAATGGTACAGAAGAACTTTTGGTAACTGTCCAGGCAGTGAGATGTCTCTGTCAATTCTAGAGTTTGGAAGTTGCTTACAATGTAATTCCTGTTTACTTAGGTAATATCACTCCTTCTGGAGTCTTTGATGGATTTGAAGAATTTAGAGGTATAGCTTTCTTTAGTCATGAAAAAAAGATAAAGTACATACAAATATTGTAACTGTAATTCTTGCTTGATACCTGTTTTCTTATGTGTAATTTTACTATGTTAATGTTAAAGCCTTCCTCTTTGTTTAAACAGAGAAGGGGAAATGGTATGGGATGTCCTTCTGTCTATGTGTTGCTTTTATTGGTTAATAAATAAAGAAACTGCCTTGGCCTGTTTATAAGGAAGAACTTAGATAGGCTGAGAAAACTAAATGGCATGCTGGAAGAAAGAAGGAAGAGTCAGAGAGACAGATTGAAGCTGCCAAGTCAGACATGCTGAAACTTTGTCTGTAAGCCATTGCCTCATAGTGATACACAGATTAATGGAGATGAGTTAAACTAAGATGTAAGAGTTTGCCAATAAGAAATTAGAGCTAATGGGCCAAGCAGTGATTTAATTAATACAGTTTCTGTTTGATTATTTCAGGTCTAAGGTAGCCAGGTGGCATGGGACCGACACGCAGTCAGCTCACCCTAACAGGTGTTTAAATATGTGGATAATTGATTAACCAATTCCTGTTTGAAATGTTTATTCTTTTGTACATTTTAAGTTAGAGTTCATGTGTAGCAATAGAATTCACATAAAATAAGCCATAATACAATGATCTGATATCATTTTAAGCAAAAGAAAGAGAATAATTTCAGGTTACAGAACCCTCCACACCCTCTGAGCACATTATAGAAAAGAAACTTCTTTTAAATTGGTTGAGGTGACAAATGTCTGGCCTGTTGTTGACTAGGTTATTCTTATATAGTTAATTTTTCTCATAGTATTTGCAAACTAATTAAAAACCTCATACTGTTTCTGAAATGTAGAAATGATGAATTTTTATTGTCATACATTAATTTTACCAAAGAATATATAAGACTGTGACATCTCCCTCTCTGTGAAAGGCACACTCTGATCACACTACTGTCAGCATAATGCCCTCTGTACACCCTTTGCTGCCTCACTCATGTCTACCTTTCTCCCCTGTTATGCTCATGTCATTATTTTGTCTAATTTCCATAGTCAATACTTGCCATTCTGAATTTTGTTTACTTCACTTAATTTGGTAACTGAATTCCCACAGTTTGTGTGCAAAATAATTATTTCTGTCTTTAAGGCAGAGTGATTTCATTCATTTACATACTGCACAGTTTACCTATTCATGAAATCTATTGATGTGCTCCTGGATTGATCTTAGAAACTCACTAAAGTAATAGTCACTTGATGGCTATGGTGGCAGACTTTTCTCCATTGTATATTGACTTTGGTGTCTTTATGGCAGTTTTATTTTTAGCTTTTTGAGGAAACTTCAAACTGGTTTCCATAAATATTATGTCAATTTACATTTTCATCAAAAATGAAAAGAGTTCTTTTTTCTTGTTATATACTAAGCATTTATTGTTTGTTTCCTTCATGGCAGCCTTCCTGACTGAGTGAAATGGAATTTAATAAGTAGTTTGGATTTGCATTTCACTGATGACTATTTATATTTTTCATGAATTTACTGGAAATTTGTAATATATATATATATATATATTACATTTTCAGACTCTTTTCCCATTTATGTATTAGGGTACTTTCAATTTTGCTCTTAAATTTTTAAGTCATTTTATATTCTTGATGTGAATTCCTGGGTGAATAGTTGGGAATGGGTTTTTCTTGCATCTTTCCATTTTGTTGCCTGTATTTTACTTGGTTCACTGTGTCTTTATTTGTGGTGAATCTATTTAATTAAATGCAGTTATAACTGTCATTTGTTGCTATTATTGTCTGAGAATCTTACTACCTATGTCCAAGTCCTGAAGTGTTTTCTTCATGAAAGGCTTCTGCGTCATTTGATATCTTTTTCAAAGCTTCATTGCACTGGTCCTTCACTTCCTTGGTGAAGGTCATTGAGAAGAACTTTGTTTGTGGAGACCTATCCTGAATGGAATGGTTTTCCTAAATTCCTTCCCACAGGGGTCATTATTACTATGTAAACTACTGCTTTGGTATGTTGGGTTGTAATTTACATATGTGTGCTTGCTAAATATAAGAGTTTTCTTTAGAGTCTGTAAAATCTTTTAATAAAATCATGTAGCATCTGAAGAGACATAAATTTGCATCCTCCTCTCACACTGCTGTCTTTTTGATATCTATCTTTTGTCTTGCTGCACTGATGAGTAGGGATTTTGGAGACCCTTGTCTAATTCCAGGTTTAAGAGGAAATGTTCTCAATGTAATGACAGTTTGAAAAGTTTAGGCTCTCTCTCTCTCTCTCTCTCTCTCTCTCTCTCTCTCTCTCTCTCTCTCTGCACAGTCTTAAAATGAAAAGGAGATTGATGCAGTAATTAAAGATCTCAGAAAGAAAAGCCAGAACATAGAAAATGCTGAATGTTATCGAATTCCAGGAACAACCTAGAAGCAACATTTTTCAAACTCTTTTATGAACTTAAAAGGGAAGATACGGTACCAAATTCATCTCATAAAACCAGTAGTATCCTGTTACCAAACCCAGAGAGCAATAATGTAAAAGAATATGATAGACCTATTTTCCAACATAAATACAATATGCTGACCCTAATGCCCCCTTCCTCTGCAAACTGAACTCTAGAATATGTTGAAAACATAGTATATCATGAATGAGCAGGTTTATCAAGGCATGGTGGCACATGCCTTTATTCCTAGTACTTAAGAGGCAGAGGAAGGCTGATCACAGTGAACTTTAGGTATGCTAGGTCTACATAGTGAGACCATGTCTCTAAAATAGCAACATCATTAATAACAATAACAACTAAGACCAAGTTGATTTCATCCAAGGAATGCAAGATTGGTTCAAATGCAAATAAATGAGTGTAATTCATCATATACTGATTTAAGGCTAGATATCTCATGATAATTCTGAAAAGGTACAGAAAAGGCATTTGATGAAGTTCAACATGTTTTAATGACAGAAATCCTAGAGGAATTAGGAATAGATAGGCCCTATTTCAAAATAATAAAGGCTTTATGAGAAACATATATTTAATTTTATATTAGAGAACACAAACTGGAAATACCCTTCCTTCTTTTTTCTCTCTTCTCTCTTTCTCTCCCTCTCTCCCTCCCTCCATCTATCCCTCCCTCCTTTCCTCTTTCCCTCCTTTCTTTTTTAATTTTTTTTTACCCACATCCACAATCTTAACAGGAGGCCTGCATTGCCCTCTCCTCATCCATCAATGTCATTGCATTTGTTCATATCTTGATGCATGTTCCACTATGCATACTTGACACCATACTCAATGTTGACAAGAAAACAACCCATAAAGCTCTGGAGGAAATTTGCTTTTTTCTAGAGGCAATGAGAAGAAGAGAGTAGTGACTAGTATATCAGTTCCCATCCAAACAAAGAATGAGGTTGTTATGAAGATAAGTGGAGAAAGAGGAGTTTAAACAATGAGTAGGGGGTTTGAACTTTCACTGTTGTTTTTCTACAAGTAATTATCACTCATCTAAATTTTTCTTTTATCAAGCTCAGTGGAATAAAAAACTCAAAGATTAGTAAGTTTTTAAAATATTTAATACACTTTGAAATCATTTAGTGTTGCTTGCATGTGCTACTGGAACCATGTACTGGAGAATGAGTAGGGTCTCAGCACCTTCATTCCTAAAGAAAACCAACTTTCCCTTTTTTCAAAATCTGCCTAAGATCAAGTCAGACAAAACCCAATCAAGTGGGGGAGGAGTTCATGGTATTTCCTTTTAAAGAAGAGTGTCAAGTTATTCCAACTGTGAACTTAGTATGGACCATGGTCTATCTTATGCAGTTTGTTCACCTAGATATAGTTAAGGAGCTGAGAATCTGCATGGAATTCCTTGAGATTAACATTAGTCTTTGCATTTTTAAGCCTGAACAGCGGAAATGCATTATTCTCTTTAGATCAGTGACACTGGGTACATCTCCACTGTTTGAAGTAGACAAATTTACCAGTGTCACCTTTTACCACCAGTCAGTTTTGTGGGTGTCCATTTGAAGCTTTTTAATTGCAAGTATTGTTTGTTTTCTTGCTCAAGAGAATGGCAAACTATTTTCACAGGTCACCTCAGGTCAGTTACAGGAAGAGCTGAAGTAGTAGCACTGCTATGCTATGCTCATTCTCGTAACAATAGTCAGGATGGGCAAACAACACAAACACTCATTAGCAGTAAATGGATAAAAAAGCACAACTGAGGACCAGTGCTGTGTGACTTCACTCAAATGAGGCTTCTGAGTCAGAGTCAGGGAAGAAAACTGCAGGAAGGTTTTCTAGGGTATTGGGTAAGAGCCATAGGGAGCAGGTAACCATTCCTGTTAACATCCAATTGTTCTAGAGATGAAGGATGATATTGGGTCCAGTGTGTGTGTACGTGCTTGCACATGTCCATGGATGTGTGTTGCACAGTGTTGCATGGAGGAGGGCCTGCTTGTTCGTCCCAGCTGCCCAGCTTACTTAGCTCAAAATAACCACACAGAAATTGTATTAATTAAATCACTGCTCGGCCCATTATCTCTAGCCTCTTATTGGCTAACTCTCACATCTTTATTTAACCCATTTCTATTAATCTGTATATTGCCATGTGGCAGTGGCTTACTGGGAAAGATTCTAACCAGCGCTCGTCTCAGGCGGTGGATCCATGGCTTCTCTCTCTCTGCCCTTCTTCTTCCCAGCATTCGGTTCTGTTTTCTCTGCCTACCTAATTTCCACCCTACCAACTAGGCCAAGGCAGTTTCTTTATTCATTAACCAATGAAAGCAACACACAAACAGAAGGACCTCCTACACCATTTTCCCTTTTCTATTTAAACGAAAAAAAAGGCTTTAACTTTGACATAGTAAAATTACATATAACAAAACAGTTATCAAGCAAGAATTACAGTTATAATATTTATATCTTCCTTATATTTTATCATAACTAAGAAAAACTGTAACTATAACTATCTATCTATTCTTCAACTCCATCAAAGACTCCAGAAGGATATTCTATTACCTAAGTAAACAGGAAGTGCATTATTAACAACTATAGAATTGACAGAGGCATCTTGCTGCCTGGACATTTATCCAAAGTTATTCTGTACCTTTGGGGCATCTATCTTCAGCCTACAGGCCCATAGTATCCAGCAGACTTTTCTTGAAGCTGGAAATTTCAAAGAAAGTTCAGTCACTTTCTTCTGTGTCTTGCAGAATGTCTCACAGACTCTTTCATGAAGCAGGGGCACCAAAGGATCATCTCACTTTTAGGCAAGCTCAGCAGTCATCTCCTGTAGATACTACATGTCCAGAGAAGCAGTCCAGGCAAGAGCAGTTTCTTGCCCAAATGGCTAACCAACTCCATAAGGAGCCTCTTTGAGCCCCATCTTCCTCTTGAAATATCTTGTGCTTCCAGGACAGATGTGTCTCATTGCCATGAAAAGTTGTAAGTTAATAAAACTTTTAAATGCCATATTTGAAGGTCTCTGAAAGATTTGAAGAATACCTATCGAACTGAAATATGTCTCTTTACATCTAGAAAATCTAACTAACATGACTACAATCTTGACTATTATAGATTATTATCTATTAACCTATATTTCTTAAAGGAACTACATAATCACAACACTTTAATGAAAAGCAGAAATATACCTATAACAAAATTGACCTTAGGCTTGTATCAACAAACCAAGATCCATACCAATGCAAAATTATTCATATCTATATCATATCCCCTTTTAAATGTAAATAAACATTTATAGACAATATTAGGGAACATGGGTGCAGTTCTGTCCATACTGCTTCCTGATGACTGGGGGGCACTGTTAATCAGGCCTTTCATGGTGTTCTAGGTTCATCTCAGTCAGCAATTGGGTGAAGTAGTTTTTGGAGGGTGTTTGTGGCAACCTTTCAGGAGGCCTTGGTCCATGAAACCATATTTGCTTGGAGGCAATTCACAGATTCTCATCTTCTGTGAAAACAAAAGAACCTCTTTTCCCAAGCAACATGTTCTTAGACCCAAATTCTGAAGTCATGATAGATACCTTTATAATATACATGCTGGTTTAGCTTAGCAGTCCATACAATGAAATGTCTCTCTGTACTTAGCTCCTTCACAGTCAAAAAATTCAAAGACAACACAATAATATACAGAATTCATACTTTCTATGAATTTTCCATTTTTATGTGGCTTATTTTCTTTACTCCTTTTAGTCTACGACTATCTGTCTCTTTAATGACTTTGCCCCCTTTTCTAAAAACATTAACTTTATTTTATGACTCTCTATCCTCTTTTCTCTCCCGAGCCTACATACATTTATCCAACACTGTGACCCATTTAGAGGTTGTTTATGTCTGAATCTCTCCTGTTGTGAATCTGTAATTCTTTACTGTCCAGGAGCACTTCTTAAAATGCTAAGTGCTTCTTAAAAAATTAAGTTTTGTGTCATTGCTTGAGTAATATATCAGTGCTTTCTTGTCCTGCTCAGTTCAGAGCTGCTCAAGCCTTTGAACCACGCACACTGCCCAACTTCCAGGTACACAGCTGGTCCAAGTTGCCATCAAGCAAGCTGGAGCAATCTGCTCACAAGTCCCATCCAAATACCACATCACCCAAAAGAGTCAGAGGTCACACTGATGGCGCAGCCCAGTAGCCCTCCTATACACAAAGGATAAAGAAACAGAGAGGGAAATCAGAGAAACATCACCTTTCACGATAGCCACAAATAGCATAAAATATCTGGGGGTAACACTAACTAAGGAAGT
>JAQHUG010000032.1:4057450-4075956 GCA_028555095.1 Dicrostonyx torquatus | reverse complement strand
CACATGGCTTGGTACCTTTTCTGGCGAGGCAGTCACATCTTGCATCTTCTGCATCTGGATTAAGACTGTAACTTCCTCTTCCCAGAATTCTCAGTGCTCAGCCTCTGCTTCCTGCTTTTTGCCCCGCCTATATTCCTGCCTGGCTACTGACCAATCAGAGTTTTATTAAAAACAATACAAGTGACAGGATAAAAGATCTTTGCACCACAGCATTTTATGAACTAAATAGGGGAAGGAACAGTACTAAATTCATCCTACAAACCCAGTCTTATCCTGATACCAAACCCAGAGATGCACAGTGTAAAAGAAATTGATAGACTCATTTTCCACAAATGTAAACACAATATTTTGCCCACATTTCCCCTCTCCTGCAAACTGTATTCTAGAATACACTGAAAAGATCATATATCAAGTATAATTAGGTCTAGCCAGGGATGATGGCACTCACTTTTATTCCATGTACTTAGAGGCAGAGGCAGGTGGATCACTGTGAGCTTTAGGTTGGCCTGGTATGTTGACAGAAGTTTCTGTCTTCCCTGATACAACAGTCATTCAGTTCCAATGAAACACACAGAGGCTTATATTAATTGTATACTGTTTAGCCTATTAACTCAGGTTTATTACTAACTAATTTTTTATGACTTAAATTAACCCATAATTCTTGTCTATATTCAGCCTTGTGGCTTGGTAGCTTTTCTCAGTGAGGCATTCTTATCTTGCTTCCTCTGCATCTGGCTGGTGACTGCAAGCTAAGTCTTCTCTCTTCCTAGAATTCTCCTAGTGTGGTCACCCCCCCCCCCATTACTTTCTGCCTGGCTACTGGCCAGTCAGCTTTTTATTAAACCGATACAAGTGACAAAGCTTTCCAGGGCACAAGAGCATTAACCCACAGCAATTCCACCACTTTTTTTTTCTTTTCAAAACAGCAATGCTGAATCTAACCTCCTTTGTTTACCATTTTCTTGACCGTTATCCATAACAACTTGTAACCAATAATTTTAACAAGACAAACATCCATAATCCACATTTTGGAAATATGGGCATAGTTTTCCAGGTTATTTTCTACTGATTGGTGCACTGATATTCTTATGGGGACCTAAAGAATATTTAGTATTATGGTCAAGTCCTGACTGGAATGTTCTTAGAGGCTGGATCATCTCAGCCAGCAATCTAGAGGATGTTATGGATGTAGAACTCATAGGAAAGTGCAAGTTTCTGTCCTGTCCTGTCCCACAGCCATTCAGTCTCAAAGAAATACACAGAGACTTATATTAATTAATATAATATTATATTAATTAAAAACATTTAAGCTCAGGCTTATTATGAACTAGGTCTTACAATTTAAATTAACCATAATTCTTGTCTATTTTTAGCCATGTGGCTTGGTACCTTTTCTCAGTGAGACATTCTCATCTTTCTTCCTCTGAATCTGGCTGGTAACTAAAAACTACATCTTCCCTCTTCCCAAAATTCTCCTAATGTGATCAACATGGTAAGACCTTGTCTCAAAACAAAACAAAACCAAACCAAAAAAACCCAGCATCAATCATCAATGACAATAATAACCAAAATCAGGTAGATTTAATCCAAAGAATACAAGGTTGGTTCAACATGCAAATCAATAAGTGGAACTCATAATATGACTAAACTTAAGGCTGGAATCATATGATCATACAGAAAAGGAATAGAAATGGCATTTGATTAAAGTTCCACCAGTGTTCATAACAGAAATTGGGATAGATGGGCTCTATTTCAAACAATAAATGCAAAATGAAAAACATATAGCTAAAATTACATTACATAAGGAAAAGCAGAAACACCTTTATTTCCTTCCTTCCTTCCCTCCTTCGTTCATACCCTTCTTCTTTTCTCATGCATGTATATTCTAACCAGGCAGGCTTCATTTGTCCAATGCTGGGGTTCTGTTCTGCCCTCTGCTCATCCATCAAAGTCTCATCTTCAGACACATCACACTGTATGTAAAGGACCCCATACTCAAGGTTGACTGATGAGAAAACATCCCATAAAGTTCTGGAGAAAAGTTGCTCTTTTCTAGAGGTAAAGAGAAGTTACTGGTAATCCAAACAAAGAATCAGATCGAAATGTAGATAAATGGATAAAGAGGAGTTTATACAGTGAGTAGGTTGTTTTGAACTTTTTAAAACTTTTCTTTAAGAGAATAATTACTCATTTACAAAACTCAATGGAATGAATTACTGATTTTATAGGATTCTTTTCAATTTAACACCCATTGAAATAATTTAATATTGTTTGCATGTGCATGAGTATGGGACCATGTACTACTTACTGAAGCATGAGTAGTGCCTCAGAGCCTTCATCCCTGAAGAAAACTGACTTTCCCTTACCCCATGATCTACCTAAGATCAAGCCGGTCATAATCCCAGCATGGATGGGGGAGGGGCCCATGGGATTTACTTGAAAGGGAGATGTAAGGTTGATCCAACAGTAAAATTTGTAAGTACCATTGTCTACTACATGCAGGTAGTCAATGCACTAAAAATCTATATCCTAATAGTTGAGTCTTTCAGAGTGCCTGAAAAGTTTTTGTCTTAAGGCTTCCTCTCACAGTTCAATTAAAGATGCCATGAGTAGCTATAGTGTGACTAGAAATCTGAGGGTAAAGATCTGAGGAGTAAGAAATCAGCTTACAACAGGAGTTGTTCATCCATATTTCTTTACTCTTCTTCTTTCTCATTTCTATCATGTTTTCCTTGCTCTCTCTTACTCCTTTTTTTACATTGTTCCACACCTTACAAATGTTTCCAGTCATATATATCCTTATACCAGAATTTCCCAAGCCCTAGTAGGCTTCAGGGATGGAATTCTTTTGTCCTATAGAAAACTAGATAAGAGCTTCACAACACACACACACACAAACACACAAAAACAAACACACACACACAAAAACAAACACACACACACAAACACACACACACAGAGAGAGCAAGAGCACGCACGCAATAGAGAGACAAGAGAGAAGCAGAGTTAGACCTTTATTTATAGTGCAATAAAATGTTTTTGGAGTATGTGGGTAGAGTATCAAGTGATTTATCAAAATGTGGTAATGGCAGACAACAATGAATAATTAACAGTCCAGAATTTTAATTATTTTCCATACATTTTTGCTAATTTTATTTAAGATTTCTTTCTCATCCATTCAGAGGGAAAGATAAAGAACCGGGCTAAGAAAAGAAGCTGTGGGTTGGGCTCCTTACAGAGAGAAAAAGAGAGTGAGTGGACTTCTATTCCATCAAGGTGACAGATAGGCTTCTGAAGTGGTCACAGCCTCAAAGGATGATGGGAGCTTCTGTTCACATGGCAAGACTGGTGTGACACAAGGATAGTTGTTTGGGCATTGTTCAGTTGGAAAGTTGATGATCAGTAGGCCTGGCAGCAGCTGGACTCACAGCAGAAGGGCTGAGAACACCAGCTGGTCACATGAGTTGGTTTCCATCAGGTTTCACAGCAGGTTGGGAAGCAGCAGGACTCACAGCAGCAAGGCTGGCAGCAGCAGGACTCACAGCAGCAAGGCTGGCAGCAGCAGATTTCACAACAGCTAGGTTTGCAGCAGGGTGTGAAGCAGCTGGTCACACAGGTTGGCTTACAGCAGATGGTTTTGCAGCAGGTGGTCTCACAGCAGCTGGGCTGGCAGCAGGGTGGACAACAGCAGCTGGTCACACAGGTTGGCTTACAACAGGTGGTTGTGCAGCAGGTGGTTTTGCAACAGCTGGGCTTGCAGCAGGGCTGGCAGCAGCTGGTCACACATGTTGGCTTACAACAGATGGTCTTGCAGCAGGTGGTTTCAGAGCAGTTTGGCTGGCAGTAGGGCTGACAGCAGCTGGTCACACAGATTGGCTTACAACATGTGGTCCTGCAGCAGGTGGTTTCACAGCAGCTGGGCTGACAGCAGGGCTGGCAACAGCTGGTCATACAAGTTGGTTTACAACAGCTGGTCTTGAAGCAGGTGGTTTTGCAACAGCTGGGCTTGCAGCAGGGCTGGCAGCAGCTGGTCTCACAGGTTGGCTTACAGCAGGTGGTTCTGCAGCAGGTGGTTTCACAGCAGCTGGGTTTGCAGCATGGTGTGCAGCAGCAGCAGCAGCAGCTGCTCACACAAGCTGGCTTACAACAGGTGGTTTCACAGCAGCTGGGCTTGCAGCATGGCTGGCAGCAGCTTGTCACACACACTGGCTTACAGCAGGTGGTCATGCAGCAGGAAGGCTGGCAGCAAAGAGAGCAGCAGGAGTTGGTCATGGTGTCAGGTGTGGTTGGAGGGTTCCCGTCAACAGGTGAGGTCTTTACAATATGATGGGGTCTTGCATTCTGGACCTTTTATATGTCAGGCCTTCAAGGCTTGAACCAATCAGTAAGACTTTTCCTTGATGATGTTTACACCGTTTTCATATTCAGTATATGTTTCATAACAAGGTGCTTTTCAATGTTATGCATCATTGGAAAGTTTAATCTGATTCTTTTACCAGAATAATTCATAGGAACTCTTTCAATAAACGGGAGGCTATTGCACTACCAGTGTCTTGTATCCTTGGTCATCATCTGGTCATGTAGTAACCCTTGATATCATGGGAGAATCAGAGTGTCTGTTTATTTTTCATTTTGTTTGTTCTTCACAGTAAGATTTTTTACTTTGGATGACAGCTCATGAAAACCAAAATGGAGACTTACTTCTAATTATGAAAGATTGGCTTTATCTTAGACTTGTTTCTCTCTCACTCTTATAACTTAATCCATTTCAATTATTCTATGTGCTGCCATGTGACTCATGGTTTTTAGAACTCCTCCAGCATGTTCTGATTTTTCTGTGTCTGGCTGGCAACTCTTGCATTTCTTCTCTGAGACCATCTCTCCCCAGAAGTCTTGCCTAACATTTTCCTGCCTTGCTATTCATCATTCAGATCTTTATAAACCAACCACATGAAACATCTTCACACAGTGCAATTTAATAGTCTGCAACAACCTCAGCTTATGAAGTACCTGTACAATGGTGCTCTGTTCTCATGATGGACTCAGATTAGCACTAATATCTATTTCTTTACCTCTCCTCAGTTTATGAAGTACCTGCATGATGGTGCTGTGTTCCCAGGGCGGGACTGATTGAGAATCTGTGTTATTATACATAAAAATCTCACATCAGATTGGCCCAACCACGTCTTTCTTTACCTGCTCCTCCACCTGTGTGTCTCAGAAGCATTAGGGATACAGGTATCTGGCACAGTATGTTCCTTATGATCTCAACTATAGAAAAGAGATGGAAGTGTAAATAGATGAGAGTGAGAAGATATCAAAATATGTATGTATGTGTGTGTGTGTGTGTGTGTGTGTGTGTGTGTGTAATAATACTGATTTCTCCTGTCCTGAGGTGCTCACCAGGAGGGTCATACTTAGATTTCTGCCATACAACATTCAACAGAGGCGAACATGAGTAAGAAGATAACCGCTGACAGACAATAGATTCAGTGCTGTTAGTTTCGTGTTCTTTCCCTGTCTTTTTGTCTTGGTGCATGGTTTATTTCCAACACTTGTGAAACTGAGGCTGGAGTATTGTTTTGAATTTGATGTCAACCTCGTTTATAGAACTAGTTCCATGATGGACATGGATACACATAGAAACCCTGTCTTGAGAGAGTATAAGAAAAAAAAAGGAAGTAATCTCAGGGAAAAGGGTCCTCTTCAACCTCTGAACACATTTATGAAAAAGATTGTGACATCTTCCTCCCTGGGCTTAGCACACTCTGGTCACACTGTCAGCACAATGCCCTCTGTCCACTCTCTGCTGCCTCACTAGGTCTCTTTGCTCCCCTATTATCTTCGTGTCATTTATTTCTTCTTTTCATGTGCAATCCTTGTCTTTTTTAGTCCTATTCATTTCACCAATATCGTATCTTCATTTCCAATGCTTGCGTGCAAATCTAGATATTATGTTAAGGCTGAAAGATTTCAGTCAGTTATATAGTAAACATTTTACCTATTTATTAAAGCTATCAGTGGTTTCTGTGGCTGATTCTACAACCTGACTAAAGCAATAGTTGTTTGACTGCCATGGTGGCAGGCAGTTCTCCATTGTATATCGACCTAGGTGTCTTTATGTCTGCACAAAGGAACAATATAACTGGATCATGTGATAGATTTATTTTGAGCTCTTTGAGGAACTCCAAACCAATTTCCATGGGTATTATGCTAATATGCACATTCTCAACAACATTTAAAAGAGTCCTTTTTTCCTTCCTATTTCCTAAGCATTTGCTGTTGTTTTCCTTGGTGACAGCCTTCCTGATTGGAGAGATGGAATGTCCTAGGTAGTTGTGAGTGGTATTTCCCTGATGACTACTTATGTTGTTTTTTTTTTCATGCTTTTACAGGACATTTGTAGCATATTTTTGAAATGTTGAAATCATTGTTTCACTTATAATTGTGTTACTTTTAGTTTTGTTGTTAATTTTTAAAATAATTGTATTTTAGGCTCGAATACGCTGGATGAATAGCTGAGAATGGGTTTTCTTTCCTTTTTCCTTTCTGTTTTCTGTCTTTTATCTATTCATTGCATCTTATTGTGAAGAACTATATAATTTGGTGCAGCTATAGCTGCCATTTCTTGCTGTTCTTGTCTGAGGTATTGAAGAGCTGCTGAGAATCTTATTGCCTGTGCCCAAGACCTTCGTGTTTTCTACAGGTAAGCTTTCTGTAACATTCGAGATCTTCTTAATAATGTTTTCCAGCCAGTTAAAGTTTTCATTGTACTGGCCTTCACATCCTTGGTGTGGTGCATCCATAAGATCTGTTTTCATGAGGACCTATTGTGACTGGAATAGTTTACATAACTTCCTTCACAGTGGGGTCATTAATGATCTCTGTATGTTGATTTTATATGTTGTATATTAAAAGTGCTTGCTAAATGTAGGAGTTTTCTTTTTATTATTAAAAACCTTTTAATAATAGAATCATGTACAGACAGGCATGAACAGACATAATTTTTCTTACTCTTCTCAGGTTATTGTCCCTTTGGTGTTTGTCATTTGTCTTATGGCTTTGGCTAAGACTCAGCAGAATATGCAAGAGTGGAGAAAGTGGGGAACCTACCATTTTCTCTGTCCAGGTTTTAGGTCGTGTCCCCAATGAAATAACAATTTGGGGAGTTTATTGCCCCACTCTCATAGTTTACCACAATATCAAATATTGTCAAAGTAAACCTCACCCTCAAATTTTTAGAATTTATATCTACCCTGTGTCAACTGAAATATTAGAAAATTATATATTATTCCACCCCACACATAAGGAGCACACATTCTTCTCAGCAGCGCATGGAATCTTTCCCAATATTTATCACATCATAGGCTACAAAGCAAGCATGAACAAGTACAAGAAAGGCAATAATTCCTTGTATCCTATCAGACTGCATTAGAACAGATGTAGAAACCAATAACAACAGTGTGTACCGAACTATATGAATAATTAGAAACTTATTCAAAACCTTGCCTTTGAGTGAGCTGGTTGTCATTGAATAATAGGGAAGAAATTAAATTTCTTAGACACAACTGAGAATCAATGGACAGGCTATTAGCTCCACTGAGGATCAGCTAGGGAATTCATAAAAGTTACAGCTATAAGTGTCTCTGACACAAACCCTCAGTAATGTCTCAAATAAACAATCTAATGATGCATCTGAGCTCTCTAGATATACAATAAGCATTTAATCTAAATTTTAGTAGAAGGTAAGAAATAATAAATCATAGGCCAGAAATTAATGAGATGGATACAGAAAGAAGAATATTCAGCATCCCTACACACAGTGGATCCCTGTGACTTTGAGACCAGCCTGTTCTACAGCTTGAGTTCTAGGATAGCTTCCAAAGCTACATAGAGAAACCCTGTCTCAAACAACCAAAAAAAATCAACGATAAGCTGTTATATGTTTAGAACTCAGAGGAAACTGCAACAGAGGTGCTCTGAAATGTTGGATCATCTGGGCCATGCACTCCTTTTGGCAATTTTTCAGAGGGTCTTCTTCAATCAAAACTGATTGTTTTCAAACTCTGAATAAATCCACAGTCTCTCACTTCCTGTGGAAACAAAAAACAAAATATCTTCTCCAAAATAACATATCTTTTGAGGAAAATTCTGAAGTCAAAGTATTTTCAAAATGTATATGTTAGCTTAATCTAGCAATATTTATAATCAAATATCTTTTAGCAGCTGTTGCTCCTTCCTGAACTTTATTTCTTATATTTGAATTTTTAAGTATTGGTGTTTTGTGTCAGGGTTTCTTGGTGCTTATCCTGGAACTCACTCTATAGATCAGGCTGACCTGGATCTCATAGTGATTCACCTGCCTCTGACTCCACAGTGTTGGGATTAAAGGTGTGTGTCAGCATACCTTGAATGCACAGAGATTCCCCCTGCTTCTGCCTCCGAAGTGCTGAGATTAAAGGTGTGCCACCACACCCAACTACTCTCTTTTGTTCTTTATTGTTTTATGGACTTTATCCTTTTTCTTTTCTCTCCCAAGCTTACACATATTTTTAAACACACTGTAAACTATTTATAGGTTTTCGTCATCTGAATCTATCTTTGGTGTATATCTCTCTTTTTCTGACCACATGAGTCTTTAATCTGCTAAACAATAGGGCTAGGATTAAAGCCATGGCTTTGACGGCTTGATCCAATGCATTTCTTAGCTTTCTGAGAGTCTAGCCTCAAAATGGAGGTACTAGCCAGAGCCATGTTTCTTGGCACAACTCTATGGCATTTCAAAATCCCTGCCACCAACAAAAAGCATGCTGTTAGCTATTAATAAACACCTTCTCAGTGTTTTGTTGCAGGGCCACTTAAAAGGGCTGCAAAGATGTTTTCAGCTAAAGCTGAGTAAGAAGTCTCTCTTAAATGAGACATGCTTGCCTGTAGCAAACAGAGCCCACATGAGGAAATGCTACTACCAAGAAGCCATGCTTAACTCTGTTCTTTTTGTGTCTAGAATTCCTTTTGCAAACTCTCTCTGGTTTAAAGTGGATTTAGTTATTCATGTTGGTGCCATTTGTTGACAGTAGTTTCTGTCCTGCCTCGTCCTGAGGCCATACAGTCACATATAAACTCTCAGAGGCTTACATTATTTATATACTGGTGGCCTAATAGTTCAGGCTTCCTATTAACTAATTCTTATATCTTAAATTAGTTTATAATTCTTGTCTATGTTTTCTGCATGGTTTGCTACCTTTTATCAGTGAGGCATTCTCATCTTTCTTCCTCGCGTCTGACTTCTTCAGTGTCAACTGCAGACTGACTCTGTCTCTTGCCAAAATTTCCTGTTCTTGTCACCCCACCTCTACTTCCTGCCTGGTTGCCCCGCCTGTACTTCCTCCCTGGCTACTGGTGAATCAGTGTTTTATTAAAACACAAGTTACAAACCCTTACAAAGTTCAAAACTATTGTCCCACAGCATGGCTAAGAAATTACTATATAATATTGCGGCTTGTAACAGATTTTAACATTAGTCTTTGCATTTTTAAGTCTGAACAACAGAATCAACTGTTCTATTTAGACCATTGACATCAGGTTCATCTCCACTGTTTGACGTTCACACATTGACCAGTGTCACTTTTTACCACCAGTCAGTTTCATGGGTGTCAATTACAAGTTCTTGAATTGAATGCTTTTGTAGACTTTCTGGTCAAGAGAGTAACAAACTATTTTCACAGGTTACCTCAGGTTATTTGCAGGGAGAAGTGAAGTAGTAGCACTGCTCTGTTTATATCAATCCTATTAATAGTCAAGAAGTCAAGCAACCCAAGCGTCCATCAAACATAAATGGATGAAAATGCACAACAGAAAGACCACTTCTCTGTGACTCCACTCAAATGATGTGTCTGAAAGCAGGAGTCAGGGAAGAAAGAAGCAAGAAGGTCCTTTCAGGATACATAGTAAGTAAGATACATGGGGAGCAGATAGACATTTGCTGATTGCTTCCAATTGTTCCAGAGACCTAAAGGATGGCATTGGTGCGTGTGTGTGTGTGTGTTTGTGTGTGTGTGTGTGTGTTACAGTTCTGTTCTCTGAGCCAAATAATCATCACCTTGGAGAAATCTTCTGTGGCCCTTTCTAAGAGTTCCTCCCAGCTGGACTTAGTTACTCTTTCCATCCCTCACAGAGAGATGGAAGGGTCAGGAGTGCCTCACTTGAGTGTCCAACTATTCCCTGCCATCAGTTGTATGCAACTCTGCTCCAACTGTGAGACATCGTGAGCAGGGACTCTATCATCTAGACCAGCGAAGACTAGATGTGGAAATCCTACTCTGTAGGTCTAAAAAAGCCATCAACCCTGCTAGGTAAAGACATTGCAGTGTAGCATTTTCAGGGAGACACAACCTCATACCTGTAAGCAGTCCCTCATTGTACTGTGTAAGGGAGCCCAAAAATCATTGACTTCTCAGAGGCAACTTTGGTAGAATCCTGCTTTGGTTTGTTGGTAGATGATTAGGAGGAGCAGATGCTGTTTCTGTCCCATGTTGGGAAGTTTTATCAACATTGTTTTTTTTTTTTGCATGTCTCTGTCTTTCTCTGTCTGTGTGTGTTTAATGTGTGTGAAAGAGAGAGAAGAGAGAGACAGAGAGACACGGATAGAGAGTAAGACAGAGAGAGAAAGAGAGGGAAAGAAAAAGATCTTTATTCATAGCCCAATAAAATGTCTTTGGGGTATATGATACACTATCAAGTGATTTATCAAAGGGTAATAATGACAGACAACATGGAATAAATAACAGTCCAGAATTTTTATTAAATGTTCATTCTTTTTTGATAATTTTATTGAAAGTTTCTTTTTCGGTTGTTCAGAGGGGAAGATGATGATCTAGAATCAGAGGAGAAGCTGTGAGCTGTGCTTCTTACAGAGAGAAAAGGAGAGTGAGAGTGAGTGGACTTGCATTCCGTCAAGGTGACTGATAGGCTTCTGGAGTGGTCATAGCCTTAAAGGAAGATGGGAGCTTCTGCCCAAATGACAAAACTGGTGTGACACAAGGACAATTGTTTGAGCATCGTTCAGTTGGAAAGTTGATAAGCAGTAGGCCTGGCAACAGCTGGACACACAGCAGCAGGGCTGGGAACACCAGCTGGTCACATGAGTTGGTTTCCATCAGGTGGTCTAACAGCAGGTGGTTTCACAGCAGGTTGGGCAGCAGCAGGACTCACAGCAGCAAGGCTGGAAGCAGCAGGACTCACAGCAGCAGGGCTGGCAGCAGCAGGACTCACAGCAGCAAGGTTGGCAGCAGCAGGACTCACAGCAGCAGGGCTGACAGCAGCAGGACTCACAGCAGCAAGGCTGGCAGCAGCAGATTTCACAGCAGCTGGGTTGGCAGCAGGGTGTGCAACAGCAGCTGGTCACACAGGTTGGCTTACAGCAGGTGGTCTTCCAGCAGGTGGTTTTAGAGCAGCTTGGCTGGCAGCAGGGCTGGCAGCAGCTGGTCACACAAGTTGGTTTACAACAGGTGGTTGTGCAGCAGGTGGTTTTGCAACAGCTGGGCTTGCAGCAGGGCTGGCAGCAGCTGGTCACACAGGTTGGCTTACAGCAGGTGGTCTTGCAGCAGGTGGTTTCACAGCAGCTGGGCTGACAGCAGCTGGTCACACAAGTTGGTTTACAGCAGGTGGTCCTGCAGCAGGTGGTCTCACAGCAGCTGGGCTTGCAGCATGGCTGGCAGCAGCTTGTCACACATACTGGCTTACAGCAGGTGGTCGTGCAGCAGGAAGGCTGGCAGCAAGGAGAGCAGCAGGAGTTGGTCATGGTGACAGGTGTGGTTGGAGGGTTCCTGTTAACAGGTGAGGTTTTTACAATATGATGGGGTCTTGCATTCTGGACCTTTTATATGTCAGGCCTTCAAGTCTTGAACCAATCAGTAAGACTTTTTCTTGATGATGTTTACACCGTTTTCATATTCAGTATATGTTTCATAAGGAAGTGCTTCTCAATGTTATGCATCATTGGAAAGTTTAATCTCATTCTTCTACCAGAATTAATCATAGGAACTCTCTCAATAAACGGGAGACTATTGCACTACCAGTCTCTTGTATCCTCGGTCATCATCTGATCACGTGGTAACCCTTGATGTCATGGGAGCATCAGAGTATCTGTTTTTATTTTGTTCTGTCCTTTGTAGCGAGGTTTTTCATTAGGCTGACAGCTCACGAAAACCAACATGGAGACTTACTGCTAAGTATGAAAGCTTGGCCTTATCCTAGACTTGTTTCTAACTCACTCTTATAATTTAAATTAATCTATTTCTATTAATATATGTGCTAAGTTGTGACTCATTGTTTTGAGACTCCTGCATGTTCTGCTTCCTTTGTGTCTGTCTAGCAACTCTTGCGTTTCTTCTTTGTCCCCAGAAGTTCTGCCTAAACATTTTCTGGCTTGCTATTCATCATTCAGATCTGTAAAAACCAATCACATGACACATTTTCACACCGTGCAATTTAATATTCTGCAACAGCTTTCAGTTTCTGAAGTCTGTGCACGATGGTGCTATATTCACAGTGATGGACTGGCTGAGTATCTTTACTATTATACATAAAATCTAACATCAGAATAGCCCAGATATCTCTTTCATTACCTGTCATCCACCTGTGTGTCTCAGAAGCATTAGGGATACACATATCTGGCACAGTATGTTCCTTATGAGGCTCAACTATAGAAAAGAGATGGAAGTGTAAACACATGAGAATGAGAAGATATCAAAATGTGTGTGTGTGTGTGTGTGTGTGTGTGAGTGTGTGTGTAATGGTCCTGATTTCTTCTGTCCTGAGGGGCTCACCAGGAGGATCGTGCTTAGATTTCTGCCATACAACATTCAACAGAGGCGAACATGAGTAAGAGGATAACTGCTGACAGACAGTAGATTCAGCGCTGTTAGTTTCGTCTTCTTTCCCTGTCTTTTTGTCTTTTTCCTTCTGCCTGCCTGCGTGTCCTTCTGTCTTACTATCTCAGTATGATATCCCTGATTTATTTTCTTCCTCTATTGCTTTTCTCTGTGTGTAGTGATGGATTTAAGAGAAGTTGAAATGTAGCAAACAGAAATGCAGATTTTTGTAGTGTGTGGATTATTGATTATTCGATTCTCTTTTGAAATTTTTCCTTTTTACATTTTCGCCATACTTCATGCATAATAATAGAATATACATATTAAACAACACTGTAAGAGAATAATCTGATATTGTCTAATATAATACAAAATAACTGTTTGATGGTGGTGCGTGGTTTATTTCCAACACTTGGGAGACTGAGGCAGGGGTATTGTTTCGAATCTGACGGCAACCTTGTTTACAGAGCTAGTTCCAGAACAGGCATGGATACACATAGAAGCCCTGTCTCGAGAAACAATAAGAAAAAAGAAAAAATAATTTGAGGGAAAAGGGCCCTCTTCAACCTCTGAACACATTTATGAAAAAGATTGTGACATCTTCCTCCCTGTGCTTAGCACACTCTGGTCACACTGTCAGCACAACGCCCTCTGTACACTCTCTGCTGCCTCACTCAGGTCTGTTTTGCTCCCCTATTATCTTTGTGTCATTTATTTCTTCTTTTCATGTGCAATCCTTGTCTTTTTTAGTCCTATTTATTTCACCAATATGGTATCTTCATTTCCAATGCTTGCGTGCAAATCTAGATATCATGTTAAGGCTGAAAGATTTCAATCAGTTATATAGTCAACATTTTACCTATTTATTAAAGCTACCGATGGTTTCTTTGACTGATTTTCCAAACTGACTGAAGCAATCGTTGCTTGACAGCCATGGTGGCAGACATTACTCCATTGTATATTGACCTCGTTGACTTTAAGTGCACACAGAGGAGTAATGTAACTGGATCATGTGACAGTTTTATTTTGAACACTTTGAGGAAACTCTAAACCGATTTCCATGGGTATTATGCTAATATGCACATTCTAATCAACACTTAAAAGAGTCCTTCTTTCCTTCCTACATCCTAAGCATTTACTGTTGTTTTCCTTGGTGGCAGCCTTCCTGATTGGAGAGATGGAATGTCCTAGGTAGTTGTGAGTGGTATTTCCTTGATGACTACTTATGTTGTGTTTTTTCTGCATTTACAGAACATTTGTACTATATTTTTGACATATTCAAATTATTGGTTCACTTATGGATTGGGTTGCTTTCAGTTCTGCTGTTAATTTTTAAAATAATTGTGTATTTTAGACTTGAATACACTGGATGAAAAGTTGGGAATGAGCTTTCTTCTGTTTTTCCTTTCTGTTGTTTGTCTTTTGACTGTTCATTGTATATTACTTGTGAAGAACTATATAATTTGGTGCAGCTACAGCTGCCATTTCTTGCTGTTCTTGTCTGAGGTATTGAAGAGCTGTTGAGAATCTTATTGCCTGTGCCCACGACCTTCGTGGTTTTTTTTTTTTTTTTTGAGACAGAGTTTGTCTGTAGCTTTGGAGCTTTCCCAATATTTATCACATCATAGGCCACAAAGCAAGCATGAACAAGTACAAGAAAGGCAATAATTCCTTGTATCCTATCAAACTGCATTAGAACAGATGTAGAAACCAATAACAACAGTATGTACAGAACTAAATGAATAATTAGAAACTCATTCAAAACCTTGCCTTTGAGTGAGCTGGTTGTCATTAAATAATAGGGAAGAAATTAAATTTCTTAGACACAACTGAGAATCAATGGACAGGCTATTAGCTCCACTGAGGATCAGCTAGGGAATTCATAAAAGTTACAGCTATAAGTGTCTCTACACACAAACCCTCAGTAATGTCTCAAATGAACAACCTAATGATGCATCTGAACTCTGTAGATATACAATAAGCATTTAATCTACATTAGTAGAAGGTAAGATATTTAAACATAGGCCAGAAATTAATGAGGTAGACACAGAAAAAAATACAGCATCCCAACACATGGGAGGCGGAGACAAGTGGATCCCTGTGACTTTGAGACCAGCCTGTTCTACAGCATGAGCTTCACAAAAGCCACCAAAGCTACACTCGAAACCCTGTCTCAAACAACCGAAAGAAAAAAAGAACAATATACATAACCACCAACAGAGATAATGTTCTTGAAAGACTTCACTTGACTGACAAACCTATGGCCCAGTTATTCAAAAGGAAAGAATGATAATATCAAAATGAATAAAATCACAAAGAAATGGGGAAGTTACAGTAGACCCCAGTGAAATTCAGATTATTAGGAGATGCTACAAAAATTATTTTCTCCAAAACTGGAAAATTTATATAAATTTTATAGATATATAAATATATAGGGCCACACAAAAATAAACCAGAACAGACCCATAATTAACAATGAGATTGATGCAGTAATTAAATATTTCCACCAAAAAGTTCAGAACATGGTCACTTCTAAATTCTATCAAATTTTAGGGATGACCTAACAACAAGGTTTTTCAGCTCTTTTATGAATGAAGCATGGGAAAGAACAGTACCATTCATTCCTAAAAGCCAGTATTTTCCTGACACCAAACCCAGAGGTGCACAATGAAAAAGAAAATGATAGTTCTATTTTATAGAAAGATAACCAAAATATTTTGACCACATTTTCCCCTCTCCTGCAAATTGTACTCTAATCAACACTGAAAAGATCATATATCAAGAATAAGTAGGTTTAGCCAGGGATGATGGCACACACATTTATTCCCTGTACTTGGAGGCAGAGGCAGGTGGATCATTGTGAGTTTTAGGTCGGCCTGGTCTATTGACAGCTGTTTTTGTCTCACCTGGTCCCACAGTCATTCACTTTCAAAGAAATACACAGAGTCTTATATTAATTATAAATTGTTTGGTCTATAAGCTCAGGTTTACTACTAACTAATTATTTACATCGTAAATAAACACATGATTCTTGTCTATGTTCAGCCTTGTGGCTTAGTAACTTTTCTCAGTGAGGCATTCTTATCTTGCTTCCTCTGCATCTGGCTGGTGGCTGCAAGCTAAGTCTTCCCTCTTCCCTGAATTCTCCTAGTGTGATCACCCCACTTATACTTCCTTCCTGGCTACTGACCAATCAGCTTTTTATTAAATCAATGCAAGTGACAAACTTTTACAGGGTACAAGAGCATTAATCCACAGCAATTCCCCTTTTTCTCTTTTCAAAACAGCAACTTTGAATCTAATCTTGTTTATTTTTTCCTGACCATTATCCATAACAACTTGTAACCAATACTTTAAACAAAGACAAACATCCATAATCCATATTTTGGAAATGTGGGCATAGTTTTCTAGGTTACTTCCTGCTGATTGGGTGCACTGATAATCTTATAAGATTACCCAAAAAAACAAGACCTGACTGGAATGTTCTTAGAGGCTGGATCATCTCAGCCAGCAGTCTTGAGGCTGTTGTAAGTGTAGAACTCAGAGGAAACTGCAACAGAGGTGCTCTGAAATATTGGACATCAGGGCCATCCACTCCTGTTGGAGATTTTTCAGGGGGTCTTCCTCAATCAAAACTGATTGTTTTCAAACTCTGAATGAATCCTCAGTCCCTCACTTCCTGTGGAAACAGAAACAAAATATCTTCTCCAAAGTAACATAGAACTTTTGGCCTAGAAGCTCAGGCTTCCTATTAACTAATTCTTACATCTTAAATTACCGTATTATTCTTAGCTATATTTGCCGTGTGGTTTGCTATCTTTTATCAGTGAGGCATTCACGTCTTTCTTCCTCTGCATATGGCATCCTCAGTGTTGACTGCAGACTGACTCTTTCCTCTTGCCAAAATTTCCTGTTCTTGTCACCCCACCTCTTATTCCTGCCTGGCGGCTCCACTTGTACTTCCTCCCTGGCTACTGGCCAATCAGTTTTTTATTAAAACACAAGTTACATATATTTACAAAGTTCAAGGCTATTGTCCCACAGCATGGTTGAGAGATTAGTATATAATGTTGCAGCTTGTAGCAGATTTTAACATTAGTCTTTGCATTTTTAAGCCTGAACAGCAGAAATCAACTATTCTATTTGAACCACTGACATCAGGTTCATCTCTACTTTTTGACATTCACACATTGACCAGTGTCACATTTTACCACCAGTCAGTTTCATGGGTGTCAATTAGAAGTTCTTGAATTGCATACTTTTGTAGACTTTCTTGGTCAAGAGAGTAACAAAGTATTTTCACAGGTTACCTCAGGTTATTTGCAGGAAGAAGTGAAATAGTAGCACTGTTCTGTTTATATCAATCCTATTAATAGTCAAGAAGTCAAGCAACCCAAGCATCCATCAAACATAGATGGATGGAAATACACAACAGACCATTTCTCTGTGATTCCACTCAAATGATGTGTCTGAAAGTAGGAGTCAGGGAAGAAAGAAGCAAGAAGGTCCTTTCAGGGTATGGAGTAAGGTACATGGGGAATGGATAGACATTTGCTGTTTGCTTCCAATTGTTCCAGAGATCTAAAGGATGGCATTGGTGTGTGTGTGTGTGTGTGTGTGTGTGTGTGTATTTGTGTGTGTTACAGTTCTGTTCTCTGAGCCAAACAATCACCACCTTGAAGAAATCTTCTGTGGCCTTTGCTAAGAGTTCCTCCCAGCTGAACTTAGTTCCTCTTTACATCCCTCACAGAGAGATGGAAGGGTCAGGAGTGCCTCACTTAGGTGTTCAACTATTTCCTGCCATCAGTTGTATGCAACTCTGCTCTAACTGTGAGAGATCGTGAGCAGGGACTCTATCATCTAGACCAGCGAAGACTAGATGTGGGAATCCCAGTCTGCGGAAGCCATCAACCCTGCTAGGTACATTGCAGTGTAGCATTTTCAGCGAGACACAACCTCATACCTGTAAGCAGTCCCTCATTGTACTATGTAAGGGAACCCAGAAAGCATTGACTTCTCAGAGGCAACTTTGGTAGAATCCTGCTTTGGCTTGTTGGTAGGAGATTAGGAGGAGAAGATGCTGTTTCCATCTCCTGTTGGGAAGGAGTTTTATTAACATTGTTGGTTTGTGTTTTTTTTTTGCGCACGCGCGTGCGTGCGCGCATGTGTGTGTGTGTGTGTGTGTGTGTGTGTGTGTGTGTGTGTGTTAAAGAGAGAGAGAGAGATGGACAGAGAGTGAGACAGTGAGAGAAAGAGAGGGAAAGAAAAAGACCTATATTTATAGCACAATAAAATGTCTTTGGAGTATATGATACACTATCAAATGATTTATCAAAGGGTAATAATGACAGACAACATGGAATAAATAACAGTCCAGAATTTTTATTAAATGTTCAGTCTTTTTTGATAATTTTATTTAAAGTTTCTTTTTCGGTTGTTCAGAGGGGAAGATGATGATCCAGAATCAGAGGAGAAGCTGTGATCTGTGCTTCTTTTTTTATTATTATTACAAGAAAAATTTACATTTACTCCCCTTGTTCCCGGCCCTCCTGCTCCCCCACTACCCCACCACCCTCCCCCTGCTTCCTTAAGATGGGGCAGGATACCGTGCCCTATGGGAAGCCCAAGGCCCTC
>JAQHUG010000032.1:4039487-4056467 GCA_028555095.1 Dicrostonyx torquatus | reverse complement strand
GCTGAGAAAAGGTACCGGCCGTGTGGCTTGCATGGATGGGAACAATGGGTTAATATAAGTTACAGGAGCTGGTAGGAAGACTGAGCTAATGGGCCAATCAGTGTATAACCTAATATAGACTCTCTGTGTGACTTTCTTTGGGGCTTGCCAGCTGTGGGATACTGGGCAGGACAGTAACCCCAATGAGCAGGCCCCTCATGTTACAGTCATAGCCCCAAAAGATGATGGGAGCTTCTGCCCACATGACAAGACTGGTGTGACACAAGGACAGCTGTTTGAGCATTTTTCAGTTGGAGTGTTGATGATCAGTAGGCCTGGCAGCAGCTGGACGCACAGCAACAAGGCTGGAAGCACCAGCTGGTCACATGAGTTGGTTTCCATCAGGTGGTCTAGCAGCAGGTGTTTTCACAGCAGGTTGGGCAGCAGCAGGACTCACAGCAGCAAGGCTGGCAGCAGCAGGACTCACAGCAGAAGGGCTGGCAGTAGCAGGACTCACAGCAGGTTGGGCAGCAGCAGGACTCACAGCAGCAGGGCTGGCAGCAGGACTCACAGCAGCAGGGTTGGCAGTAGCAGATTTCACAGCAGCTGGGCTGGCAGCAGGGTGTGCAGCAACAGCTGGTCACACTGTTTGGCTTACAACAGGTGGTCTTCCAGCAGGTGGTCTCACAGCAGCTGGGCTGACAGCAGGGCTGGCAACAGCTGGTCACACAAGTTGGTTTACAACAGGTGGTTTTACAACAGCTGGGCTTGCAGCAGGGCTGGCAGCAGCTGGTTACACAGGTTGGCTTACAGCAGGTGGTCCTGCAGCAGGTGGTCTCACAGCAGCTGGGTTTGCAGCAGGGTGGACAGCAGCAGCTGGTCACACATGTTGGCTTACAACAGGTGGTTTCACAGCAGCTGGGCTTGCAGCATGGCTGGCAGCAGCTTGTCACACATACTGGCTTACAGCAGGTGGTCGTGCAGCAGGAAGGCTGGCAGCAAGGAGAGCAGCAGGAGTTGGTCATGGTGACAGGTGTGGTTGGAGGGTTCCTGTCAACAGGTGAGGTTTTTACAATATGATGGGTTCTTGCATTCTGGACCATTTATAAGTCAGGCCTTCGAGGTTTGAACCAATCAGTAAGACTTTTCCTTGATGATGTTTACACCGTTTTCATATTCAGTATATGTTTCCTAAGGAAGTGCTTCTCAAGGTTATACATCATTGGAGATGTTTAATCTGATTCTTCTACCAGAATAACTCATAGGAACTCTTTCAAGAAATGGGAGACTATTGCACTACCAGTCTCTTGTATCCTTGGTCATCATCTGGTTATGTGGTAACCCTTGATGTCATGGGAGAATCAGAGTATCTGTTTGTTTTTCTTTTGTCTGTCCTTAGTAGCGAGATTTTTCGTTGGGCTGACAGTTCACGAAAACCAAAATGGAGACTTACTGCTGTTTTTGAATGGTTGGCCTTATCCTAGACTTGTTTCTAACTCACTCATAACTTAATTAATCCATTTCTATTAATCTATGTGCTCCCTTGTGACTCATGACTTTTAGACTCCTGCATGTTCTGCTTCCTCTGTGTCTGGCTGGCAACTCTTGCATTTCTTCATTGAGACCATCTCTCCCCAGAAGTTCTGCCTGATCTTTTCCTGGTTTGCTATTCATCATTCAGATCATTCATATGCTACATCTTCACACAGTGCAATTTAATATTCTGCAGCAACCTCAACTTATGAAGTACCTGCACGATGGTGCTCTGTTCACATGATGGACTCTCTGAGTATCTGTACTACTATACATAAGATCTCACTTCAGATTAGCACTGATATCTATTTCTTTACCTGTCCTCCACCTGTGTCATCAGAAGCATTAGGGATACACATATCTGGCACAGTATGTTCCTTATGAATCTCAACTATAGAAAAGAGATGGAAGTGTAAATAGATGAGAGTGGGAAGATATCACAATGTGTGTGTGTGTGTGTGTGTGTGAGTGTGTGTGTGTAATGGTCCTGATTTCTCCTGTCCTGAGGTGCTCACCAGGAGGATTGTGCTTAGATTTCTGCCATACAACATTCAACAGAGGCGAACATGAGTAAGAGGATAACCGCTGACAGACAGTAGATTCAGTGCTGTTAGTTTCGTCTTCTTTCCCTGTCTTTTTGTCTTTTTCCTTCTGCCTGCCTGCGTGTCCTTTTGTCTTTCTATCTCAGTATGCCACCCCTTCTTTCTTTTCTTCCTCTATTGCTTTTCTCTGTGTGTAGTGATTGATTTAAGAGAAGTTGAAATGTAACAAGCAGAAATGCAGATTTTTGTTGTGTACAACTATGTGGATTATTGAATAATTAATTCTTTTTGAAATCCTTAATCCTTTATATATTTTTGTCATACTTCATGCATAATAATAGAATATGCATATTAAATAGTACTGTAAGAGAATGATCTGATATTGTTTTATTCAATAGAAAATAGCTGATTTGTAGCGGTGCATGCTTTTCTTTTCAACACTTTGAAGACTGAGGCAGGGGAATGTTTTGAATTTGAAGGAAATCTTATTTATGATACTAGTTCCAGGACAGTCAGAGATACACAGAGAAACCTTGAATCAAAAACTGAAAAGAAAATAAAAGGAAATAATTTCTGGGTACAAGGCTCTCTACAACCTCTGAACACATTTATGAAAAAGATTGTGACATCTTCCTTCCTGCGTGGAGAACACTCTGGTCACACTGTCAGCCTAAAGCTCTCTGAACCCTCTCTGCTGCCTCACTCAGGTCTGCTTTGCTCCCCTGTTATGTAAGTGTTATTTCTTTTTCTTTTTACGTAAAGTACTTGCCATTCTTAGTCTCATTGATATCGCCTATTTTGGTATCTGCATTTCCAATGTAAGCATGCAAGTCTAGATATTATATTCTTTAAAGCTGAAAGATTTCAATTATATAGTCAACATTTTACCTATTTATTAAAGCTATTGATGGGGCTCATTTTTCAAACCGACTAAAGCAATAGTTGCTTGACAGCCATGGTGGCAGTCATTTCTCCATTGTATATTGACTTTGGTGGCTTTAAGTGCACACAGAGGAGTAATATATGTGGATCATGTGACAGTTTTATTTTTAGCTCTTTGAGGAAACTCCAAACCAATTTCCATGGGTATTATGCTAATATGCACATTTTCATTAACATTTAAAAGAGTCCTTCCTTTCCTCCCTATTTCCTAAGCATTTACTGTTGTTTTCCTTGATGGCAGCCTTCCTGATTGGGGAGAGATGGAATTTCCTAGGTAGTCGTGAGTGGTATTTCCCTGATGACTACTTATGTTGTTTTTTCATGCTTTTACAGGACATTTGTAGTATATTTTTGAGATAGTCAAATTATTGGTTCACTTATGGATTGGGTCACTTTTAGTTTTGTTGTTAATTTTTAAAATAATTGTGTATTTTGGACTTGAATACACTGGATGAATAGTTGGGAATGCATTTTCTTCTGTTTTTCCTTTGTGTTTTCTGACTTTTATCAGTTCATTCTATCCTTTCTTGTGAAGAAGCTATTCAGTTTGGTGCAGCTACATCTGACATTTCTTGCTGTTCTTGTCTGAGGTATTGAAGAGCTGTTGAGAATCTTATTGCCTGTGCCCACGACCTTCGTGTTTTCTTTTTTTTTCTTTTTTTTCTTTTTTTTCTTTTTGGTTTTTTGAGACAGGGTTTCTCTGTAGCTTTGGATCCTGTCCTGGAGCTAGCTCTTGTAGACCAGGCTAGTCTCGAACTCACAGAGATCCGCCTGCCTCTGCCTCCTGAGTGCTGGGATTAAAGGTGTGTGCCACCACCACCCAGCAACCTTCATGTTTTCTACATGTAAGCTTTCTGCAACATTCGAAATCTTCTTAATTTTGTTTTTCAGAGTGTTGAAGTTTTCATTGTACTGGTTTCTTCACATCCCTGGTGAAGTTAATCTATAAGATCTTTATTCCTTGTGACCTATTGTGACTGGAATGGTTTACATAACTTCCTTCACACTAGGGTCATTATTGAGTTCTGTATGTCGATTTTCTATTTCGTAAATTAAAAGTGTTTGCTAAATGTAAGAGTTTTCTGATAGATTTTGTAAACACTTTTAATAATAGAAACATGTACAGACATGCATGAAGTGACATAATTTTTCTTACTCTTCTCAGGTTATTGTCCCTTTGGTGTTTGTCATTTGTCTTGTGGCTCTGGCTAAGACTAAGCAGAATATACAAGAGTGGAGAAAGTGGGGAACCTGCCTTTTTCTCTGTTCAGGTTTTAGGGAAAATGTTCCCAAAGAAATAACAATTGGGGGAGTATTGCTACACTCTCATAGTTTACCATAATATCAAAAATTGTCAAAGTAAACCTCACCCTAGAATTTTTAGGATTTGAATCTAGAATGTGTCAACTGAAGTAATGTGCAATTATAAAATATTCTACCACACATATTCTTCTCAGCAGCACATGGAATCTTTCCCAATATTTATCACACCATAGGTCACAAAGCAAGCCTTAACAAGTACAAGAAAGGCAATAATTCCACAGAACAAGCCTTAACAAGTACAAGAAGTGTGATAATTTCTTTTATCCTACCAGACTTCATTAGAATAAAAGTAGAAACCAATAACAATTGTGTGTACAAAAACTAGATGAATAATTACAAAAACCTTGCTTTTGAGTGAGCTGGTGTGTCATTGAATAATAGGGAAGAAATTAAATTTCTTTGACACAACTGAGAATCAATGGACAGGTCATTATCTCCACTGGGGATCAGGTAGGGAATTCATAAAAGTTGCAGCTATAAGTGTCTTTACACACAAACCCTCAGTAAAGTCTCAAATAAACAACTTAATGATGCATCTGAACTCTCTAGATAAACAATAAGCAGTTAATGTAAATTTTAGTAGAAAGTAAGAAATAATAAAACATAGGCCAGAAATTAATGAGGTAGACACAGAAAGACCAATATACAGCATCCCAACACATGGGAGTCAGAAGCAAGTGGATCCCTGTGACTTTGAGACCAGCTTGTTCTACAGCATGAGCTCCACTTCGACTCCAAAGCTACACTAGAAACCCTGTCTCAAACAACCAAAAAAAAAAGAATAATATACAGAATCTGCCAACAAAGTTAATATTCTTTGAAAGACTTCACTTGACTGACAGACCTATCACCCAATTATTTAAATGAAAGAATGAGAATATCAAAATGAATAAAATCACAAAGAAATGGGTAATTTACAATAAACCCCAGTGAAATTCAGATCATTAAGTGATACTGCAAAAATTATTTTTTCCAAAACTGGAAAATTTAGATGAAAAAGCCAGAACAGACCCATAATGAACAATGAGATTGATGCAGTAATTAAATATCTTTCCACAAAAAAGTGTAGAAAATGGTCATTACTAAATCTGTCAGATTTTATGGATGACCTTATAACAATGTTTTTCAACTTTTTTTTATGAATGATGTATGGGAAATAAAAGTACCAAATTCATCCCACAAAGCCAGTATTATCCTGACACCAAACCAGATGTACACAATGAAAAAGAAAATGGTAGTTTTATTTTCTACAAATATAAATACAACATTTTGACCACATTTCCGCTCTCCTGCAAACTGTACTCTAGTATACACTGCAAAGATCACGTATCAAGAATAGTAGGTCTTTCGGGGGATGATGGCACACACTTTTATTCCCTGTACTTGGAGGCAGAGGCAGGTGGATCATTGTGAGTTTTAGGTCAGCCTGATCTGTTGACAGCAGTTTGTGTCTCACCTGGTCCCATAGTCATTCACTTCCAAAGAAATACACAGAGTCTTATATTAATTATAAATTGTTTGGTCTATTAGCTCAGGTTTATTACTAACTAATTATTTACAACTTAATTTAACCCATAATTCTTGTCTATGTTCAGCCTTGTTACTTGGTAACTTTTCTCAGTGAGTCATTCTTATCTTGCTTCTTCTGCATCTGGCTGGTGGCTGCAATTCAAGTCTTCCCTCTTCCCAGAATTCTCCTAGTGGAGTCACCCCCACATATATGTCCCACCTGGCAACTGGCCAATCAGCTTTTTATTAAATCAATTCAAGTGACAAACCTTGCTTTGTACAAGAGTATCAAACCCATAGCAATTCCTCCCCCCCCCCTTTTTTTCAAAATAGCAACTCTGAATCTAATCTTCTTTGTTTACCTTTTTCCTGACCATTATACATAAACATTTGTAACCAATACTTTAAACAAGACAAACATCCATAATCCACATTTTGAAAATGTGGGCATAATTTTCTAGGTTACTTTCTGCTGATTGGGTGCATTGATAATCTTATGGGATCCCTCAAAAAGTTATTATCATGATCAAGTCCTGACTGGAATGTCCTTAGAGGCTGGATCATCTCAGCCAGAAGTCTTGAGGCTGTTGTAAGTGTAGAACTCAGAGGAAACTGCAACAGAGGTGCTCTGAAATGTTGGATCATCAGGGCCATCCACTCCTGTTGGAGATTTTTCAGGGGGTCTTCCTCAATCAAAACTGATTGTTTTCAAACTCAGAATGAATCCTCAGTCTCTCACTTCCTGTGGAAACAAAGTAACATATCTTTTGACAAATTTTGAAGTCAAGGTATTTTCAAAAAACATATGCTAGATTAATCAGCCTCACTTATAATCAAATATCTTTTTGCAGTTGTTGATCCATCCTTGACAGTCAAACTATTCAAAGACAAGACAATAACATACAGTACCCAGATTCTCAGTGTATCTTCTACTTTTATGTGGCTTTATACTTTTAAACTCTATTTCTCATATTTTATTTTTCAAGTATTGGTGTTGTGAGTCAGGGTTTCTTGGTGTAATCTTTGCTTGTCCTGGAACTCACTCTGTAGATCAGGCTGACCTTGATCTCATAGAGATCCACCTGCCTCTGACTCTCAAGTGTTGGATTAAAGTTGTGTGTCATCACATCTTGAATGCACAGACATCCCCCTGCTTCTGCCTCCCAAAAGCTTGAATTAAAGGTGTGCAACTACACCCAACTACTCTCTTTCTGTCTTTATTATTTTATGGACTTTACGTTTTTTATTTTCTCTTCTAAGCCTACTCATATTTTTAAACACTCTGTAAACCATTTAAAGGTTTTCTTCATCTATTTTTACTGTGTTTCTCTTTTATTGACCACATGATATGGCTAGGTTTAAAGTCGTAGGTTTGACGGCTGGATCCAACACATTCCTTAGCTTTCTGAGAGTCTAACCTCATGGTGGAGGTACTGGCCACAGCCATGTTTATTGGCACAACTCCATGGCATTTCAAAATCCCTCCACCAACCAAAAGCATGCTGTTTGGTTATTCATAAACACCATTTAAGTGTTTTGTGGCAGGACTTCTTAAAAGGGCTGCAAAGGTGTTTTTAGTTAAAGCTGAATTAGGAAGCTCCTCTTATATGAGACATGCTTGCCTCTAGCCAAAATAGCCCACCTGGTGAAATGCTGCTACCAAGAAGCCAGTTCTTCTTGTGTCTAGAATTCATTTTGCAAACTCTCTCAGGTTTAAAGTGGGTTTAGTTATTCATGTTGGTGCCATTTGTTGACAGTAGTTCCTGTCCTGCCCAGTCCTGCAGCCATTCAGTCCCAAAGACTCACAGAGGCTTACATTATTTATATACTGGTGGTCTCGTAGATCAGGCTTCCTATTAACTAATTCTTACATCTTGAATTAGCCTATTATTCTTGTCTATGTTTGCGGTGTGGTTTGTTACCTTTTATTAGCGAGGCATTCTCATCTTGCTTCCTCTGCATCTGGCTTTCTCAGTGTCAACTGCAGACTGACTCTTTCCTCTTGCCAAAATTTCCTGTTCTTGTCACCCCACCTCTTATTCCTGCCTGGCGGCTTCACTTTTACTTCCTCCTTGGCTACTGGCCAATCAGGTTTTTTTTTTATTATTATTAAAACACAAGTTACAAACCTTTACAAAGTTCAAGACCATTGTCCCACAGCATGGCTGAGAGATTACTATATAATGTTGTGGCTTGTAGCAGATTTTAGCATTAGTCTTTGCATTTTTAAGCCTGAACAGCAGAATCAACTGTTCTATTTAGACCATGGACATCAGGTTCATCTCCACTGTTTGACGTTCACACATTGACCAGTGTCACTTTTTACCCCCAGTCACTTTCATGGGTGTCAATTAGAAGTTCTTGAATTGCATGCATTTGTAGACTTTCTGGTCAAGAGAGTAACAAACTATTTTCACAGGTTACCTCAGGTTATTTGCAGGAAGAAGTGAAGTAGTAGCACTGCTCTGTTTATATCAATCCTATTAATAGTCAAGAAGTCAAGCACCCTAAGCATCCATTAAACATAGATGGATGGAAATACACAACAGAAAGACCACTTCTCTGTGATTCCACTCAAATGGTGTGTCTGAAAGTAGGAGTCAGGGAAGAAAGAAGCAAAAAGGTCCTTTCAGGATATGTGGTAAGTAAGATACATGGGGAGCAGATAGACATTTGCTGATTGCTTCCAATTGTTCCAGAGACCTAAAGGATGGCATTAGTGTGTGTGTGTGTGTGTGTGTGTATGTGTGTGTGTATGTGTGTGTGTGTGTTAGAGAGAGAGAGAGATGAACAGAGAGTGAGACAGTGAGAGAAAGAGAGGGAAAGAAAAAGACCTTTATTCATAGCACAATAAAATGTCCTTGAAGTATATGATATCAAAGGGTTATGATGACAGGCAACATGAAATAACACTCCAGAATTTTTATTAAATGTTCATATATTTTTGATAATTTTATTTAAAGTTTCTTTTTCGGTTGTTCAGAGGGGAAGATGATGATCTAGAATCAGAGGAGAAGCTGTGAGCTGTGCTTCTTACAGAGAGAAAAGGAGAGTGAGAGTGAGTGGACTTGCATTCCATCAAGTTGACAGATAGGCTTCTGAAGCCTCAAAGGATGAGAGAGCTTCTGCCCACATGACAAGACTGGTGTGACACAAGGACAGTTGTTTGGGCATTGTTCAGTTGGAAAGTTGATGAGCAGTAGGCCTGACAGCAGCTGGACTCACAGCAGCAGGGCTGGAAACACCAGCTGGTCACATGAGTTGGTTTCCATCAGGTGGTCTAGCAGCAGGTGGTTTCACAGCAGGTTGGGCAGCAGCAGGACTCACAGCAGGTTGGGCAGCAGCAGGACTCACAGCAGGTTGGGCAGCAGCAGGACTCACAGCAGCAGGGCTGGCAGTAGTAGATTTCACAGCAGCAGGGCTGGCAGCAGGGTGGACAGCAGCAGCTGGTCACACAGGTTGGCTTACAGCAGGTGGTCTTGCAACAGGTGTTTTCATAGCAGCTGGATTTGCAGCAGGGTGGGCAGCAGCTGGTCACACAAGTAGGCTTACAGCAGGTGGTCTTGCAGCAGATGGTTTTAGAGCAGCTTGGCTGGCAGCAGGGCTGGCACCAGGTGGTCACACAGGTTGGCTTACAGGTGGTCTTGCAACAAGTGGTTTCATAGCAGCTTGGCTGACAGCAGGGTTGGCAATAGCTGGTCACACAAGTTGGTTTACAACAGGTGGTCATGCAACAGGTTGTTTTGCAACAGCTGGGCTTGCAGGAGGGCTGGCAGCAGCTGGTCACACAGGTTGGCTTACAGCAGGTGGTCCTGCAGCAGGTGGTCTCACAGCAGCTGGGCTTGCAGCATGGCTGGCAGCAGCTTGTCACACACACTGGCTTACAGCAGGTGGTCTTGCAGCAGGAAGGCTGGCAGCAAGGAGAGCAGCAGGAGTTGGTCATGGTGTCAGGTGTGGTTGGAGGGTTCCCGTCAACAGGTGAGGTTTTTACAATATGATGGGGTCTTGCATTCTGGACCTTTTATATGTCAGGCCTTTGAGTCTTGAACCAATCAGTAAGACTTTTCCTTGATGATGTTTACACCGTTTTCATATTCAGTATATGTTTCATAAGGAAGTGCTTCTCAATGTCATTCATCATTGGAAAGTTTAATCTGATTCTTTTACCAGAATAACTCACAGGAACTCTTTCAATAAACGGGAGGCTATTGCACTACCAGTCTCTTGTATCCTTGGTCATCATCTGTTCACGTGGTAACCCTTGATATCATGGGCGCATCAGAGTGTCTGTTTGTTTTCATTTTGTCTGTTGTTTGTAGTGAGATTTTTCGTTGGGTTGACAGCTCATGAAAACCAACAATGAGACTTACTGCTAAGTATGAAAGCTTGGCCTTATCCTAGACTAATTTCTAACTCACTCTTATAACTTAAATCAATCCATTTCTATTATTCTATGTGCTGCCATTGACTCATGGTTTTTGAACTCCTCCTGCATGATCTGCTTCCTCTGTGTCTGGCTGGCAACTCTTGCATTTCTTCATTGAGACCATCTGTCTCCAGAAGTACTGCTAACCTTTTCCTGGCTTGCTATTCATCATTCAGATTTTTATAAAACAACCACATGACACATCTTCACACAGTGTAATTTAATAGTCTGCAACAACCTCAGCTTATGAAGTCCGTGCACGATGGTGCTCTGTTCACATGATGGACAGGTTGAGTATCTGTACTACTATACATAACATCTCACTTCAGATTAGCACTGATATCTATTTCTTTACCTGTCATCCACCTGTGTGTCTCAGAAGCATTAGGGATACACATATCTGGCACAGTAAGTTCCTTATGTGGCTCAACTATAGAAAAGAGATGGAAGTGTAAATAGATGAGAGTGAGAAGATATCAAAATGTGTGTGTGTGAGTGTGTGTGTGAGTGTGTGTGTGTGTGTGTGTAATGGTCCTGATTTCTCCTGTCCTGGGGGGCTCACCAGGAGGATTGTGCTTAGATTTCTGCCATACGACATTCAACAGAGGCGAACATGAGTAAGAAGATAACTGCTGACAGACAGTAGATTCAGTGCTGTTAGTTTCGTCTTCTTTCCCTGTCTTTTTGCCTTTTTTCCTTTTGCCTGCCTGCGTGTCATTCTATCTTCCTATCTCAGTATGCCACCCCTTCTTTTTTTCTTCCTCTATTTCTTTTCTTCTTGTTTTTGAAACACGAAGATTTTAAATAAGTTGAAATGTAGAAAGTAGATATTCACATTTTAATTGTGTCTATGTGGATTATTGTGTATTTGATTCTTTTCTGAAATCCTTATTCCTTCTTATATTTTAACCATACTTTATACATAATAGTGGAATATATATATTAAATTACACTGTAAGAGAATGATCTGATATTGTTTTATGCAAAAGAGAATAGCCAAGTGGTGGTGATCCATGCTTTTAATCCCAACCTTTGGAAGCCTGAGGTTACAGGGATTATTTTGAATCTGAAGTCAATGTGGTTTGCAGAGCTAGTTCCAGGACATTCAGGGATACACAGAGAAACCCTGTCTCAAAAAACTAAAAGAAAATAAGAAAAATAATAATTTCAGGGCTCAGGGCCCTCTACAACCTCTGAATGCATTTGTTAAAAAGATTGTGACATCTTCCTCCTGTGCACTACTGTCAGCATAACACCCTCACTCGGGTCTGATTATCTCCCCTGTTTTGCTCATGTCATTTTTTCTTCTAATTTTCATATGCAATACTTGCCATTCTTAGTCTCGTGTATTTCACCTCATACAGGAACTCCATTTCCATCTGTATGTGTGCAAATATAGGAATTATTTTTTAGGGGTGAATGATTTCAACAATTTGTATATTACATGTTTTACCTTTTCATTAAATTCATTGACGGGCTCTTGGGCTTATTTTACAAACTGACTAAAGTCCCTTGTTGGCCATGGTGACAGATATGTCTCCATTGTGTATTGACTTTGTTTTCTTTAGGTACAAACAGAGGTGTAATGTACCTGGATCATGTGGCAGTTTTATTTTTAGCTCTTTGAGGAAACTCCAAACCGATTTCCATGGGTATTATGCTAATATGCACATTCTCATCAACACTTAAAAGAGTCCTTTTTTTCCTCCCTACATCATAAGCATTTTCAGTTTGTTTCCTTGATGGCAGCCTTCTTGACTGGGCATAGATGGAATTTCATAGGTAGTTTTGGTTTCCATTCCCCTGATAACTACTTATATTATTATTGTTTTAATGAATTTATTGGATACTTATACTATGTTTTTGAGATATTCAGACTATTGCACCCCATGCCCATAATGGATTGGCTTAGTTTCAATTTTGTTGTTAACTTTAAACTCATTATATGAATTATATGAATCCCCTCAGAATGAATAGCTCCAAATGGGGTTTTCTTTGTTTTTCCATTTTTTGACTTTTACTTGGTTTATTGTTTCCTTATTTGCAAAGAAGATATTTAATTCGATGCAGTTGCATCTGTCATTTCTTGCTGTTATTTTGTGAGTTGTTGAAGAGCTTTTTGGAAATCTATTGCCTGTGCCCATGTTCTGAATATTTTCTTCAAACTTCTTTAAAGTTACAGATTTTATATAATGCTCTATTTTAATAATTTTTATTCATCATTATTAGTATTCTTTGAGTTTTTTGTCCTTTTGTTCAACAAAAGATCTCATTATGTAGCTCTCGCTGGCCTGGAATTCACTATGTAGATGAGGCTGGCCTCAATATTGCAAAGATTTCCTTGAGTCCATCTCCTGAATGTGGGGATCAAAGGCTTGTCTCACTATGCCTAGTAATAATTTCATATGTGTATTTAAAATACTTTGTCATATCATTTCGTTATCACTCTCTTGAATCTCCCTTCCACTGAACTCTCCCCCACCCGTCTCCTTCCCATATTCAGTGTTTGTGTGTGTGTGTGTGTGTGTGTGTAAGTGTGTAATGCATCCCACTGAGTGTAATTAGGTGGGCAGTTATGGGTGACATAAATACAGTTTCTGTGTAATTATTTCGGGAGTTAAGCTAGCTGGGCACCTGGAACACAGCCCTTTCCTCTCCTACCTCATAACTCTGGTTACACTGGCAAAGAAAATCACTTTTTCTCCCCCAGCAGCCCTTTATTGGCAATATTTCTTCAAGGAGGAATGGGGCCTCAGGAACCCCTCCCCATCTATGATGGAATGGTAACAGTGTCTATCTCCTCCACATAGCTGTGTTCCACAGCACTCCTCCTCATCCTCTGGCACTTAGACTGTTTCTGTCCTCTGTTGCAGGATGTATTCTGAGCCTTGGAGGGGGAATATGGATACCCTGTTTGATTACTTTGAACACTTTAAACAGTCATGTTTTTCTGCCATCATCATCATCACCCACTGCAAACAGAAGCTTCTCTGACCAAAGATGGGAACAACATTAACTTATGAGAGCATTTTAAGTGGTAGCTGAGTTTTTATTGAGTCAGAAACCTCGCCATAAAACAGCACATCTAGTTGCCCAAGTCAGAAGTCAGGAGTTCAGATTCCCCTTAAGGGTACAATTTACAGGTAGGACAAGTACCCAGCAGTGCATCACCGCTCCTTTAATCCCAGTACTTGGGAGGCAGAGGCAAGAGGTTCTCTGGGAGTTCAAGGCCAGGGTGGTTTACAGAGAGGACTCCAGGACAGCCTGGGTTACAGAGAGAGATTCTCTTTTTGTTTCTTTGTTTTAAAAAGAGAATAGATCAAGCAGCTCCAGACTCATTTTGTGTAAAGGAGCAGCTCAGAGAGTAGGAGAGCAGGTGCTGGTGCTGTGATGGGAAGGAACGCCATTTCTCCACAGATAACTGATTGATGAAGCATGGAAATTTAGAGGCCAGGGAGCCACACTTAGACAGTGCCTTGTCCAGTGCAGCACAACAGAGGGACATTGTTCCTTCATTGCTTACATTATTTTTTCCTGATGGCATGAGATATCTTCAAACACTGGTATATTATTTGTATAATGTTTACAATATTAGAATGTTGTCTATCTAGTGGAGAGATCAAAAGGTGTTGACATGTGTGTGGAGAAATTTGGACTCTTCAAGCTTCAAAAAATGAAAAAGATGTATTTATTATATTTTATGTATATGAGTGATTTGCCTGTGTGTATGTATATACACCATGTGCTCATGGATGTCAGAAGAGGACACTGGGTGCTTTGGAAAAAGAATTGCAGGAGGGTGTGAGTTGCCATGTAGATGCTCGAAATGAACTTAGGTTTCTACTCAAGAGCAATTTGGGCTCTTAACCGGAGTGCCATCCCTCTAGGTCCAAATCTGAGGATCTCTCACAGCAGTAAGAATATGAAGAGGAACAACAGGTTACAGAAATTTACAAAGTCTCTTCAAAAAATAAAAGTAAAGTACCTTATGACACGATAGCCATATCTTAAAAGTTATTCAAGTTAATTCAAAGTAGAACCTTTTTAATTCAAATTTTTATTTTTAATCATGTTCATTGAATGTAGTGAGGGAATCTATAAAGTCCTTTAAGTATGTCACAGACTCGTGTACTTTGATGATATTTGTTCTATAGCCCCTTCCCTGACTAGTTGCTCCCTTCTCATAGACCTTCTATAGTATTTGAAGTTCTGTGTAAAATCTTCGGTTTATGAATGAGAGCACTTGGTTGATTTTGTTTTTGAGTGTGGTTTATTTTATTCAACATAATAATCGCCTATGCAGCTCTTTTCTAGCAAATGACATGGTTGAAATCAGAATCCTAAATTGCTACTGACACTCCCAAGTTTATGCCAGTTTCATTAACAATTGATAAGACATTACTGAATCTTAGATGCTCTTTGAAAAGGATATGGATAAAGAAAATAAGGCAAAAAGTCCATTCCTACATATAATCCCACCAAAATGATATGTATAAAAGTCAGACAGCAAAGGAGAGAGAACAGATCCTTGGGTTCTGGAAGCTGAGGTTGGAGGAACCAGGAAGATGGAAATCATAGGTATTGAATTTCAATTATTCCAGATAGAAACCTTCCATGATTCTACTGTTCAATACCATGCGTCATGTCACTGACATAGGGAGGCCATGTTGAGCATATAAAAAACTACAGGTTATGTGAATTTTTTATTAAGTGATTCATCAAAATAAAATGACAGACACTATGGAATGATGATAGCACAGAGTTTATTAAAATTGCTTGCTTCCAGGGACATATGTCATGAGTGAGCAGAAAGAAGAAATTAGCACATAAGAATCTGGGGTTGACTCAGAAGATACAGTTGAGAAGATAACAAGTTAATACAAAATTCATTTTGGGGGTAGTGTTTTCTTAGGTTGTTTGGTGAGAGGTATAAAGATCCTAGCTCAGATTTTAAACTAATACAAAATCTTCACTTTAGCACCCCATGAAGATAGCAGATCCATTATCTCTGGAGATAAGGAGAGAGACAATCTGAGGGACACCACCCTTCCTCAAAGCATTCGCCACATTTAAGTTGGATTTTACGTTCCTCAGGTTTCCTGGTGAGAACATGAAGGAGGTCTGCAAAGGTTAATGTGTGACTCTTGCATCTAGGGCATGTCAACTCTCCCCAGAGCATGGTTGTGCAAATGTTCCTTAGGGGGGCTGCTCAGCAGCAGCAGGGCTGGCAGCAGGGTGTGCTGCAGCTGATGGTCACACAGGTTGGTTTAAGAGAGGTGGTCTTGCAGCTGCTGGTTTCACAGCATGTAGGTTGGCAGCAGAGCTGGAGCAAGCATGGCTGGCAACAGGAGGGCACACAGCAGCAGGGCTGGCAGCAGGGTGTGCTACAGCAGATGTTCACACAGGTTGGCTTGCAACAGGTGGTCTTGGAGCAGGTTTTTTCACAACAGGTGCTTTCACAGCAGGTGGGCACACAGCAGCAGGGCTGGCAGCAGGTGGACACACAGCAGCAGGGCTGGCAGCAGGTGGGCATGCAGCAGCAGGGCTGGCAGCATTGTTTGCTGCAGCAACATGGGGGACAGCAAGGCTGACAGCAGATGGACTTGGGGCAGCTGGATTCACAGCAGCAGGGCTGGCAGCAGGTGGTCTTGCAGCAGCATGGCTCACAGCAAGGTGGGCAGCAGCAGAGGGCCATGGTATCAGGTGTGGAGAGTTTTACTCTGTTCACAGGTGAGTTTTCAAATGTGTAACAAGTTCTTCCAGTCATGGACTTTTATACCATTGACCACTAATGTTTGGGCCAATCAGAAAGACCCTTCTTCTTTGTTCACCATTTCCATATTTAATTTGTGTTCATGAAGAAGGAAATTCTCACCTAATATTCTGTTCATTTGAATCATTTGGAAGCATCCTTTTCTTCTTTGGGGATAGCTTACTTGAACCCTTTCAAATAACTCAGGCGCTCATCCCGTCAGCTTTGTTGCAGCTCTAGTCGTCATCTGGTCTTTGGTAGCTCCTGCTCTATGGGAAGGTCAAGATTCCTTCATTCTTACAACTTTCTTCTGCCATCTGTGCTTAGATTTATAAATATTTCTAGGCAAGAGTGTGTTGTCTATAAGATGGACTAACACCTAGTTTCCTGTCTGGTTGCGCACAAAGCCCAATTCCAAACTGTCCCAGTTTGTGTCAAAGTATATAGTGTTATACCTTGTATCTTGATCTCACTAAAGGTGGTTGAGATAAGGGTATCTGCAATGGTGTGCTTCTTAGCAGAGTGGAGCCAGAACTGGTGATTATAAATAGAAACAGTGCATTAGGAATAAAGAGGCATCCGGGGAGAAGTAGGTGGCCATCAGTCCTGACTGTCTTCTCCTGGGAGCTCGTGGGGAGAAAGTCCTTACATCCAGAAGGGTGGGCAGGTTCTGAGAAGAAGGTATATTCTTTTCTGTTTGAATGGAATGTTCTATAGATATTTGTTAAGTCCTTTTGAGTCCTAACATCTGTCAGTTCCCTTATTTCTCTGTTAAGTTTCTGTCTGACAAACCTGTCCAGTGGCAAGAGTGGGGTATTGAAGTCTCCCACTATTACGGTGTGGTGTTTAATCTGTGATTTAAGTGTTCTCTTTGGAATATACCCAAGAGATGCCTAACCGTACTACAAAAGCATTTGCGCTACTATGTTCATAGCAGCATTATTTGTAATAGCCAGAACCTGGAAACAACCTAG
>JAQHUG010000032.1:4000270-4038377 GCA_028555095.1 Dicrostonyx torquatus | reverse complement strand
AGGGGGAGGGCGGTGGGGTAGTGGGGGAGCAGGAGGGCCGGGAACAAGGGGAGTAAATGTAAATTTTTCTTTTAACAATAAAAAAAGAAAAAAAAAGACAAGATCTCCTGAATAAATTGGGAGCAAAGGGACATTGGGGGAGGGTTGAAGGAGGGAAGGGAGAGGCAGGGAGGGGAGCAGAGCAAAATGTAGAGCTCAATAAGTATCAATAAAGAAAGAAAAAAGTGTTAGTAGTGTTTCTTTTACATAAGAGGGTGGATTTATATTTGGGACATATATTCAGTATTGAGATTTCTTCTTGATGGATTTTTTCTTGACAAATATGAAATGTCCATCTTTGTCTCTTTTAACTAATTTCAGTGTGAAGTCTATTTTGTTAGGTATTAGAATAGTTACACCAGCTTGTTTTATAGTCCATTTGATTGGAAAAAAATTTCCCAACTCTTTACTCTGAGGTGATGTCTTTGAGGTTGAGGTGTGTTTCTTGTATGCCGCAGAAGTATAGGTTCTATTTTCATATCTAATTGGTTAGCCTGTGCCTTTTTATAGGTGAGCTGAGTCTTTTTACATTAAGGATTTTAATGACCAGTGATTGTTAGTTCCTGCTATTTTAATTTTTGCTTTTGCTGATGTTATTTTGTGAGTTTTTCCCTTCTTTGTATTTGCTGCTGTGAGATCATCTATTGTCTGTGTTTTATTTTGGATGTCTGACTTCATTGGAGTGAAATTTTCCTTTTACTACTTTGTGTATGGTTGGGTTTGTGGCTAGGTATTGGTTAAAATCTGGTTTTATCATGTAATATCTTGTTTTCTCCATCTATGGTGATTGAAAGTTTTGTTGGGTAAAATAGTATGTAATATAGTAGTTGGACTTTCTCCTCCTCCTCCTCCTCCTCTTCCTTCTTCTTCTTCTTCTTCTTCTTCTTCTTCTTCTTCTTCTTCTTCTTCTTCTTCTTCTTCTTCTCCTTCTTCCCTTATTATTATTAGATTTGGTATTTTCATGGTATCCCATATTTCCTGGTTATTTTGTGTTAAGTTTTGTTAGATTTCATTTTCTTTGATCGATGTGTCTATTTTCTCTATAGTATCTTCAACTCTTGAGATTTTCTCTTCCATCTATTTTATTCTGCTGTTTATGCTTGCACTTGTGGTTCCTGGTAGTTTCCTCATATTTTCCATTTCCAGAATTCCTTTTGTTTGTGTTTTCTTTATTGTCTCTATTTCAGTTTTCATGTCTTTAATCATTTCTTTCACCTGCTTGTTTGCTTTTTCTTGGTTTTCTTTAAGGGATTTGTTGATTTCTTCTAATTTTCTGTTTGTCTTTTCCTACATTTCTTTGAGAGAGTTTTTTTATTTCTTCTTGAAGGGCCTCAAACATTCTCCTAAAGTTATTTTTATGTCATTTTCTTCTCCATCATATGTATTGGGGTGTTCAACTCTTGCTATTGTAGATCCACTATTTTTTGTTGGTGCCATGTTGCTCTTTGTGGTGTTGAGTGTGCTCTTAGTTTACAAGAACAACATGAAAGAACGAAAGACTTCAAAATCAGTAGGGTGTACAACACTTTAATTGAGGACTTTGATATATATAACTCAAAATGTATTTTGGTAGTTCACCACAGATGTATGGAGATGGAGAGACACACCTGTACTTGTTGATGATACTTACCTGAGCACAAGACATGGGATGGACAACTTTGTTTGGTCTTTCAGATCATCAGGAAAGATTGAGGAAATTGTTTGCATATCATTTTCAATGGCTGACTTACAAATTTTTGGCATGGAGTGGGGCTATTTAACATTCCCTATGGAAGAATCTTCCATTTATATCTCTTACAGAGTAGACAATTATTATAAGTAGGTAGTGTGAAGGCAAATTCTCTATTTTTTTCTTGTAAAAGTGTAATGAAGAAACAATCTTTTAAATCAATAACTATACGAGGCAATACTTTTGATAATAGAAAAATGTAAAGGAATTTCAGACTGTAGCAAGTCCATGGACTGAATCACCTTATTAAGAGTGCTTAGTATTTTTCCATTCTCCATTTTCCAGATTTCTTTTTAACAACAAATGTTGGGAAACTCCAAGTGCTGATTGATTCTTCAAAATGCTGATCATTTAACTGCTCCTATACCAACTGTCCTAATGACTGCAGTTTCTCTGTTGTTAAAGGCCATTGCAAAACCCATACAGGTTTGTCCATCAACCATTTTAAAGGTTGGGCTCTTAATGCTTTTGAAAGATCTGCAGATATTGTGACCTTTTCTTCTACAACCTGAAAGTTCTGTGACCATTCTTTATAATACTGTCTAATATTTCCTCCTGAAATATACATTAATGTGTATTTTCCCCTGAGATTGGAGAAATGTTAATCTGAATATTCCATTGCTGTAACAAGTCATGTCCCTATAAGTTCATTGCTTTGTTAGCCACATTTGGCTTTAATTTTACTCTCTGACATTCTGGCCCTATTTGTTAGACCTATCTCACATTCTGTATTACTTAAGATTAGACTCCAATCCCTAAAAGCTAAAGTTTTACATCCTGAAGAGGCTAATTTAGATGCCAAAATTCTGGCACATTATTGTGACATTTGAACCTGTTTCTATACAATAAATGGCAATACCATTTACTCATATTTTTAATTTAATCTTTGTTCATTTATAGAAGTTTGTTAAAATATTTGCTTCATTGCTTCTCCTGAACTTTTTGTGCTCTTTTCTATAGTTTTCCCATCTTCCATTGCATTATAATTTCATATTATAGGCATTAGGTTCTTTAATTGTTCTGGGAAGTTATTTCATCCACATTTACAGTATTTTACTGAACTTAATTTGGCATGGGAGCCTTAAAGAGGTCCCTCAATTAGTTTCCCAGTGGCAAAACATTACCTTGATTGTCCCTTGTTGACTTACAGGCATTGGTCGAATGCCTGTCTTTTCTAAATCTTTTGCATAATCCAGAAGAGACATGTGTTCTGTTTGAATTATTCTTAGAAAAAGCATTGATTATAGAAATGCCCTGTTTGCAATCCCATTTTAGGTGACCATGTTAGCCACAATTTAAACACTTGACATTTCGATATTTCTTCAAACTTCTGGAAATCACCTCTCCTGTCCATCTATCCTTATGGTCATGAGATTCAATATTGATTGTTTCTCAGATACAGTCTTCCAAGGGTGTTTATCATATGTTTAACTGTATAATTGTCTCCTTACATTGCAAATTAGCATTTTCAATAGACAGAGATTTAATTATATTTTTGTCTAGCTTCTGACTCTGTTATATTCTCTTTACTGCTGAAGTTAGTCTTGTGCAAAATCCATGAAGGTTTCCTTTGAACCCTGTATAGCCTTAGTAAATGACTCAATTTTCTTTCCTACTTCTCCATTTCTGTCCCAAACACTCAAAGCTGCTGTGTGGCATAAATCAAGAACATGGTCATCATATAGAGATTGCCTTTGTACATCAGCATAATCTCCCTCTCCTAGAAGTTGATCTTGAGTCATACCTCTAGCCCTACTTTATTGTTCAATGTTCTTATATTTTTCTTTCAACCAGGTCATCCATTGCAATTGAGGATCAGACTCTAAGACTGCTTTAACTAAGTCTTTCTAGTAACTAGGGATAATTCTATTACAAGCTGTTCATGGATTAACATACGCTTCTCAAAGAATGCATGATATTTGAGACTATAGTTTCCTTGAATCTCCTTAAATGTAACTTTCCACTGGTGTCCATTTAACTCTTGCAAAGGCTTGGGGATATCAGTCATTGGGTAGTTCCTATAAGGTGACTGACTAAATTAAACTTGGTTGTTTAAAAACTTTGGGCTGTTCCTTTCCAATCTTATAATGCAATGTTAAAATTGATTTTACATTAAGTTCTTCTGTTTGAATCTGAATATCTCTATGATTTGTTTTATTAAGTTTTTCTAAAATGTGTATCTTAGTACTCATTAACCAAGTTTTTTCATAAAATTGATAATATATAAAATTGACATTACATAAGTCCCATTTAAATTATTTATCCTCTCATTTAGCTTTTTTCATTTTTAAACTGTCCAATGTATTATCATACAAAGATCTAAATCTCTCCATAGTAATAATTTTTCTTATTTTTTAATTTGGGAAGAACTGTCTTTTAACTGATTCCTCCCTTTAAGAACCAGCTATCTGAAAACACACAGGAAATGGTGTGGAAAATAGCACATGTGGCTGGGGACTGCCTGACGGCAGATTAAGCAGGTTTATGGTGGGCAAGTCCTGTGGTGTTTGGAGCTCATGTCCTTCTGAGGTTTGTGTGGCAGGTGGAGACTGTTTCGAAGAGACTACAACAGGAAAACCCTAAACTTGCTCAGAGGTTTGTGGAGAAAAGAAAAGAAAGCCTAGCAATGCTGTGCAGGAGCCCCAGATGCAGCTCTTGCACGAGCCCCATGTGTAGCTCCAGCCTGTGCCATTGGCTACAGAGCCACAGGCAAGTGAATTTTTCATGAATTCTAATTTCACACTGGGTGCCAATATGTAGCAAGAGTTCTAATATGTCTTAATAATGAAACTCTAGAGTCAGATGCTAGGAAAAATACTAAGAAATAAGAGAGCTGAGGGAGGAAAGCCACGAGTCACCTTACCTCTGAACATCCTAGTCTAAAAGAGACTGCATTCCTGTTTAGTCTCACCACTTCCTCTCTCTGCCCAGCTGTATCACTTCCCATCTGTCTGTACAGAATTCCAAACCTCCATGGTTAGCTAGTGCCTAGCTTCACCCTCTGATCTTCAGGCAAGCTTTATTTGTACAAGAAAAATACATGACTCATCAAGGTGCTGAGAATATATAATGAATGAGGGCTCAGCACCAAAGAAGACATTTATACTACTACACATAAGACTCAGAGAACATTGAAAATGAAGGACAGGAAGACTGTAAGAGCTAGAAGATAGAAAGGCCGTAAAATGTTTCAAGGAAGCCACTGAATTTATAAACTCACAGTGGCTGTAGTTAATTTCACAAAACCTGCACAAGACTGGCCCTGTCATTAATCAATGATAGATGGGGGAGGGGATCATAATACCCAATGGCTTGTTACTGAACTCTTGGCTATGGATAAATTCTGAGAAAAGAAGAGTCATTGTCTTCATTTGTGTGCTCACTGCTGAGCCCACCATGCTCCAGTAGATAACTTCAAATGTATGTTCACATGGACATCTCTGTATAAACTCTGGGTCACATACCAACACAAATAAAAATGTGAATGTAGAAGAGATGTGTACCAAAAGCAAAGGGACACATGGGTGGCAGTGAAATAAGGGAAAGTAGAGGGGTGACAGTAATACATGCATTTTATACATGTTTGAATCAATGAGAGAACAAATTTAATAAAATAAATAATAATAATAATAATATAAAATAATAATATTGCTCAAAAATAAAACAAAAAGGTAACATTTTTTCTATTAAGAGTCTGTGCTTCATAATAGCACATTAATGTTTTGCAAATGTTAATGCTTCTTTTGAGCACTTACATGCTACAGTATTCTGCCTTTTGTCCTTTTCACTTAATGAGCTTTTTTCCCCTTTTTTTATTGTTAAAAGAAAATTTACATTTACTTCCCTTGTCCCAGGCCCTCCCACTCCCCCACTACCCCACTGCCCTCCCCTTGCTTCCTTAAGAGGGGGCAGGATACCCTGCCCTGTGGAAAGCCCAAGGCCCTCCCTGCTCCATCACGGTCTAAGAAGGTGTGCATCCGTATAGAATAGGTTCCCAAAAAGCCAATACATGCAGAAGAGATAGGTCCCTGTGCCATTATCATTGGCTTCTCAGTCAGTCCCCATTGGCAGCCACATTCAGAGAGTCCGGTTTGGTCATATGTTCATTCAGTCCTGGTCCAGCTGGATTTGATGAGCTCCCAATAGATCAAGCACACTGTCTCTGTTGGTAGGCCAGTCCCTCACAGTCCTGACTTCCTTGCTCATCTTCTCCCTCCTTCTGCTCTTCCACTGGACCTTGGTAGCTCAGTCCCTTGCTCTGATGTGAATGTGGGTCTCTGGCTCTATCACCATCCATCGGGCAAATTTCTAGCTGGGGACATCCCTGTGGACACCTGGGATCCACTCTAGAGACAAGTCTCTTGCCAAACCTAAAATGACTCCCTTAATGTAGATATCTTATTCCCTTCTTCAATATCCACCCTTCCTCCATCTCCACCCTCCCCCACCCCCAAGCTCTCCCTAGTTCTTCCCTTCTCCATTCTACCCCCCTCCCTTTTACCTACCCCCACCCCCAACCCCTCCCTCCACCCCCATCCCCACACCCGTGCTTCCAACTTTTGCCTGGCGAGCTTGCTTGCTTCTGATTTCCAGGAGGATCTATATATGTTTTTCTTTGGGTTCACCATGCTATTTGGCTTCTCTATGCTTGTGAGCTATAAGCTTAATGTCCTTTGTTAATGGCTAGGGTCCACTAATGTGTGAGTACATACCATACTCAACTTTTTGGGTTTGGGATATCTCACTAAGGATAGAATTTTCTACTTCCATCCATTTGCATGCAAAATTCAAGATATCATTGTTTTTTTTTACCGCTGAGTAGTATTCTAATGTGTATATATTCCACACTTTCTTGGAAAAATGGATCACTTAATGAGCTTTTAAGGTTAGAGAAAAGGATATATGAACTAAACTCACTGAAGAGATGCTGGAAAAGTGTGCAAGATACCTAGCCTTTGGGAATACATCTAGTTATTCTACTGACAGAGACATTTAGACTCTCAAAGACATAATAGATGAAGCTATAAGTTGGTAAGATATAAGTTGGTAAGAATATTCTTTGGGTCTTGGGAAATGGCTCAGTTGTTAGGAGCATTCTTCTGCAGAAAGTCCAGATTAAGATCTCATCATTTATATGGTGGCTCACAACTGTACCTTATGTTCCAGGTGATCTGATGCCCCCTTATGCCCTCTGCGGGCACTGAGCTCATATGATGCATATAATACTTATAGGCAAAATTGCATACATTTATATATTTATAAATCTTTGACTTGTATGGCAGATAAAATCACAACTAGTTTGAAAGCATGTTATAAAAGGGAAAAAATAACAGGATTTTTATTCTCTGACACTAAACCAGTTCTTGGTATTTCATTGGCAACCATGGAAAAAACTGAGATACCACCAAGTCATGGCCCTTATACTTGGTCAGAGTACAGGAAGGCAAAGTTATAGGTCAAGCAACATTTTATATAAATAAACTATGAGAGGATCTCCGGTGGGTCAGGGAAGTCAGAGGAAAGTTTTAGATAATGAATAAGAACATCTTCCTGGAACTATTCAGAGTGGGAATGCAAAACTGGTGGACTTCCTATTCCTTCAATTCTCCTATTATCTGACTTGAGTCTGGGTTGAAAGCAGACTGACTGGTGATGACACTGTCAGGCAGGAATTCACTAGGGAAGTGTCAAATGGGGCATAATGAATATTGGGGTGAACTTCAGGTTAGCATTGTGTCTTTTAGTCAAGAACTCTTTTTATTCTGTTTCCTCCTGTCCTTTATTTCCAAATAGCAAATGTCCTGGAATATTTCATGGATGTCTAGAGAAGAGTCATGTATGAAGCCTGAATTTTGGGTTCTAAGAAAAGATATTTTTAGGGTTTGGGGGTATCTTAAATGGCAGTAAAAATTTTACTAAGTCAGAAATCTCACCATGAAAACAGCGCAACCAGGTGCCCAAAACAAAGTCAGGAGTTCAGATTCCATTTAAGGGTACAACTTCTAAGCAGCACAAGTACCCAGCCATGCATCACAACTCCTTTAATCCCAGTACTTTGGAGGCAGAGGAGGAAAATCTCTGTGAGTTCAAGGTCAGAGTGGCTTACACAGACAACTCTAAGAGTCTTGCTTTTTTGTTTGTTTTAAAATGAGAATAGCAAAAATATAAAATAAAAGTAATAATAATAAAATGAGAACAGCACAAGTAGCTACAGAGCCATTTTGTGCAAAGAGAACTTGTGGAAAGGAGTAGCTCAGAGATTAGGAGAGCAGGCACTGGTGCTGTTGATAGGAAGGAATGCCATGTCTCTACAGGGGACATTGTTCCTTTGTTGTCTGCAATATTTTTCCTTGATGGCATGAGATATCTCCAAACATTGGAATATTATTTGTATAATGTTGACAGTATTAGAATGGTGTCTATTTAGTATCAGAAAAAATAGAGATCAAAAGGTATTGATAAGTGTGTGGAGATATTGGGACTCTTCAAAGTTTAAAAAAATTTAACGATTTGTTTATTATATTTTATGTGTATGAGTGTTTTGCCTGCATGTATGTGTGTACATCACATGCTCAGCTAAGGGATGTCAGAAGAGGGTATTGGTGCCTTGGAACCAGAATTACAGGTGGTTGTGAGTTGCTATGTGGATGCTGGGAAATGAGCTAAGGTTTCTACTCAGAGCAATGTATGCTCTTAACCATGGTGCCATCCCCTTAGCCCCAGAAACTGGGACTCTTGCATAGTAGTATGAATATGAAAAAGAACAGCGGGTTTACAGAAATTTATAAAGACTCTTCCAAAATAAAAGTAAAAGTACTTTAAGACTCAATAGCCATATCTCAGGATATTTGTTCAAGATAGTTGAAATCAGAATTTTCTTTTAATTTAAATTTGTATTTTTAATCACCCTCATTTATTTAATGTAGTGATGGAACCTGTGAAGTCCTTTAAGTATGTCATGTATTCATGTACCTTGATGATATTTGCTTTTCCACAGCCTCCCCCATGATTAGCCACCCTCTTTCTCACAAACAATATTGGATTTGAAGTTTTTGTGAAAATTTTTGGTTTTAGAAATGAGAGAACTTGGTTAACAATTTGTTTTGTTTTTGAGTTTGGTTCATTTCATCCAAAACAATAATCTCATATGCACCTTATTGCTAGCAAATTACATGGTTGAAATCAGAATTCTGAAGGGATATTGACACTCCCAAGTTTATGTCAATCCCATTAACAATTGATAATATGTAGCTGAATCGTAGATGCTGTGTGGCAAGTAAATAGATAAAGAAAACATGACAGGAAGGCAATTGTTAAATATTATTCCACCAAAAAAGATGTTTATAAAAGTCAGACAACAAAGGAGTGAACAGGCCCATGGTTTATGGATGCTGAGATTGGAAGAACCAGGAAGATGATAATCATTGGTTATAAAGTTTAATTATTCCAGATAGAAATCTGCTGTGGGGTAATACTCTTGTTCATTGTAAAGAATTGTCACCCAGATTAATTTAATAAAATGCTGATTGGCCAGTAGCCAGACAGGATATATAAGTGGGGTGACTAGATTAAGAATTCTGAGAAAAGGAAAGGCAGAGAGTCAGTTGCCAGCTTGACACAGAGGAAGCAAGATGAGAGTGCCTCACTGATAAAAGGTACCAAGCCATTCGGATGAACATAGAAAAGAATTATGGGTTAATTTAAGTTGTAAGAGCTAGCTAGGAATATACCTAAGTCATTAGCCAAACAGTGTTGTAATTAATATATTTTCTGTGTGATTATTAGGTTCTGGGCAGCCCAGAAATGAAAGGGCAGTCTCCTTCTACAAATGGCATCCAAACATTTGGCAAATTTTCCACATAAAGCCTTAAAAACTAGGGAAAAAAAGGATTCTAGGCAAACAGAAACAGAGTCAGTAGCACCTTTTGTAAAGTAGTAACCATCTCTACTAGGTAGGCTCTGTTTGCTGGCAGTAAGCAGAGGTTTCATGACTTAACATTAGACATTAGAAGCAAAAAACCACATGGTATTTCTTTTAAGAAGCACTGCCACCAAACACTGAAATGGTGGCTTTGTTTGATTGTTTGTTTGTTTTTGGTTTTTCGAGACAGGGTTTCTCTGTAGCTTTGGAGCCTGTCCTGGAACTCACTTTGTAGACCAGGCTGGCCTTGAACTCACAGAGATCTGCCTGTCTCTGCATCCCGAGTGCTTGGATTAAAGGTGTGTGCCACCACCGTTTGGCTGAAATGGTGTTTATAAGCAACTACCATCATGCTTCTTGGTGGTGGCATGGGGCCTAAACACTCCACAGAGTTGTGACAATAAAGGTGGCTCCTTCCAATACCTCCATCATGAAGCCAGACCCTCAGAAAGCTAAGAAATGGGGTGGAACCAGCCGCTAAAGCTGCAGCTTTAATCCTAGCCATATCACTTAGCAGATTAAAGACTAATGTGGTCAGAAAAAGATAGATACATCTTTTTATACAGTAAAGACAGATTCAGAAAAAAAACCTCTACACAGTTTACAGTATGTTTAAAAATATACATAGGCTTGGGAGACAAAAGAAAAACGATAGAGAAAATCCTTTAAAAAAAGAAATAGAGTAGTTGGGTATGGTGTCATATTCCTTTAATCCCAGCACTTGGGAGGCAGAGGCAGGCAGATCTCTGGGAGTTTAAGGCCAGCTTGGTCTACAGAGTAAGTTTCAGGACAGCCAATGATACACAGAGAAACCATGTCTTAGAAAATCAAAAATAAAAAAATAAAGAGTTTAAAAAATCATGCAAACATGGAAAATACACAGAAAATCTGGATACTGTATATTATTATGTTGTCTTTGAATTGTTTGAATGCTGAGGAAGGAGCAACTGTTGCCAAACAACATTTGATTATAAAAGCTGCTGGATTAATCTAAGCTTTATGTTTTGAAAATGCCTTGACTTCAAAAGGTAAGTCAAAAGATATGTTTCTTTGGTTTTATTTCCACAGGAAATGAGAGGCTGTGTATTATTTCTGGGTTAATAAAAATAAGGTTTGATCAAGGAAGACCCCCCCGAAAAATCTCTGATAGGCGTGCATGGCCCAGATGATTCAATGTTTTAGAGCAGCTTTGCATCTTCCTCTGAGTTCTAAACCCAGAACAGCTTCAACACTGGTGGCTGAGATGATCCAGCCTCACAGAATACTCCGTGCAGGAATTAACCATAATCCTAAATTTCCTTTGGGACCCCATAATATTATCAGCACCCCACTCAGCAGGAACCAGCCTGGAAAACTGCAAACATTTCACAAACACACATTATGAATATTTTTATTTATTTAGCATGTTGGTTACAAGTTGTTATGAATAATGGTCAGAAAAAAGCTAAACAAAGGAGAATAGATTTAGGGTTTTCATTTTGAAAAGAAAAACGGGGAATGCTGTGGGATAATGCTCTTATAAACTGTAAAGATTTGTTACTCATATTGGTTTAATAAAATGCTGATTGGCTAGTAGTCAGGCAGGAAGTATAGGCGGGGCAACCAGACTAAGAGAACTCTGGGAAGAGGAAAGGCAGAGACATAGTCATAAAGCCAGATGCAGAAGCAGCAAGGTGAATATGCCTTACTGAGAAAAGGTATCAAGCTACATGGCTAAACATAGATAAGAATGATGGGTGAGTTTAAGTTGTAAGAGTTAGTGAGCAATAAATTCAAGCAATAGGTCAAGCAGTTAATAATTAATATAATCATTTACATGCTTATTTGGGATGGAATGGCTGTGGGTGTGTGTAGGACAGAAATTTCTCTCTACAGAAACCTTCCATGGATCTACTGCTTCAAGGCATGTTAGTGTCACTAAAGCAGGGCAGGGGGGAACCAAGTAGAGTACTTAGAATTCTGTTCATTATGTGAATTTTTCATTATGTGGTTCATCAAAATAAAATGACAGATACTATGAAATGATGATATCATAGAGTTTATTAAAATTGATTTTTTTCCAGGGACACATGTTATAAGTGAGAAGAAAGAAAAAATAGCACATAAAAACCTTGGGGTAACTAAGAAAATACAGTTGAAAAGATAATGGGTTAAATCAAGTTTTATTTGGGAAGTAGTGTTTTCTTCAGTTATTTGGTGAGAGATATAAAGATCATGGTTCTGATTTTAGACAGATACATGACCTTCACATCAGTCCCCATGAAGATGATACAAGATCCATAATCTTTGGAGATGACAGGAGAAACATGTGAGGGGCACCATCTTTCCTCACAACATTTCCCAAACTTAGTTAGATTTTACATTTGCCAGGTTTCCTGGTGAGAATATGAAGTGGGTAAGCAAAGGTTAAGGTGTGACTTTGTGAACCTAGGGCCCATCAACTCTATAGCATGGCTGTGCAGACATTCCTTAGGGGAGATGGTCAGAAGCAGCAGGATTGGCAGCAGGGTGTGCTGCAGCAGATGATCACACAGGTTAGCTTGCAACAGGTGGTCTTGCAGCAGGTGGTATCACAGCAGGTGTTTTCACAGCAGGTGGGCACGCAGCAGCAGGGCTGAAAGCAGCAGGGATGGCAGCAGCAGGGCTGGCAGGAGGTGGTTACACAGCAGCAGAGCTGGTAGCAGCAGGGTTGGCAGCAGGTGGTCACACAGCAGCAGGGTTGGCAGCAGGTGGGCACGTAACAGCAGGGCTGGCAGCAGGGTGTGCTGCAGCAGATGTTCACACAGGTTGGCTTACAACAGGTAGTCTTGCAGCAGGTGGTATCACAGCAGGAGCTTTCATAGCAGCAGGGCTGGCAGCAACAGGGCTGGCAGCAGCAGGGTTTTAAGCAGCAGGGCTGGCATAATGGTGTGCTGCAGCAACTTGGGGAACAGCAAGGCTGACAGCAGATGGGCTCAGAGCAGCTGGATTCACAACAGCAGGGCTGACAGCAGGTTGTCCTGCAGCAGGTGGTCTTGCAGCAGGTGGCCTTGCAGCAGCATGGCTCACAGCAAGGTGGGCAGCAGCAGAGGGCCATGGTATCAGATGTGGAGGGAGATACTCTGTTCACAGGTGAGTTATCAACAGTGTAGCAAGTTCTTCCAGTCAGGGCCTTTTATACCATGAGTCTCCAAGGATTAGGCCAATTGGAAAGTCTCTTCCTCTTTGTTCACCATTTCCATATTTAATTTGTGTTCATGAAGAAGGAAATTCTCACCTAATATTCTGTTCATTTGAAAGAGTACATTTCTTATTTGGGTATAGCTTACTCGAACACTTTCCAGTATCTTAATGGTTCATCCTATTTGCTTTGTTCTAACTCTAATTGCCATCTGGTCCTTTGGTAGCTCCTGCTCTATGGGAAGGTCAAGATTCCTTCGTTCTTACAACTTTCTTCTGCCATCTGTGCTTAGATTTGTAAGTGTCTCTGGGCATGAGAGTGCTGTATTCACAATGATGGATTCAACACCTAGTTCCCTGTCTGTTTGCCCACAAAGCCCAGTTCCAAATTGTCCCAGTTGTGCGTCAATCTCTCTATAAATTTCTATCTCTGTGAAACTAGGGCTCATTAAAGGCAGTTTGAGATAAAGATGTCTGCAATGGTGTTTTTCATAGTAGAGTAGAACCCTTACTGGTGAGGATAAAAAGAAACAGTGCATTAGGAATTGTTAGGTTTCTCCAGGTCAACAAACCTCTCCACCAACTCAATAGTCCAAATCAGACCAAATCAAACCGAATTAAAAGAAGCCCAGGTTTAATAGATGCCAGTGTTCCCGGGTGGCCCTCCAGGAAAACACAGAGAGTGGGAAAGGAGAACCAGGGAGACCACATGTCTATTCTCTGGGATGCAGTTTAAATAGCCTGTCAGAGTGGTCTTGACCCTCCCTGGGAGGGGTCATCATTTGGTGGGCTTTTTCCGGAGGTGGAGTTTGGACTGAAGCAACTCCCAGGGGAGGGGGCTTTGAAATGGAAATTTCCACCCAACATTCCAAAATGGATGCCAGGAGCTGGGGTGAAGCTCCCAAGCAAACATTTCAGACTCTTTGGATAAAGGGATGCCAGAGAGCTGAGGTGATGCTTCTAACCAAACAGGAATATGGAGCATCAGCAGGAATCTGTGTGGTCATCAGTCCTGTATGACTGTCTCCACTTGGGAGCTCATAGGGAGGAAATGCTTAGATCCATACAAAGGAGGGCCAGCGGGTGATTCCAGTGCACTCCTGGCTGTCAGCAGAGGCAATGACCTTAGAGTGGTGATCTCCTCATTCCCTCCGTCTGCCTGGCTCTCTTTTCTTTGATCCCCTCCCTCTCTGTCTGGTTTTTTCCTTCGTTTTCTTCTCTACTATACCTCTTTTCTTTCCAGTTAGAGAAAGAATCCTGATTATTTGAGATGTACCTTATTTATTACCAAGTTCATGTGTGGGGAATACAATGTACATCTCTGTCTGTCTGTCTGTCTGTCTGTCTGTCTGTCTCTCTCTCTCTCTCTCTCTCTTTCTTTCCTGTCCTCACTTTTTCCAGTCTACTATTCATACTAAAAATACATTGATAATTAATTTTCTTTTTGAAAGAATAAAAGGTGAACACAGCCATACTAAGGAAATTACCCGCAGTCCTTACAAACCATTTCATGTCACTCATCCTCAAAGCTGGTTCTCACTGTCTCAGAGGGTCAGTCTTCCAACTTTGGCATCACTTTTAACATCTTTGCAAATCAAAATCAGTCTGTGTCTATGATGATAGGACGATTGTGACATTCTCACCATCATGACCCCCCCAGTTTGTGTAATCTTTTTATATAATCTTCCCCTAAATGAATTTGACATTGTTCACTGTATTTTTTTCCAAGAAAACAAATTGTTTACGGTTTGGGACTATTCAAAACAATGCTGCTACATTCTCTATTGGATAACTAGTTGGCATGATTCCTGCAAAAATTGATGCCTGTCCATGTGGTCAAGTATCTGATCAGGGCGGTTGCTCTTCTTCATAGCTAATCTTTGCCTGCTGCACTTAGATATTAATTTTATTAGGGGATGGATATAATGCTATGGCACCCACAGTGATGAACTAAATGGTTGTCTTCTAGCCTGAATCTCCACACGTCTAGGCCTTGTAAGAGCCTCTCCTCTCTTGTCTCTGTGTGAATAAACGTTTAGTTTTTGACAGAGGTTAAAAAGGAGCGAGATGTGATGGACAAATCAGCTTCTCATTCAAACCCTCAAAAGGGTTCTTTGAGGACAGGGAGAGTGCATGGATGTCAACAGCCAGTGCAATGTTTTTCTTGAACTTTTTCTGAGAGGATCATGCCAGTGTCTCTGATGCACATTCCACCCTCATATAAGATGATTGTCATCTGGGATAGATGAAGAACATGGCCATTATATAGAGATTGCCTTTGTGCATCAGCATAATCTCCATCTCTAAGAAGTGTCCTTGGGAGATTTCCACACCCTTAGCCCTACTTCATTGTTCAATAGTTTTATCCTCTTCTTTCAACCAAGTTGTCCACTGTAATTGAGGACCAGGTATCAAGACTGTTTTAAGCAAGTCTCTGCAGTCTCTAGGGATTATTCTATTACAAGTTGACCATGAGTTTAACATCTGCTTCACAAAAGGTGAACGCATGCCATTTGAGACTGTTGCTTCTTTGAATCTCCTTAAATCTAACATTTCCACAGGAGTCCATATCACTATTGCACAGTCTTGGGAAATAACAGTCATTTTGCAGTTTCTGTAAGGTGACTGGATAAATTAAAGTCATTTGCTGTAAATCTTAGGCTATTGGTCTCTAACCTTATAATGCAATGCTGAAATTGGTTCTACATTAAATTCCTCTGTCTGGATCTGAATATCTCTAAGATTTTTTATTAAATTTTCTAAAACTTGTATCTTAGCACTCCTGTAACATGAGGGGCTGCTTGTTGGGGTTTCTGTCCTGCCCAGTTCCCACAGCCAGTAAGCTCCCAAAGAAAATCACACAGAGTCTACATTAGGTTATAAATTGATTGGCCCATTAGCTCAGGCTTCTTATTAATCCTTATAACTTATTTTAACCCATTATTCTTATCTATATTATCCACAAGAATCAGTACTTTTTTCAGCGAGGCAGGTCACATCCTGCTTCTTCTGTGGTCTGGGCAGGACAGCCAAGGGAGATTCTGCTTCCCAGAATTCTCCTACTCTCCTTGCCCCGCCTCTACTTCCTGTCTGGTCATCCCACCTATACATCCTGCCTGGCTAATGGCCAATCAGCATTTATTTAAAATATAATTGACAGAATATAGACTTGTCCTACAGCACACTGCTATAAACCAACATTTTTAGTGAAAAAAGAAGAAATTGTAAGACTGATAATATTTAGAATTGACATTATGTAAGTACTATCTGAATTAGTTTTCCTCTTATTTAAAAGTTCCATTTTCAAACTGTTCAGTGCATTATTATACAGAGACGTGAATCCTTCCATAGTAGTAGTGTTTCCTATTTTTTTATTGATTTTTATTGAGTTCTATATTTTTCTCTGTGCATTTCTCCTCCCTGCTTCAACCCTCTCCCAAGGTCCCCCATGCTCCCAATTTACTCAGTAGATCTTGTCTTTTTATACTTTCTACTTTCCATGTAGATTACATTTATGTAAGTCTCTCTTAGTGTCCTCATTGTTGTCTAAGTTCCCTGGGATTGTGGTTTGTAGGCTGGCTTTCTTTGCTTTATGTTTAAAAACCACCTGTGAGTGAGTACATGTGATAATTGTCTTGTCTTTCTGTGTCTGGGTTACCTCACTCAAAATAATGTTTTCTAGCTTCATACATTTCTCTGCAAAATTCAAGATGTCGTTATTTTTTTCTGCTGTGTAGTACTCCACTGTGTAAATGTACCACATTTTCCTTATTCATTCTTTGGTCGAGGGACATCTAGGTTGCTTCCAGGTTCTGACTATGACAAGCAATGCTGCTATGAACATAGTTGAGCATATGTCCTTGTGGCACGATTGAGCATCCTTTGGATATATACCCAAAAGTGGTATTACTGGGTCTTGAGGAAGGTTGTTTTCTAATTGTCTGAGAAATTGTCACACTGACATCCAAAGGGACTGTGCCAGCTTGCATTCCCACCAGCAATGCAGAAGTGTTCCCTTTACCCCACAACCTCTCCAGCATAAGTTGTCATCAGTCTGGCAGACTCTTTCATGTAGCAGGAACCCCAAAGGACCATCTCACCTTTAGGCAAGTTCAGCAGTCAGTTCTCTGTGAAACCTGCATGTCCAGTTCATCTAACAAACTCCATAAGGAGCCTCTTCAATGCCCATCTTCCTCTTGAAGTAGATTGGTGCAGATATGTCTCATTGTCATGAAAAGTCCTAAATTTTTAAAACATTTAAATGCCATATTCTGAAGGTCTCTGAAAGACTTGGAGAATGTCTATCCATTTGAAATACATCTCTGTACATCTAGAAAACCTAACTAACATGACTACAAGCCTGACTATAATAGATGATTATCTACTAACCTATTTTTCTTAATTATACATTAAAGTTTTAATGAGATGGACAAACACAATACTTTAATCAAGAGCAGAAATATACATATAACAAGATTGACCTTAAATTTGCATCAATAAACCAAGATCCATACCAATGCAAAGTATCCATCTCTATAGCATATCCCCCTTACAATATAAACAAACATTTATAGATAATATTTGGGAATATGGGCACAGTTCTGTCCAAACTGCTTCCTGCTGTTTATTGGGCAAAATAATTTTTTTTTTGGTTTTTCGAGACAGGGTTTCTCTGTGGCTTTGGAGCCTGTCCTGGATCTAGCTCTTGTAGACCAGGCTGGTCTCAAACTCACAGAGATCCACCTACCACTGCCTCCCGAGTGCTGGGATTAAAGGTGTGTGCCACCACCGCCCAGCTAAAATAATTTTTTTGAGGGTGTTCATGGAAACCTCTCAGAGGGTCATGTTCTATCAAATCATATTACCCTGGAAGCAATCCATATGTTCTCATTCTTTATGAAAACAAGAGAAGAACCTCTTTTGCAAAGCAACATATCCTTAGACCCAAATTTGGAAGTCATGATACCTTTATATTATACATGCTGGTTTAGCTTAGCAGCCCATACAATGAAATGTCTCTCTGTACTTAGCTCCTTCACAGTCAAAAAATTCAAAGGAAACACAATAATATACATAATCCAGACTTTCTGTTTATATTCCATCTTTATGTGCCTTATTTTTACTCTATTACTCCTTTAATCTATGATTGTCTTACTCTGTCTCTTTAAAGACTTTGTTTTATTTTTAAAAAAAACATTTACTTCTTTTTATAACTTTCTGTATTCTTTTTCTTCTCTTTCCCAAGCCTACATACATTTATCCAACACTATGATCTATTTAGAGTTCTTTTATGTCTGAATCTGTCCTTATTGCCTTATCTGTAATTCTTTACTGTCTTGAAGAGCTTTTAAAATAGTAATCAGCTTGGTTTCATCAGTTCTGGATGCTGGCTCTGCCTCTCTCCACTTTTAAAATGGTGGAGGTGCCATTACTGCCATGTCTGGTAGGAACTGTGCTTAGCATTTTAACTCTGAGAATGAGCATGCAGCACATAAACCGTTTTTATCTGAGTGAAAGCTAAATCTGACATGCAGAGCACTGCACAGCCTGCAAATATCCCTGTGTATGGTGGCAGGAATCCACCATGCTCTCCTGCCTGTGCATGCCTAGTAGACCTGAACCCACTGCCTGCCCAGGCAGGGAGCACTGAGCTGTGGGCATGGTCTCAGCTACTTTCCTCCTGACCCCAAGTGGGCACACAAACATCTGGACCCATAAATGCCATTCAAATGCTTCATAGCCAGAGCTTATGCTCGCAGCATGGTCCAGGAAGCTGCCTTTTTAAAAAGGTGCAGCTTTTTTTCTACTACCAGTGGATTAGGAAAACCTCACTGTCAGCTGAAAAAAAAATGAGGGTAAACTTTGCTTCTCTGTGTTTAGAGTTTCTTTTCAAGCTTTCTTGGGTTTTACATGGATTTAGTCTAATTCCTGTCTTAAAGAAATCCAATTGTATTACCAAATCTGTCAACAGTGTCAGTGAACTGTGAGGCATAACAACTTTGAGCAGAAAACATAGGCAGTGAACAGCCTGATTGAGAATAGCTGTGACTGTGAGCTGCAAGTGACGACCAGAGGATAGGGAGTAAAGGGAGTAAAGGGAAAGCCTGCAATTCACAGTGAGAGAGGTAGAGGGAGAGAGAACCATCTGTCTGAAAGATGCACAGGGGATTGTGTGGGAAAGGGATGTGCCAAATAAACTCACTGAAGAGAAGCTGGTGAATTGTGCAAGCTCCTTGGTTTTGGGGAAGATATCTAGCTACTCTACTGACAGAGATATTCAGACTCTCAAAGACATATTAGATGAAGCTCTAAGTTGATGAAGAATGTTCTTTTGAAGCTGGAGAAATGGCTCAGTTCTTAAGAGCACTCTCTGGCAGAGATCCCAGAATCAGATATCAGCACCTATATGGCAGCTCACAAGTGTCTGTAGCTCATGTTCTAGGTTGTCAGATGCCCACTTCTGGCCTCTGTGAGAATTGCACTCATATGGTGCATATAATATTTGTAGGCAAAATTTCATAAATTTTTATTCATAAATTTATTCATAAATCTTTGACATGTATGGCAAATAAAGTCAAAACTACTGTTAAAGAATTACATGAAGGGATAAAATAACAGGGTTTCTATTCCCTGACACTAAACCAGTTTTTTCTATTTCACTGGCAACCATGGAAAAAACTGAGATCCCACCATGACATGGCCCTCATACTTGGCCAGAATATGAGAAGGGACAGGCCAGAGTATGAGAAGGGACAGGTGACAGATCAAATAACATTTTATATAAATTAAAGATTAGAGGATCTCCTGTGAGTCAGGGGAGACAAAGGAACATTTTGGATAATGAATAAGAAAAGAGCATCTTCCTTGAACTATTCAGAGTAGTGATGCAGTATTGGTGGGCTTCCTATTCCTTTACCTTTTCTATGACCTGGTTTGAGTCTAGGTTGAAAGCTGGCTGGCTGCTGCTGATGCCACCTGGTGTAACATGAGGGCCTGCTTGTTGGAGTTTCTATCCTGCTTAGTTCCCACAGCTATGATCAAGACTCACAGGATACTCCAGTCAGGACTTCATCATAATTCTAAATTTTCTTTAGGTCGCCATAAGATTATCAGCACCACCAACCAGCAGGAAGTAGCCTGGAATACTCTGCCCACTTTCCCAAAAAATGGACTATGGATATTTTCCTTTGTTAAAAAAGGGGGGGGAAGTAGTGTGGGACAATTCTGTATTCTGTCAATTATGTTTTAAATAAATGCTAATTGGCCAGTAGCCAGGCAGGAAGTATAGGCGGGACAACCAGACAGGAAGTAGAAGTGGGTCAATGAGAACAGAAGAATTTTGAGAAGGAGAAAGCCCATTCCTCTGCAGTCCTGTCCAAAGAATAAGGTTGTGACCTGCCCCACTAAAAAAGGTACTGAGCCATGTGGCTAACATAGATAAGAATAATGGGTTAATATAAATTATATGAGTTAATAAGAAGCCTGAGCTAATGGGCCAATCAGTTTATAATGTATGGAGACTTTTGTGTGATTTCCTTTGGGGCTAAACAGCTGTGGGACCTGGTGGGAGAACAGAAACACCCAACAAGCAGACTGTTATGTTACAATCTGGCAGTAATTCTCTAGGGAATTATATAATGAATCTGGGGTGGACTCAGGCCTATATAGTCTTTTAGAACTGAAACCTCTTTTTCTTGGCTTTTACTGTACTGTGTTTCTTAAGAAGAGCCGAGGTCCTGAATGTTTTTATGGCTGGCTAGAGAAGTGTCATTTATGAAACATGAACTCTTGGTTCCAGGAAAAAAACATTTTCAGGGTTTGGGGGTGTTTAAAATCATAGCAAAATATCACTCACAGAAATCTCACCATGAAAACAGCACATCCAGTTGCTCAAGACAAAAATAATGACTTCAGATTACTTTTAAGGGTAAAACTTCTAAGTACCACAAGTACCCAGCCATGCATCACCACTCTTTTAATCCCAGTACTTTGGAGGCAGAGGAGGAAAATCTCTGTGAGTTCAAGGTCAGAATGTCTAACACAGAGAGATCTCCAGGATGGCATGGGAAACACAGAGAGATTCCTTTTTGTTAGCTTCTTTGTTTTAAAAAGAGAATAACACAAAGCTACAGAGCCATTTTGTGCAAAGGCAACTTGTGGAAAGGAGAAACTCAGAGATTAGGAGAGCAGGCACTGGTGCTGTGATGGGAAGGAACGCCATTTCTCTATAGATAACTGATTGATGAAGCAAGGAATTTTAGAGCCCAGGGAGCCACACTTAGACAGTGCCTTGCCCAGCGCAGCACATCAGAGGGACACTGTTCCTTCATTGTCTGTGTTGTTTTATTCCTGATGGCATGAGATATCTCCAAACCCTGGACCATAACTTGTATAATGTTGACAGTATTAGAATGTTGTCTATTTAGTATCAGAGAAAGAAGAGATCAAAAGGTGTTGACAAGTATGTGGAGAAATTGGGGCTCTTCAAATCCAGGGATGTTAGAAGAGGGCACTGGAAACTTAGAACAAGAATTACAGGTGGTCATAAATTGCTATAAGGATGCCAGATGAACCAATGTTTGTACTCAAGACCGATTTGTTTCCTTAACCACAGTGCCATCCCTGTATCTCCAGAAGCTGGAACTCTTGCACAGCAATAAGAAATGAAGAAGAACAGCAGGTGCTCAGAAATTTACGAAGATGCCTCAAAAAGGTAAAATTATAATTACTTTATGACTCAGTAGCTATATCTCGGGATGTATATTCAAGATAACTGAAATAAGAATCTTTTTTAATTTAAATCTTAATTTTTAATCACGTCTATTTATTGAATGTAGTTAGGGAATCTCTAAGTCCTTTAAGTATGTCATGGACTCATGTTTATTGGTGGTGTTTGTTCTTCCATAGCTTCTCCCCTGGGTAGTCACTCACTTTCTCAAAGACAATCTATAGAATTTGAAGTTTTCTTGTAAAATTTTGGGTTTACAAATGAGAGAACTTCCTTGATAAGTTTTTGAGTGTTGTATATTTCATTCAACATGATAATGTCATATGCAGCTTTTTTCTTGCAAAGGACATGACTAACATTAGAATTCTAAAAGAATATCGACACTCCCAAGATTATGCCAATACCATTGACAATTAATAAGAAGTGGCTGAAAATTAGGTGCTCTTTGGCTAGCAAATGGATAAAGAAATTAAGACAGATTCCATTACTATATATGATTCCACCCAAACGATGTTTATAAACTCAGAAGGCAAAGTAGAGAACAGACCCTTAGTTTATGAGAGGTGAGATTGGATAAACCAGGAAAATGGTCATCATTGGGTATTAAATTTCAATTATTCCGGATAGAAGCCTTCTTTGGATTTATTGTTCAACACTATGGTTAGTGTCACTGATGCAGGGGGACCACGTTAAACATTTAGAAGTCTATTGATTTTGTGGAGTTTTCATTAAGTGATTCATCAGAATAAAATGACAGACACCATGGAATGATGGTAGCCCAGAGTTTATTAAAATTGCTTTCTTTTAGGGATACATTTCATAAGTGAGCAGAAAGAAAAAAATAGTCTATGAAAATCTGGGGGTGATTCAGAAGAAAATACAGTTGAGAAGGTAACAGGTTAAATAAAGTTACATTTTGGGGGAAATGTTTCTTTAAGTTATTTGATGAGCAATATAGAGATCTTGACTCAGAATTTAAACTGATACCAGACCTTCACATCAGACCCCCATGAAGATGTCACAAGATTCATAATTCCTTGGAATGAGGAGAGTGAGGGTGAGGGACTCCATCCTTCCTCACAGCATTTTCTACACTTAAGTTAGAATTTACATTCCTCAGGTTTCCTGGTGAGAACATGAAGGGGGACAGCAAAGGTTAATATGGGACTCTTGCATTTACATATGACTGCTCTCCTCAGAGCATGGTTGTGCAAATGTTCCTTAGGGGAGCTTCTCAGCAGCAGCAGGGTGTGCTACAGCAGATGTTCACACAGGTTGGCTTGCAACAGGTGGTCTTGGAACAGGTGTTTTCACAGCAGGAGCTTTCACAGCAGGTGGGCACACAGCAGCAGGGCTGACAGCAGGTGGGCACACAGCAGCAGGGCTGACAGCAGGTGGGCACACAGCAGCAGGGCTGACAGCAGGTGGGCACGGAGCAGCAGGGCTGACAGCAGGTGAGCACACAGCAGCAGGGCTGGCAGCAAGGTATGCTACAGCAACATGGGAGACAGCAAAGCTGACAGCAGATGGACTCAGGGCAGCTGGATTCACAGCAGCAGGGCTGGCAGCAGGTGGTCTTGCAACAGGTGATCTTGCAGCAGCATGGCTCACAGCAAGGTGGGCAGCAGCAGAGGGCCATGGTATCAGGTGTGGAGGGAGATACTCTGTTCACAGGTGAGTTTTCAAACGTGTAGCAAGTTTTTCCAGTCATGGAGTTTTATACCATGGGCCTCTAATATTTGGACCAATCAGAAAGAGTCTTCTTTGTTCACCATTTCCATATTTAATTTGTGTTCATGAAGAAGGAAATTCTCACCTCATGCTCTGAATCATTTGGGAGCATTCTTTTCTTCTTTGGGGATAGCTTACTTGAACTCTTTCCAATAACTCAGGTGCTCATCCCGTCAGCTTTTTTGCAGCTCTAGTCATCATCTGGTCTTTGGTAGCTCCTGCTCTATGGGAGGGTCAAGATTCCTTTATTCTTACAACTTTCTTCTGCCATCTGTGCTCAGATTTATAAATGTCTCTGGGCATGAGCGTGCTGTATTCTGTAATATGGACTCAACATCTGGTTCCCTGTCTGTTTGCCCACAAAGCCCAAATCCAAACTGTCCCATGTAGGTGCCAATATCTGTATAATTTGCTACACCTTGTATTGGGGGCTCATTCAAAGTTATTTCAGGTAAGGGTGTCTGGAATGATGTGTTTCGTAGCAGAGTGGAACCAGCACTGGTTGGTATAAAAAGAAACAGCACACTAGGAATAAGAAGGCACCAGTGGGGATGTGGGTGGCCACTAGTCCTTTCTGACTGTCTACACCTGGGAGTTCATGAGGAGGAAGTGCTTAGATCCAGACAAAGGAGGGTTGGCAGTCAACTTAGTGCACATCTGGCTGACAGCAGGGACAGTGACCTTAGACTGATGATCTGATTTCCTTCTTTTGCCTGGCTCTCTTTACTTTTATCCCCATCACTTTCTGACTGGTCTTTTCTCCTTTATTGTCTTCTCACCTCTTTTTCCTTTCCATTCAGAGAAAGAATCATGGTTATTTGAGAAGTACCTAATTTATCTGTGGTGGAAAAGTTATGCATCTCTCTCTCCTATTTATACTAAAAAATACATAGATAATTTATTTCTAATTTGAGAGAATAAAAGGTGAACACAGCCATAGCATTATTAAAGAAATGGAAATTAACCTCAGTCTTTACAAACCATTTCATGTCGCTAATCCTCAAAAGCTGTTTCCTACTGTCTTCAAGGATCAGTCTTCCAGCCTTGGCATCGCTTTTAACATCTTTGCAAATCAAAATCAGTCTGTCTTTGATGATAGAACGATTTGACAACCCTCACCATCGTGATCCCCAGTTTGTTCAATCTCATTTTTGTGTAATCTTTCACTAAATGAATGTGACACCACTCACTGGAGTTTTTCACAAGAAAACTAGCTGTTTCTAATTTTGCATTATTGAAAAACAATGTCACTACATTCTCTTTTAAACACCAAGGCTGGATGTCCTCATCCGGGTACCTGGAAGCTTGCTTATCATAAAATGAAATGCTGGTACTTTTTTTTGCAGGAGCCTTGCCCTTCTTTTACAAGGTTTATTCTTGAGTTGTTTATTTTTTTATGTGTTTTCTGTTTGCTTTTCTTGTTTTTTATCTTTCTTTCATTCTTCTTTAATTTTTGAGACAGGGTTGATCTGTGTAGTCCTGACTGTTCTGGAACTCACTCTGTAGATCAGGCTGGCTTCGAACTCATAGAGTTCCACCTATCTCTTCTTCCCTAGTGCTGGGATTAAAGGTGTGCACCACCATCCCTCGGCTGTACTATATGTGCTTTAATTTAAAACTTCCATTTTTGTTTTGTAGGACATACAGAAATTGGTTAATTTGTATTAGCTTGCACTGATTTTTACAAAGCAGTGCATTTGATCAAGACATTGTCATGAATACACTTTCTTGATGACAGCCTTTCCTGAGGGGAGAGAGGTAGAATTTCAAGGATGTTTTGATTTGTATTTCCTGGTGGCTAGTGGCATTGACCATTTTTTTTTACATATTCTTTTAATCATTTGTGTTTTTTTGTTTTTTAAAAAGCCTTCAAATACTTTGGCAATTTATGTATTGTATGACCTTTTCCTTTAATTTTTTACTTTTAAATTCTATAATATATGTATTCTTTAATGGATATCTACTTGGCATCCTTCCTCAGGTTGACAGCTGAGTCATGCTCTACTTTTGTGGAGGAAGGACTTGGAACTCCATCTGGTCAAGTGTCTTCTGCCTGCAGGAGTTGGATGGGGCAGTTGCTCTTCTACATAGTTGATCTTTGCCTGCACTTAGATACTAAGTTTATTGGGGGATGGATATAATGTTATGGCACCTACAGTGATGAACTAAATGGTTGGCTTCTAGCCTGTATCTCCCTTAGTCCAGGCTTCTGTCCCTTTAAGAGCCTCTCCATTCTCATCTCTATGTGAAGAAAGGTTTAGTTTTTGACAGAGGTAAGGAGGAACAAGATGTGATGGGCAAATCAGCTTCCCATTCTTAGGATGAGGGTTCTCTGAGGCTAGGGAACAGCATGAGGAAGTAAACAGCCAGTACAATGTTTGCTGTAAACTTTTGTGAGAGACAGGGTCATGCCAAAGTCTCTGGTTGGCATCCTATGCCCTCCACCCTTCTATAAGATGATTTCCATCTGGGATAGATGTAGTATAGGTCAAGATGACACTGTTATGAAGGAATTGTATTGGGGAATGTATTCCAATGAGATAGTAATGAATCTGGGGGTGAATAGCAGGTCAGAATAGAACTGAAACCTGTTTTGCCTGGTTTCAGGCTGTCTGTGTGTTCGCCTTTTCAGGCAATATGTTTGAAACAGAACTCTGTCAAAAATATTTTTTCTTATGCTACCTGTAGCATCACTTTACTATTACACATCAGAAACACCATCATTGGGGATGTGTCCACAAGTGCCTGGTGATTAAAAATCAATAGCTTAGATTATTTCTGAAAAGTTGTACTCAACAGCAATGTACATAGGAGTAAAGTCAAATTTACAAGGACAGTATGAAAGAATGAGTGACTTTAAGATTAGTAGAGTTACAACACTTTAATTGAGGAATTTGAAAAATAAATGTGTATCACTCAAAATGTATTTGGGTAGACCACCACAGATGTATGGAGATGGAGAGACACACCTGTACTTGTTGATGACACCTACTTGTGCACAAGACATGGGATGGGAAACTTTGATTAGTCTTCCTGATCGTCAGGAAAGATTGAGGAAATATGTTTGCTTGCATATCATTTCTAACAGCTGACTTATTAAATATTGGCTATTTGACATTTATTGATCCAATGCCTGCCTTTGCCAAACCTTCTGCATAACCCTTAAGGAAGAGGTATTCTGTTTGAAGTATGCTTAGAAAAAACATTGTTTCCAGAAACAACCTGTTTACAATCTCTTTTCAGATGACCATGTTTGCCACTATTGAAACATTTGACATTTCAATTTTTCTTCAAAGCTCTGGAAATCGTGTCTCATATCACTAGGTTCGTCCTATGCTTGTTCCTTCTCAGTCCAGCTGGTGTTGGTGAGCTCCCATTAGCTCAGGGAGATTGTTTCAGTGGGTGTCCCCATCATGGTCTTGACCACTTTGCTCCTCACACCTCCCACTCTTCAAGTGGACTTTGGGAGCTAAGTGTAATGTTCTGATGCGGATCTCTGCCACTGTTTCCATCAGTTGCTAGATGAAGGTTCTATGGTGATATTTAAGATATTCATCAGTGTGACTACAAGGCAAGACTAGTTCGGGCACCCTCTCCTCTATTGCTTAGAGTCTTAGCTGGAGTCATCCTTGCGAATTCCTGGGAATTTCTCTAGAGCGAGGTTTCTTGCTAGTCCCACAATGGCTCCCTCAATCAATATATCTCTTTTCCTGCCCTCATCTCTGTCCTTCCTCCATCTCGTGTATTCCATTTCCTCAAGTTCTTCTCGCCCCTCCCCTTCTCCCCTCTTTTTCCCCCTTCTACTCTCCCTTCTTCCCCTCACCCCTATGTTTCCAATTATGTCAGGTAATCTTGTCTGTTTTGACTTTCCTGGTGAATATAGCTATTTATATATTTCTTTTAGGGTTCACCTTATTACTTAGATTCTCTAGGATCATTAACTATAGGCTCAATATCTTTTGTTTATAGCTAGTATCCACTTATGAGTGAGCTCATACCATATTCATCTTTTTGGATCTGGGTTACCTCCTCAGGATGGTGTTTTCTAGTCCCATCCATTTGCATCCAAAATTCAAGATGTTATTTTTTTTTAATCACTGAGTAGTACTCTAATGTGTAAATGTGCCACATTTTCAAAATCCATTCTTTGGTTAAGGGGCATCTAGTTTCCAGGTTCTGGCTGTTAAAAATAATGCTGCTATGAAGAGAGCTGAACATATTTTTTTGCAGTATGATTGAGCATCTTTTGGGTTTATTCCCAAGAGTGGTATTGTTGGATCCTGAAGTAGATTGATTTCCAATTTTCTGAGAAACAGCCATACTGATTTCCAAAGTGGCTCTACAAATTTACATTCCCACTAGCAATGGATCCTCTCCAGCATAAGCTATCATTGGTGTTTTTGATCTTAGCCATTCTTACAGTGTAAGGTGGTATCTCAGAGTTGTAAAACCTGCATCTTAGCACTCATATTAACCAACATTTTAGTGAAAAAGAAAACCTGAAAATGGTAAAGCAGATAACGTTTAAAACTGACATAACAAAAGTCCCATCTAAAGTAGTTGTCCTCTCATTTAAATGTTCGATTTTCAAATGGCCCAGCGTATTATCATCCATAGACCTAACTAAATCCCTCCTTAATAATACTGTTTTCCATTTTTTAATGTAGGAAAAATGCTATCTTTTAACTAATTCCTCCCTTTAAGAAATTCCAATTGTGTTACCAAATATGTTGCCAGTATTGGTGAACTCTCAGGTGTAGCATGTTTGAGCAGAGAACACATGCAGTGAACAGCCTGGCTGAGAAGCGCTGCAGCTGGCATGTAGATATGAGCACGAGTGGCAGTCTAGGATGTGTAGGGAAAGCTTGCAGAGAGAGAGAGAGAGAGAGAGAGAGAGAGAGAGAGAGAGAGAGAGAGAGAGAGAGAGAGAGAGAAGCTGGTGTTTGGAAAAACACATAGGGCATTGTGTGGAAAAAGCAGGTGTGATGAGGGGATATCTCAGGGCAGACCCAGTTGGTCTAGTGTGAGTAAATACTGTGGCATTTGGGGCTTCTGGAATTTGGGTGACAGCTGGAGACTGTTTCAGAGAGGCTACAACAGGAAAACCCCAAACTGGCTCAGAGGCTTAAGGAGAAAAGAACAGAAAGTCTAGCCAGTCAGGGCAGCTTCAATTGTTTCCCTATGTGCAGGTCCAGCCTGTGCTGGTGCCTACAGAGCCACAGGCAAGTGACTTGGGAATCCCTTCCCCACTTTGGATGCCAATATGTAACACGAGTTCTAATATGAGTTAATAATAAAAGCCTGGAGTCAAACATTGGGGAAAATGTTGAGATCAGAGAGATGAGGAAACAAAAGCAGAGGCACCTTACCTCTCAACTTCCAGGCTGAAAATAGGATGAATTCCTTTTTTTCTTCTGTCTTATCATTTCTGTTGTCTGCCCAGCCATATGATTTCCTGTCTGCATAGCATTCCAGACCTCTATGGTTAGCTAGTGGCTTGCTCCGCCCTCTGATCTTCAGGTAAACTTTATTTGTACAAGCAAGGTATCACCATACAAAGCTGACAAGGTGCTGAGAATGAATAATGATTGAAGGCCCAGCACTAAGGAAGACTTTTATACCACTCCATGTAAGGCTCAGAGAACACTAAAAATAAATGAGAGAAAGACTATAAGAGCAGTAATAAAGGAAGAATGGCCACAAAATGTTATCCCCTAAGTTGTAAGGCAGCCATTGATTTTGTAAATTCACAGCAGCTGTAGTTGCTTTCACTGAACCTGCACAAGAATGGCCCTGTCAATAATCAATGATAGATGGGGGAGGGGCTCATAACACCCAATGGCTTGTTACTGAACTCTTGGCTATGGATGAATTCTGGGAGAGGAAGAGTCATTATCTTCACTTATGTACTCACTGCTGAGTCCACCAAACTCCAGTGGATAACTCCAAACCCATGGTCACATGGACATACCTGGGTAAACTTTTTGGGCCACACATCAAAACAAAAAAAAATTAGGATGGAAAAGAGATTTGTATTAAGGAGGTGGGTAGACATGGGTGGAAGTGAAATAAGGGAAAGTGGGGGTGAGAGTAATCAGCATACATTTTATACATGTTTGAAACTGTCAGAGAACAAATTTTAATAATAATAATAACAACAATAATAAAATTGCTCAAAATATAAGAAAGGCAACATAGATATTCTGTTTAGGGTCTGAGGTTCATAGCAGCACAGTAATGCTTTGCATATGTTAATACCTCTTCTGAGCACTTACACGTTGCAGCATTCTGACTTTTGTCTCTTTTCACTTATAGAGGCTTTAAGCTTAAAAAGGGGATGGGCCAGCTAAACTCACTGAAGAAAGGCTGGGGAAGTGTGTAAGGTCCCTGGTCTTTGGGAAGACAGCTATACTGACAGAGACATCCAGACTCTCAAAGACATCATAAATGAAGCTCTAAGTTGATGAGGAATGTTCTTTGGGAGCTGGGGTGATGGATCAGTTGTTAAGAGCACTCTCTTGCAGAGACCCCAGATTCAGCACTAATGTGGTGCCCCACAACTGTCTGTAGTTCATGTTCTAGGTGATCAGATGCTCTCTACTGGCCTCTGTAGGTACTGCACTCATGTGATGTATATAATACTTGTAGGTAAAATTTCATACATTTATACATTCATGAATCTTTGATGTGTATGGCAAATAAACTCATATCTGACCTTAAAGTATCCCATGAAGGGATAAATTAATCAGGTTTCTATTCTCTGACTTGAAACTAGTTCTTCTTTTCCCTCTGGGAGTCACTGAAGAAGCTGAGATACCCCTAAGCCATGTTCCTGATATTTGGTCAGAATATGGGAAGGGAGAAGTGAGTGACAGGTGAAACAATATTTAATACAAATAAAGCATGAGAGAATCTCCTGTGGATCAGGAAAAAGAGAGGAGTATTTTAGGAAATGATTAAGAACATCTTTCTTGAATTATTCCCAGTGGGGATCGAGTACTGGTGAACTTCTTATCTTTTACCTCTCCTACGACCTGACTTAAGTCTGAGTTCAAAGTTGACTGGCTCGTGATGACATGGTCAGGCAGGAATTCACTAAGGAGGTATAGAATGGGATGTAATGAATCTTGGGGTGGATTCCAGGGTAGCATAGTGTCTTGTAGAGCAGGAACCATTCTTATCAGCCTCCTGCTGTTCTCTGTTTCCTAACAGTCAAGTTCCTAGAATACTTCATGGCTGGCTAGAGAAGTGCCATACATGAAACCTGAACTCTGGGTTCAAGGAAAAGACTTTTTTGGGGTTTTGGGGGTGTTTTAAATGGCAAAAAATTTTCCACTAAGTTAGAAATCTCACATGAAAATACTACATCTAGGTGCCCAAGACAGATATCAAGATTTCAGATTCCCCTTAAGGGTACAACTTCTAAGTAGCACAGGTACCCAGCTGTGCATCTCCACACCTTTAATCCCAGTACTTGGGAGGTAGAGGAGGCAAACACCTGTGAGTTCAAGGCCAGGGTGGCTTACAGAGAGAGCTCCAGGACAGTCATTCTTTTTGTGTGTTTGTTTGTTTCTTTATTTTTAAAAGAGAATAGAGCAAGTAGCTGCAGAGCCGTTTTGTGCAAAGGCGACTTGTGGAAAGGAGCAGCTCAGAGATTAGGAGAGCAGGCACTGGTGCTATGATGGGAAAGAATGCCATTTCTCTACAGATAACTGATTGATGAAGCATGGAACTTTAGAGCTCAAGGATTCACACTTAGTGCCTTGTCCAGTCCAGCACATCAGAGGGACATTGTTCCTTCGCTGTCTGCAATATTTTTTCCTGATGGCATGAGATAGCTCCAAACACTGAAACATAACTTGTATAATGTTGACAGTATTAGAATGTTGCCTATCTAGTATCACAAAAAGAAGCGATCAAGGGGCTGGAGAGATGGCTCAGTGGTTAAGAGCATTGCCTGCTCTTCCAGAGGTCCTGAGTTCAATTCCCAGCAACCATATGGTGGCTCACAACCATCTGTAATGAGGTCTGGCCCTCTTCTGGCCTGCAGACATACATACACACAGACAGAATATTGTATACATAATAAATAAATAAATAAATAAATAAATAAATATTTAAAAAAGAAGCGATCAAAATCTGCAGACACGTATGTGGAAAAAATTGGACTCTTCAAATTTTAATAAATTTGAAATGATTTATTTATTATATTTTATATACATGAGTGTTTGCCTGCCTGTGTGTATGTAGACTACATGCACAGGAATGTCAGAGGAGGGCATCAAATTCTGTGGAACTAGAATTGCAGTTGGTTGTGAGCTGCTATGTGGATGCTGGAAAATGAACTGAGGTTTCTAATCAAGAGCAATCTGTACTATGGTGCCATCCCTCTAGCCCCAAATCTGGAAATCTCTCACATTAGGAGGAATATGAAGAAGAAAAGCAGGTATACAAAAATTTACCAAGACTCCTCCAAAAATAAAAGTAAAGGTTCTTTAGGGCTCAGTAGTAATATCTCAGGATATTTGTTCATGCCAATTGAAATCAGAATGTCCTTTCAATTTAAATATTTAATTTTAATTGTATGAATTTGTTGAATGTAGGAGGGAATCCATAAAGTCCTTTAAGTATGCCATGGACTCATGTTCCTTGATGATATTTGCTTTTCCATAGCACCTCCCTGACAAGTTGGCCCCTTCTCATAGACCATCTATAGGATTTGAAGTTCTGTGTAAAATCTTGGGGTTATAAATAAGAACATGTGGTTGATAATTATTTTGAGTTTGGTATATTTCATTCACCATGCTAATCTTACACACAGCTGTTCTCTAGCAAATGACATGGTTGAAATCAGAATCCTAAAGTGATACTGACACTTGCAAGTTTGTGCCCTTTCAATTAACAATTGAAATGGTGTAGCTGAATCTTAGATGCTCTTTGACAAGTAAATGAATGAAGAAAATAAAACAGAAAGTCTATTATTATATATGATTCCACCCAAATGATGTTTATAAAAGTCAGACAGCAAAGGAGAGAATAGACCCTTGGTTTATGAAAGCTGAAATTGGATGAACCAGGAAAATGATCATCATTGGGTAATAAATTTCAATTAATCCAGACAGAAATATTCCTTGGTTATACTGTTCAACACTACAGTTAGCATCACTGATGCAGGGAGACCATGTTTACATTTAGAAGCCTATTGATTTTGTGGATTTTTCACTCAGTGATTAATCAAAATAAAATGACAGACACCATGGAATGATGACAGCACAGAGTTTATTAGAATTGCTTGCATTCAGGACACATAAGTGAACAGAACATTGGAAATATCACATAATATTCTGGATATAACTCAGAAAGAAATACAATTGAGAACATAATAGGTTAAATCAAGTTTTATTTTTGGCAAAGGATTTTCTTAAGTTATTTGGCGAGAGATATAAAGAGTCTAGCTCAGAATTTAAACTGGTACCAGACTTTCCTATCAGCCCCCATGAAGAAGGCACAAGATGCATAATCTCTGGAGATGAGGAGTGAGATGGTGAGGGACACCATCCTTCGTCATATTTCTCACACTTAAGTTAGATTTTACATTCATCAGCTTTTCCTTGTGAGAAGATGAAGGTGGTCTGCGAAGGTCCAGATGTGGCTTTGTGCATCTAGGGCAAGACACTTTTCCCCGGGTATGGCTTTGCAGATGTTCCTTAGGGGAGCTGGTCAGCAGCAGCAGGGCTGGCAGCAGGGGGTGCTGCAGCTGATGATCACACAGGTTGGTTTAAGAGAGGTGGTCTTGCAGCTGCTGGTTTCACAGCATGTAGGTTGGCAGCAGAGCTGGAGCAAGCATGGCTGGCAACAGGAGGGCACACAGCAGCAGGGCTGGCAGCAGGTGGGCACGCAGCAGATGTTCACACAGGTTGGCTTGCAACAGGTGGTCTTGGAGCAGGTTTTTTCACAGCAGGAGCTTTCACAGCAGGTGGGCACACAGCAGCAGGGTTTTAAGCAGCAGGGCTGGCAGCAGAGTATGCTACAGCAACTTGGGGGACAGCAAAGCTGACAGCAGGTGGACTTGGGGCAACTGGGTTCACAGCAGCAGGGCTCACAGCAGGTGGTCTTGCAGCAGGTGGTCTTGCAGCAGCATGGCTCACAGCAAGGTGGGCAGCAGCAGAGGGCCATGGTATCAGGTGTGGAGGGAGATACTCTGTTCACAGGTGAGTTATCAACAGTGTAGCAAGCTCTTCCAGTCAGACCCTTTTATACCATGGGCCTCCAAGGTTTGAGCCAATCAGAAAGACTCTTCCTCTTTGTTCATCATTTCCATATTTAATTTGTGTTCATGAAGAAGGAAATTCTCACCTCATGCTCTGAATCATTTGGGAGCATCCTTTTCTTCTTTGGGGATAGCTTACTTGAACTCTTTCCAATAACTCAGGCGCTCATCCCATCAGCTTTGTTGCAGCTCTAGTCATCATCTGGCCTTTGGTAGCTCCTGCTCTATGGGAAGGTCAAGATTCCTTCGTTCTTACAACTTTCTTCTGCCATCTGTGCTTAGATTTATAAATGTCTCTGGGCATGAGAGTGCTGTATTCTGTATGCCTAGTTTCCTGTCTGTTTGCTCTGTAAGCTCTATTCCAAACTGTTACAAATGAGTGTCAATCTCTGTATAAATTCCTATCCCTGTGTATCTGGGGCTCATTAAAGGTGGTTTGAGATAAGCGTATCCGGAATGGTGTTTTTCATAGTAGTGTAGAACCAGCACTGATGGCTATAAAAGGAAACAGCGCATTAAGAATAAAGAGGCATCAGTGAAGATGTGGGTGACCATCAGTCCTGACCGACTGTCTTCTCCTGGAAGCTCGTGGGCATAGTTGGAGACTGCTTGTTTATTCCCAGTCTCCCAGACTTGAGGTTGCTCATTCTTTCCCCACTACCCAGACACGAAATAATCACACAGACTGTAGTAATTAAAACCCTGCTTGGCCTATTAACTTATGCATATTTCTAGCTAGTTCTTACATCTTAAATTAACCCATTTCTATTATTTTATATTTTACCACAAGGATTGTGGTTTCCTGGTAAGTTTCTGGCTTGCAGCTCACGTCTTTCTCTTCCAGTGGGTACTTGGCTTCTCCCTAACTCAGCCTGCTCTCTCCTCCTCCTTCTGCTTGGAATTCCCACCTTGCCTATTCTGTGCTGCAATAGGCCCAAGGCAGATTCTTTATAAACCAGTGGTATTCACAGCATACAGAGGGGAATCCCACATCCCATAGGGAGGAAGTCCTTAGATCCAGACATTGGAGGCTGAGCAGGTGATTCCAGTGCACACCTGGCTGTTGATTTCCTTCAATCTCCTGGCTCTCTATATTTTTATTCCCATCTGTCTCTGTCTGGTATTTCTCCTTCATTTTCTTCTCTACTCTACCTCTTTTCTTTCCATTCAGTGAGAGAATTATAATTATTTGAGACATACCTACTATACTATCTGATTAATCTGTGGGAAATATGATATGCATCTCTCTCCCTTTCTTTCTCTCCCTTCCTCACTCTAATCTACTACTCATAATAAAAATATATAGATACTTAATTTCCCATTTTAGATAATAAAAGATGAACACAGCCATAACATTATTAAAGAAATGGAAATTAACCTCGGTCCTTACAATCCATTCGTTTCTCGCTGTCTTAAAGGTTCAGGCTTCCAACCTTAGCATCACTTTTAATGTCTTTGCAAATCAAAATCAGTCCGTGTCCTTGATCATAAAATGATTAGGATAATCCTTGCTATCCTAACCCCAGTTCATTCATTATTATGTTTGTATAATATTCCATTAAATGAGTTGACTGCTCACTGATGGGATTTTTATTCTAAGAAACCAGGTCATTTACAGTTTGGGACTATTCAAAACAATGCTGCTATAGTTGTTTCTGTTTTAAACACTAAAGCTGTACGTACACATCTGGGTACCTGAAAGATTTCTTTTTCTGAAACATTGGTACTTTCCTTTGCAGGAGCCTAGTCCTTCTTTTCCTAGATTTATCCTTGGATAGTTTCATTTACTGCACCATATGTGGTTTTTTTTTGTTGTTGTTGTTGTTTCTTTCTTTCTTTTTTTTTTGAGACAGAGCTTTCCTGTGTATTCCTAGTTGTCCTGGAACTCACTCTGTAGATCAGGCTGGCCTCAAACTCACAGAGACCCACCTGCCTCTGCCTCCCAAATGCTGAAATTAATGATGGTGCCACCATCTCCTGGGTGTACTATATGCGTTTTAATTAAAAGCTTTCATTTTTGTGTCTTACAACTTACAGAAATTGATTAATTTATATTAGCATGCATTGATTTTACAAAACATTGTATTTGATCATGACATTGTTGTGAATGGATGTAACACAGTTGATCAAATTCACTCACTATCACCCTCTCTGATGTCCCCTGTGGCCTCCTCCTTATTCACTTTCTCTTTCCAAATTGTCCTATTGCTTCTTTGTGTCCCTACCCCTCTTTAGTTGAGGGAAACATGACCTTTGTCTTTGGAGTCCAACTTACTTCACTTAATAAGATGATCTCCAAATTCATCTGTTTTCTGGCCAATGACATCATTTATTCTTCCTCATAGACACCATATCTTATTCATGCATCCATCCACTGACAGACAGACAGGCTGGTTCTTTGTTGTATTACTGTGGAGTAGTCATGTGGTGGTTCTAATTTTAGTTATTTTTAAAGATCCTACAAGCTAATTTCCATACAGACTTTGCTAATTTCCATTCCCATTAACAGTGTGTAAAGGTTTCCTTTCCCCCTGGATCCACATCAGGACTTGTATTTGTTTTTTTGTTGTTGTTGTTTGTTTGTTTAGGTTTTTTTATTTTTTGATGATAGCCTTTCATGAGGGGATAGAGGTGGAATTTCAAGGAAATTTTGATTTGTAATTCCTGGTGGTTAGTGGTGTTGACAATTTTTCTAATTTATTCTTGTAGTCTTTTGTACTTTTTGTTTTTAAAAAGCCTTCAAGAAATTTGGCTATTTTGTGATTGTATTGCCTATTTTTAAACTTTTAAATATATATAAAACTGCATGTGTATTATTCATCTATTGGATAACTAGTTGGTATCATTTCTACTCATCTTTTGTCTGTCCATGTGGTTACATGTCTGGCTCCTGCAAATGCTGAATCAGGGCAGTTGTTCTTCTACACAGCTGATCTTTGCCTGCCCTTAGATCAAAAGGTTATTGTGGATTAACATGATGCAAGGTGCCCACAGGGATGAACTAAATGTTGGCTTCCAGCCTGAATCTCCTTTAGTCCAGGCTTCTGTCTCTGTAAGAGCCTCTCCTCTCTTGTGTCTGTGTGAAGAAAGGTTTAATTTTTGGCAAAGGTGAGGAGGAGTGAGAAGTGATGGGCAAATCAGTTTTCCATCGAAAGGATGGGAGTTCTCTGAGGACAGGGGACAGTGCAAGGTTGTAAACAGTTAATGTTTTCCTTGAACTTTTATAGAGAGAGGGCCATGCCAGTGTCTATGCCCTCCACCCTCCTAGGAGATGATTTCCATTTGGGATAGATGCAGTCTAAGCCAAGATGACACCGTTGGGAGGAATTGTACTAGGGGAATGTATTCCAATGAGATGGTAATGAATCTGGTGGTAAATAGCAGGTCAGCCTAGAACTGAGACCTGTTTTGTCTGGTCCTAGGCTGTCTGGAGGGTACCTAGGCATGTGGTAAATCAAGAGAGAACTCTGTCAAAGAGATTTTTGTTAATGCTACTTGTAGCCACTTTACTATTATACATCAGAAACACCACCATTGGGATTGTGCACTTAGTTGCCTCAAGATTGAGAATGAGTTGTTTAGATTATCCCTGGAAGTTGCTCTCCACAGCAGTGTACATAGGAGTAAAGCCTAATTTACAAGGACAACATGAAAGAATGAATGACTTGAAGATTAGTAGAGTGTATAACACTTTAATAGAGGACTTGAAAAATAAATATGTATCACTCAAAATGTATTAAGGTAGTTCACCACAGATGTATGGAGATGGAGAGCCACACCTGTTCTTATTGATGATACCTACCTGAGCACAAGACAGAGGAGGGACAACTTTGCTTGATCTTCCTGATCATCTGGAAAGATTAAGGAAATTGCTTACATATATATCATTTCCAATGACTGACTTACAAAATATTGGCACATGGTCGGGTAATTTAACATTCTCAGTGGGAGACTCTTCCATTTATATCTCTTAAAGGGCTGATAATTATTATGAGCAAGCACCATGAAGGAAAAATTTTTCTCTGCCCTATTTTTTTTTATTGTTAAAAGAAAAATTTACATTTACTCCCCTTGTCACAGACCCTCCTGCTCCCGCAATACCCCTCCTCCCTCCCCCTGCTTCCTTAAGAGGGGGCAGGATACCCTGCCCAGTGGGAAGCCCAAGGCCCTCCTCCCCTCCATCCCGGTCTAAGGTCCCCGTGCCATTATCATTGGTTTCTCGGTCAGTCCCCATTGGCAGCCACATTCAGAGAGTCCAGTTTGGTCATATGCTCATTCAGTTCTTGTTCAGCGGATTTGATGAGCTCCCAATAGATCAGGCACACTGTCACAGTTGATGGGCCAGTCCCTCGCAGTCCTGACTTCCTTGCTCATCTTCTCCCTCCTTCTGCTCTTCGACTGGACCTTGGGAGCTCAGTCCTTTGTTCTGATGTGACTGTGGGTCTCTGTCTCTATCTCCATCCATCAGGTGAAATTTCTATGGTGATGATCAAGATATTCATCAATGTGACTATGGGACAAGGCTAGTTC
>JAQHUG010000032.1:3984821-3999455 GCA_028555095.1 Dicrostonyx torquatus | reverse complement strand
GAGCCAGCCAGGAGCAGAGAACTAATTAGGCATGTTTGGTCACTAGGTAAAGTAAAGATAGGATGAGAAACAGGGACAGCCACAGTGAAATAAGAGCTTCCCAGATAAGGCAAAACCACTTATCTAAGATCTGAGTTCTTAAGGGCAAGAATTCCTCTTCTAAATATACCTTATCTCATACCTGTCCCGGCTAACTCGTGCCATCCTGGGAACAAGGCCTTGATTCCACACGGTCTGTGGAGCTCCTCTGAGCCGGTCCGTGGCATCAGACTATAGAGTCCATTGGCTGAATCACCTTATTAACAGCTCTAATCTGTTACCATTCTCCATTTTCCAGATTTCTTTTTAACAACAAATGCTGGAAAATTCCAATGGCTCATTGCTTCTAAATATGCTGAGCATTTAACTGCTTCTGTACCAGCTGTTCTGTGGCCTTCAGTTTCTCTGTTAAAGGCCACTGTACAACCCATACAGGTCTGTCTGTCTACTATTTTAAAGGTAAGAATGTTGATGCTTTTCAAAGATCAGCAGTTCTTGTACCCTGTTCCTGTTCAACTTGAATGGTTGGTGAATGTTCTCTGTAATACATCTAATATCTTTCCCAGAAACATGCATTAATGTATGGTTTGTTTCTGAGATTGGAGAAATGTTAACCTGAGTATTCCATTGCAGTATCAAATCATGTCTCCATAAGTTCATTTCTTTTTTAGCCACATATGGCTTTAATTTTCCTCTCTGATCTTCCAGCCCTATACATTTGACCCATCTCATGCTCTGATTTATTTGAGACAAAGTTCCAATCCTTAAAACTTAACTAAACATCCAATTTGGATGCCAAGTTTCTGATGAAATTTTTGTAACATCCATACCTGTGTCTACAAGGCCTTCAATGACAATGCCATTTATTTGTACTTTTAATTTTGGTCTTTGTTCATTTATAGAAGTTTGCCAAAATATTTGTTTGATGGTTTCTCCTGAATTTTTTGTTTTCCTCTCTAGCTGTTCCGTCACCCAGAGCAGGCTTTAGTTTCTTTAATTGCTCTAGGAATGACTTTCTTCCACAGTTACAGCAAATGACTATAACTAACTAATTTTGCATTGGGGCCTGCAAGTAGCCCCTGAAAGTGTTTCTCAATGGCAAAGTGTAACCTTGACTGTCGCGTATTGACCTACAGGCATTGGTCCAATACTGGCCTTTGCCAAACCTTCTGCAAAATCCAGAAGGGAGAGGGGTTCTGTTTGAATTATGGTTAGAGAAAACATTGTTTCTAGGAATGCTCTGTTTACATCCCCCTTTTATGTGACCATATTTGCCATAATTTAAACACTTGACATTTCGATAATTCTTCAAACTTTTGGAAATCACCTCTCCTGTCCATGCATCATCATGGTCATGAGATTCACTATTCCAAGGGTGCTAATTTTGCCTTTAGCTGCCTAATTGTCACTTCACATTGCAAATTAGTATTTTCAATAGCCAGAGATTCAATTATTATTTGTCTAGCTTCTGAATCTGTTATCATTCTATTTACTTCTGAAGTCAGTCTTTTGTAAGAAATCCATGAAGGTGTTCTTTGAGCCCTGTATAACCATAGTAAATGACACAAATTTCTTTCCTATGTCTCCAATTTTGTCCCAAGCATTTAAAGCTGCTGTGTGGCATAAATATAGGATGTGGTCACAATACAGAGATTGCCTTTGTACATAAGTGCATAATCTCCCTCTCCAAGAAGTTGGTCTTGGGAGATTTCCATACCGCTAGCCCTCTTTTTTGCTCAATGGTCTAAGCCTCCCCTTTGAACCAGGTTGTCCTTTATAATTGACATATGGGACAATCGCTTCCTTGAATCTCCTTAAATCTAACATTTCCATAGGATTCCATTTACCTATTATATAGCCTTGGGGATATCTGTCATCTGGCAGTTCCTGTAAGGTGACTGGATGTTGACTGAGGTTTCTGTCCCACCCAGTCCTGCAGTCATTTAGTCCCAAATAAACACACAGAGGTCTACATTAATTATAAACTAGTTGGCCTAGTAGCCCTAGCTCTTCTTACTGACTAATTCTTCTATCTTAAAATTAGCCCATTATTCTCGTCTGTGTTAGCCACGTGTCTTGGTGCCTTTTTTGGCAAGGCATCCTCATCTTGCTTGTGAAAGACCCCGCACCAGTTTGACAGCTTTAGCAGTAGTATAAGGCTTTAAAAAGTTATATATAAGGGTTAAAAATATTTATGTACCTTAGCTAGGCCTTCACCATTTTCACCCAAGCCCTCCTTCCTGGCAGGGCAGGATAAAGTTGTAAATAACTTTTAACGAGCAAGAGAAAGCCTCCTTCTTGGTGAATGGGGTAAGGTCATAAATAACTTCAATTAACTGCTTATCTAAACAGGACTGACCAAGCCAAAAAGTCCAGGTGGACCCACTGATATCCTGTGAGAGCATCCGAGGAGCCCCTTCTCCAGGGACCAAAGAAACTTGGACTGGCCAAATGGCCTTCTATTGATTTATAGCGAATACTTATCACATATGCCCATGACCCCTATACCATGCCTGTGAGCTGTGCTTGTAAGCTAAACCTCGTGCCTTTGTAGCAATCAGTGTGGTTCTTGGTGGTCTTTGGGGTGCATGCTCATGAGTTCCCCCCCACAAAAATTGGGGTCCAACAGTAGCAACACCATAATTTAGCAAGGCTTAAGACTAGCAATATTCTTGGACTGACAAGCACACCCCCTCCTCTCAAGCCCTAGATAAGAACACCAGCCAGGTCACACTGTTCTACATAAACGGAACATCTGTGGGTTGATATCTGAAAGTCAGGCCTAACAGAAAATACCAGATGTCTATAACCAAGGACAAAGCTGATGTATCTGAGTTTGAGTCAAGTCACCCCTCGCCTCATTAGAACTAACCAATAATCATGCTTTTGCTTCTGTAAGCTGCTTCTGCTGTTTTAGGGTTATAAATACCAGTTCTGGAATCTAGATGACATGCTCTGCTTCCTAATGCAGTAGCATCCATGGACTCCGTGTAATTAAAAACCTCTTGCCTTTGCATCCAGTGATTGTTTCGTGTTTGTGTCTAGGTGGTAGTCAATTCATTGATAAGGCACCCAGGGCCCTTGGGGTCTGGGGTCTTTCACTTGCTCTATGTCTGGCTTCCTTTTCAGCTGGGTGACTGCTGCAGACCCAATCTATCCTTTTCCCAGAATACTCTTGTTCTCATTGCCCCACCTCTACTTCATGCCTGGTCATCCCGCCTATACTTCCTGCTTGGCTACTGGCCAATCAACATTTTATTAAAAATAATACAAGTGACAGGATAAAAGACCATTGTCCCACAGCAACTGGATAAACTAAACTTGATTGTTGGAAAGCCTTAGGCTGTTCCTCTCTAACCTTATAATGAAATGCTGAATTTGGTTATACATTAAATTCTTCTGTCTGGATATGAATATCTCTCCATGATCTCTTTTATTACGTTTTTCTAAATCTTGTATCTTAGCACTCATATTAATTAACTTGTTTTTGTGGAAAAAACCAAAATTTTTATATTGATGATTTAGAATTTATATTATATAAGTCCCATCTAAATGATTTATCCTCTCATTTAATTGCTCCATTTTGAAACTGACAGTGTATTATGATACAGAGACCTAATTCCTTCTATAGCAATAGTGTGGGAAAACCTCTATCTTTTAACTAATTACTCCCTTTAAGAAATCCCAATTGTGAAGTGTGAGGCATAGTGCCTTTGAGCAGAGAACACATTGAACAACTTGTCTGAGAAAAGCTGTGGCTGCTAGCATGTAGCTGTGAGCTGCGAGTGGCATCCCAAGGATAGGGCTGTGGGAAGCCTGCAGCCCACAGTGGAGAGAGATGGGGAGGGTTCAAAAACTCACAGGGGTTTGTTTGTAAAAAGCACATGTGGCAGCAGGGGTAGGAGTGTGGTGAGGGATTGCTTGAAGCATAGCTGGACAGTCTAGGGCAGGTAAGTCCTGTGGTGTTTGGAGCCTAGTTGCTTCTGAGGCTTGGGTGGCAGCTGAAGACTGTTTCATAGAGGCTACAGGAAAATCCCAAACTCACTCAGAGGCTTGGGGTAAAAAGAAAATAGAGCTTAACCGGATGGGGCAGTAGCCTCACATCAGGTCTGGAGGGAGCCCCCATATAGCTCCAGCCTGGGCCGGTGGATCAAGAGTCACAGGCAAGTGGCTTTTTCATGAATTCCTTCCCATATTGGTCACCAATATGTAGCACTAGTTCTAATAGGTCTTAATAATAAAAGCCTGGGGTCAGACATTGGGGGAAATGCTGAGAGATCAGAGAGATGAAGGAGAAAACCCACCAGCCACCTTACCTCTCAACTTCTCAGTCAAAAGAGACTGGGTTCATGTTTTATCCTGCCTCTCTCTGCTCAGCCATATCATTTCCTGTCTGACTATACAGAATTCTTTAACTTTATGCTTAACTAGTGGCTAGTCCCAAATTCTAATCCTCAGGCAAGCTTTATTTGTACAAACAAGATATATGGATGGCCAAGGTGTTGAGAATACATAATGGTTGAGGCCCTACCACTAAGGAAGACTTTTTAAAAATATTTTATTTTTTTTATTGAGCTCTACATTTTACTCTGCTCTCTTCCCTGCCTCTCCCCTCTCCCTTCAACCCTCCCACAAGGTCCCCATGCTTCCAATTTATCAGAAGATTGTGTCTTTTTCTACTTTCTACTTCCCATGTAGATTAGATCTGTGTAAGTCTCTCTTAGTGTCCTCATTGTTGTCTAAGTTCTCTGGGATTGTGGTTTGTAGGCTCGTTTTCTTTGCTTATAGGTGGTTTTAAAACATAACACAAAGGAAGACTTTTATGCTACTCCATGTAAAGCTTGGAAGACATTGAAAATGAAGGGCAGAAAGTGCCCTGTGAGTGTGGGGGCTCAAATATATGAGCCCATTCCACCTTGTCTGAAGGTCCAAGAGTATGAACTTGCTTAAAGTTGGTGACAACTGTGGCTACACACCCTGACTTCAGGTGTGATTACCTGGTACTTTGGACATTAATATGGCCTATAGAGATAGATCCACTCCACCCTGACCAATGGTCAGAGTATTCAAGCATACTTCTGCTCCTTCTTTTGAAACAGGAGGTTTGACCTAGGAAGCGGCTGCCTTCAGGATACTTGGTCTAGGGAGAGTTCACTGCCTAAACAACAGAAAGCTTTTCCTAAGAAACAATGACTTGATGTCTCAAGTATTAGGGCAAGTGACTGTTTTTGTTGTCCTTTGTATCATGTTAAGGCAATCTTTTGCCTACTTCCCATTTTTGTGTTTGGATATAAAAGTGTATGGAAAATTCAACCCCGGTGAACTCAACTCAGAAGTCAGAACGAAGAATTCAGCATTCAGCATTCACTGAGTTGCCCTCCCATTACCATCCTGTGTCTCTGTGATTCTTTCTTATCTCTGTTCCTCCTACCTAACTTTTCTAATCCTCACATCCTTACCCTGGGAAGTGTGAGCCCACCGTGACTAGGATAGCAGCAGAAGTCACCCTAAAAAGTAGCTCCTAACATCTAAGAGTTAGAAGATAGGAAGGAAGGCTATAAAATGTTATCCCTTAAGTCTCAAGGCAGCCATTGAGTCTGTAAACTCACAGCAGCTGTAGTCACTTCACTGAACCTGCACAAGAATGGTCTATCAATGATAGATGGGGGAGGGCTCATAAGACCCAATGTTTGATTGCTGAACTCTTGACTATGGGTAAATTATAGGAGAGGAAGAGTCATTGTCTTCATTTATGTGCTCACTGCTTAACCCACCAGGCACCAGTGGGTAACTTGGACACCCCTAGGGCCACACATCAAAACAAATAAAAATGTGGATGGAAAAGAGGTTTGTGTGAAGGGGTTGGGTAGACATGGGTGACAGTGAAATAAGGGAAATTAGAGGATGAGAATAATCAGCATGTGTTTTATATACGTTTGAAAATGTCAGAGAACAAATATAATAATAATAATAATAATGCTCAAAAAGTTAAATAGGGGACACAGAGCACCTCACAGCAGCACACTAATGTTTTGCATTTGTTCATGTTTCTTCTGAGACTGCATGCATTATAGCATCGTGCCCTTTGTCTCTTTTCACTCATAGAGGCTTTAAGGTCAAAGAGAAGGATTTGTCAGCTACAATGAAGAGAAGCTTGGGATGTGTGCCAGTCCCTGGTCTTTGGGAAGCTACTCTGCTGACGGAGACATTCAGACTCTCACAGACATCATAGATGAAGCTCTAAGTTGATGAAGAATATTCCTCTGGAGCTGGGGAGATGGCTCAGTTGTTAAGAGCACTCTCTTGCAGAGATCCCAGATTCAGATCTCAGCATCTATATGGTAGCTCACAACTGTCTGTAGTTCATGTTCTAGGTTGTCGGATGCCCAATTCTGGCCTCTGTGAGAATTGCGCTCGTATGGTGCACATAATACTTATAGGCAAAATTTCGCACATTTATATATTTATTCATAGATATTTTATGTGTATGGCAGTTAAACTCATAACTGTTTCTAAAACATGCCATGAAGGGATAAAATATAAGGGTTTCTATTCTCTGAAATGAAACTGGATCTTCTTATTCCTCTGGGAGTCATGGAAAAAGCTGAGGTACCACAAGCCATGGCCTTTATACTTGACCAGAGTACAGGAATGGAGAAGTGGCAGGTGAAGCAAGATTTAATACAAATAAATGATGAGAGAGTCTCATGTGGGTCAGGGGAGACATAGGAGGATTTTAGATAATGAATGCGAACATCTTCCCGAACATCTTCCTTGAACTATTCAGAGTGGGAATCCAAAATTGGTGGACTTCCTATTCCTTTACCTCTCCTATGACCTGGCTTGAGTCTGAGTTGAAAGCTGACTGGCTGGTGGTGATGCTGTCAGGCAGGAATTCACTAGGGAGATGTAAAATGGGATGCAGTTAAACTTGGGGTGGACTCCAGGGTAGCATAGTGTCTTGTAGAGCAGGAAGTGTTTTTATACAGCTTCCTGCTGCCCTCTGTTTCCTAATAGTCAAATTCCTAGAATACTTCTTGGCTGGCTAGAGAAATGCCATGCATGAAACCTGAACTCTGGGTTCCAGGAAAAGATATTTTCAGGATGTGGGGGTGTTTTAAATGGTAAAAAAAATTTCACTAAGCCAGAAATCTCACATGATAACAGCACATCCAGGTGCCCAGCACAGAAATGAAGACTTCAGATTTCCTTTAAGGGTACAACTTCTAAGTAGCACAGGTACCCAGCTGTGCATCTCCACACCTTTAATCCCAGTACTTGGGAGGCAGAGGAGGAAAACATCTGTGAATTCAAGGTCAGGGTGGCTTACAGAGAGAGCTCCAGGACAGTCATTCTTTTTGTGTGTTTGTTTGTTTCTTTGTCATTAAAAGAGAATAGAGCAAGTAGCTGCAGAGCCGTTTTGTGCAAAGGCGACTTGTGGAAAGGAGCAGCTCAGAGATTAGGAGAGTAGGCACTGGTGCTGTTGATGGGAAGGAATGCCATTTCTCTACATGGTGAAGCATGGAATTTTAGAGCCCAGGGAGCCACACTTAGCCAAGCCTTCTCCACTGCAACATAGCAGAGGGCCCTTGTTCCTTCATTATCTGTATTATTTTTCACTGATGGCATGAAATATCTCTAAACACTGAAATATTATCTGTTTAATATTGACAGTATTAGAATGTTGTCTATTTAGTTTCAGAAAAAGTAGAGATCCAAAGTTCTGACAGGTATATGGAGAAATTGGGACTCTTCAAACTTGAAAAAAATTAACACAACTTTTTTATTATATTTTCTGTACATAAGTATTTTGCCTGCATGTATATATTACACCACATGCTCAGGGATGTCAGAAGAGGGCATTGGATGCCTATAACCAGAATTACAGGTGGTTGTGAGCTGCTATGTGGATGCTGGGGAATGAGCCAAGGTTTCTTCTCAAGAGCAATTCGTGTTCTTCATCATGGTGTCATCCCTCTAGTCCCAATACTAGGAATTTCACAACAGCGGGAGGGATAAGAAGGAGAATGACAAATGTATAGAAATTTACAAAGACTCCTCAAAAAATAAAAATAGATGTACTTTAGAACTCAGGACATTTGTTCATGCTAATTGAAATCAGAATGTCCTTTCAATTTAAATATTTATTTTTAATTGTATGAATTTGTTGAATGTAGGAGGGAATCCACAAAGTCCTTTAAGTATGTCATAGACTCATGTTCTTTGATGATATTTGCTCTTCCATAGCACCTCCCCTGAAAAGTTGCTCTCTTTCTCACAGACAACCTATTGGATCTGAAGTTCTGTGTAAAATCTTGCATTTGCAAATGAGAGCACATGAATGATAATTATTTTGAGCTTGGTATATTTCATTCAACATGCTAATCTCATATGCAGCTGTTCTCTAACAAATAACATGGTTGAAATCGCAATCCTAAAGTGATACTGACACTTGCAAGTTTGTACCCTTCCAGTTAGCAATTGATAAGATATAGCTGAATCTTAAAGATCTTTGACAAGTAAATGGATAAAGAAACTAAGACAAAGGGGCTAGAGAGATGGCTCAGAGGTTAAGAGCATCGCCTGCTCTTCCAAAGGTCCTGAGTTCAACTCCCAGCAACCACATGGTGGCTCACAACCATCTGTAATGGGATCTGGTGCCCTCTTCTGGCCTGCAGGCATACACACAGACAGAATATTATATACATAATAAATAAATGTTTTTTTTAAAAAGAAACTAAGACAAAAGTCCATTGTTATATATGATTCCAAACAAATGTTTATAAAAAGTCAGACAACAAAGGAGAGAATAGACCCTTGGTTTATGGGAGCTGAGATTGGTGAACCAGGAGACTGTCATCATTGGGTATTAAATTTCAATTAATCCAGATAGAAACCTTTCATGGATCTACTGTTCAACACTATGGTTAGTGTCACTGATGCAGGGGGACCACATTAAATGTTTAGAAGTCTATTGATTATGTGAATTTTTCACTAAGTGATTAATCAAAATAAATTGACAGACACTGAGGAATGGTGATAACACAGAATTTATTAATATTGCTTGCTTCCATGAACACATCTCATAAGTAAAGGGAAAGAATAAAATAACACATAGAAATCTGGGGGCGATTCAGAAGAAAATACAGTTGATAAATACCTGGTTAAATCAAGTTTCATTTTTGGGGTAGTGTTTTCTTAAGTTACTTGGTGAGAGATATAAAGATCCTAGCTCAGAATTTAAACTGATACCTGACTTTCCACATCAGCCCCAATGAAGATGTCACAAGATCCATAAACTCTGGAGATGAGGGGAGAGAGGTGTGAGGGACACCATCCTTCCTCACAGCATTTCCCACGCTTAAGTTAGATTTTACAGTCGCCAGGTTTCCTGGTGAGAACATGAAGGGGGTCAGCAAAGGTTAAGGTGTGACTTTGTGAACCTCGGGCCCATCAACTCTCCAGAGAGCCTGATTGTGCAGACATTCCTTAGGGGAGCTGGTCAGCAGCAGCAGGGCTGGCAGCAGGGGGTGCTGCAGCAGATGATCACACAGGTTGGTTTGCAGGGGCAGCTGGGTTCACAACAGCAAGGCTGGCAGCAGGTGGTCTTGCAGCAGATGATCTTGCAGCAGCATGGCTCACAGCAAGGTGGGCAGCAGCAGAAGGCCATGGTATCAGGTATGGAGGGTGATACTCTGTTTACAGGTGAGTTTTCAACAGTGTTGCAAGTTCTTACAGTCAGACCCTTTTATACCATGGGCCTCCAAGGTTTGGGCCAATTAGAAAGACTCTTCTTTGTTCACCATTTCCATATTTAATTTGTGTTCATGAAGAAGGAAATTCTCACCTCATGCTCTGAATCATTTGGAAGCATCCTTTTCTTCTTTGGGGATAGCTTACTTGAACTCTTTCCAATAACTCAGGTGCTCATCCCGTCAGCTTTGTTGCAGCTCTAGTCGTCATCTGGTCTTTGGTAGCTCCTGCTCTATGGGAAGGTCAAGATTCCTTCGTTCTTACAACTTTCTTCTGCCATCTGTGCTTAGGTTTATAAATGTCTCTGGGCATGAGAGTGCTGTATTCACTACGATGGATTCAACACCTGGCTCCCTGTCTGTTTGCCCACAGAGCCCAATTCTAAACTGTACCAGTTGTGTGTCTATCTCTGTATAAACTCCTATCCCTGTTCATCTGAGGTTCCAATGCACATCTTACTGTCTGCAGGGGCAATGACCTTAGACTGATGATCTCCTGATTTCCATCCACCATCCTTGATCTCTTTACTTTTATCCTAATTCCTGTCTGTCTGGTCGTTCCCTTTTATTTTCCTCTCTTATCTACCTCTTTTCTGTCCATTCAGTGAAAGAATCCTGATTATTTGGGACGTACCAAATTTATTACTTAATCAATCTGTGGGGAATACAATGTGCATCTCTCTCTCTCTCTCTCTCTCTCTCTCTCTCTCTCTCTCTTTTCCTCCCTCACTCTTTCCAGTCTACTATTTATACCAAAAATACATAGATCATTAATTTCCATTTTGGAGAATAAAAAGTGAACACAGCCTTAGCGTTATTAAAGAAATGGAAATCAACCTCAGTTCTTACAAACCATTTCATGTCACTCATCCTCAAAGCTGGTTCTCACTGTCTTAGAGGGTCAGTCTTCCAACCTTGGCATCACTTTTAACATCTTTGCAAATCAAAATCAGTCTGTGTCTTTGATGCTAGGGTCCTCACCAACATGATCTCCAGTTTGTGCAATCTTTTTGTATAATCTTCCCCTGAATGATTTGACACTGTTCACTGACTGGAATCTTTCTCCAAGAAAACAAATTGTCTACTGTTTGGGACTCTCTTTTGTAGGAGCCTAGTACTTCTTTTACTAGATTTATTCTTGGGTTTCTTCTGTTTTATGTGTTTTTGTTTGTTTTTCTTTTCTTTTCGTTTCTTTCTTTTTTTTTTTTTCTAGACAGAGTTAGTTACTACTATGTGTAGTCCTAACTGTTCTGGAACTCACTCTGTAGACCAGGTTGGACCTAAACTCATAGAGATCCACCTGCTTCTGCTTCCCTATTGCTGGCATTAAGTCATGCACCATCCCCCTGGCTGCACTATGTGTTTCAACTTAAAACCTCCATTTTTGTGTCCTATAACATACAGAAATTGATTAATTTGTATTACCGTGCACTAATTTTACATAACGGTGCATTTGATCATGACATTGTCATGAATGCATGTAATACAGTTTGATCAAAATCACTTACTATCACCCTCTCTCATGTTCCCTGTGGCTTCCTCATAATTCTCTTTCTCTTCCCAAATTGTCTTATTGCTACTTTTGTGTCCCTACCCCTCCTTAGATGAGGGAAACATGACCTTTGTCTTTGGAATCCTATTTATTTCATTTAATAAGATCTTCAAATTCATCTGTTTTCTGGCAAATGATATAATTTATTCTTCATTATTTACATCATATCTTATTTATACATCCATCCCCTGACAGAAAGGCAGGTTGGTTCTTTGTTTTATGTACTGTGGGATAGTCATGTGGTGGTTCTATATTTAGTTGTTTGGGTTTTTTTTAAAGATCCTTCAAGCTAATTTCCATACAGACTTTGCTAATTTTCATTCCCATTAACAGTGTGTAAAGGTTTCCTTTCCTCCTGGATCCTCACCAGCCCTTGTGTTTGTTGGTTTTCTTGATGACAGCCTTTCCTGAGGGGGTGTGAGGTAGAATGTCAAGGATGTTTTGATTTGTATTTTCTGGTGGCTTATAGTGTTGAACATTGTTTTTCATGTATTCTTTTAGTCATTTGTACTTTTTTGTTTTTTAAAAAGTTTTCAAATAATTTGACAATTTACAGATTCTATTACCTTTTACTTTGATTTTGACTTTTAATTTACACACACACACACACACATACACACACACACACTCTATTGGATAACTAGTTGGCATCATTCCTGCTCAGATTGATGCTTGTCCATGTAGTCAAGTATCTGACCCCTACAACTGTTGGATCAGGACAGTTGCTTTTCTTCATAGCTGATCTTTTCCTGCACTTAGATAATAAGTTTACTGGGGGATGGATATAATGCTATGGCACTCACAGTGATGAACTAAATGGTTGGCTTCTAGCCTGAATCTCCATTAGTCTAGGCCTCTGTCCCTGTAAGAGCCTCTCCTCTCTTGTGAAGTAACATTTAGTTTTGGCAGAGGTAAAAAGAAGCAGGATGTGCTGGCCAAATTAGCTTCCCATTCAAAGGATGAGGATTCTTTGAGGACAGGGGACAGTGCAAACATGTCAACAGCCAGTGCAGTGTTTTCCTTGAGCTTTTTCAGGGAGAGGATCATGCTAGTGCATGCTTTCCACCCTCCTATAAGATGATTTCCATCTGGGATAGATGTAGTATAGGCCAAGATGACACTGTTAGGAAGGAATTGTATTAGGAGAATGTATTCCAATGAGATGGTAATGGATCTAGGGGTGAATAGCAGGTCAGCCTAGACCTGAAACCTGTTTTTCTTGGTTTCAGGCTGTCTGTGTGGCTTCCTAAGCAGGTGATATATCTGAAACAGAACTCTGAATAAAAGACTGTTTCTCAATTCTACGTGTAACATTACTTTACTAGTATACATCAGAAACACCATCACTGGGGCTGTGTGTTCTGGCACCTGAAGACTGAAAATCAATAACTTAGATTATTCCTGGATAGTTGAACCCAAGTGCAATGTATATAGGAATAAAGACTAATTTACATGGACCACTTGAAAGAATGAATGATTTGAGATTAATAGAGTGTACAACATGTTAATTGAGGACTTTGAAAAATAAAGACGTACTACTCAAAATGTATGGAGATGGAAAGACTTACCTATTCTTATTGATGGTACCTACCTGCTCAAATGACAGAGGAGGGACAACTTTGCTTGTTTTTCCATATCATCTGGAAATATTGAGTAAATTGATTATATATTATTTCCAACAGTTGACTTTCTAAATATTGGCATAGGGTGGGCTATTTAACATTCCCTGTGGGAGGATCTTCCATTTCTAGCTCTTAGAAGGCTGATAATTTTTATAAGTAGGCACTGTGAAGGCAAATTTTTCCCTTTTTCTTGTGAAGTTATCACTAAGAAACAATATTTTATATCAAAAGCTACAAGAGGCCATCACTTAGGCATGAGAGAAGGCAAAGGAATGTCAGATTGTAAAGAACCCATTGGCTGAATCACCTTAAATAGCTTAGATTTGCGACTATTCTCCATTTTCCAGATTTCTTTTAACAACAAATACAGGAGAATTCCAAGAGCTGGTTGATTCTTCAATATGTTGAGCATCTTGTTGCTCCTGTACCAGATGTTCTAAGGCCGGCAGTTTCTCTGTTGTTCAAGGCCACTGCACAAACCATACAGGTTTGTCTGTCAACCATTTTCAAGGTAGGGTTCTTGGTGCTTTTTGAAAGATCAGCAGTTGTGCCCTGTTCTTGTACACCCTGAATATTGGTGATGTTCTCTATTACACTGTCTAATATTATTCCTAGAAACATATGTTAATATATGGTTTGTTCCTGAGATTGGAGGAATATTAATCTGAATATTCTATTGCTGTAAAAAAATCATGTCCCCATGAGTTCTTTGCTATGCTAGCCATATGGCTTTAATTTTCCTCTCTAACCTTCAGATTCTATGCATTCGACCCATCCCACACTCTGTTTTACCTCAGATATATTTTTAATCCCTAAAAGCTAAACATTTATCTCCTGAAGAAGCCAATTTGGATGCTAAGATTCTGGTAAAATTATTGTGACATCCACACCTGTGTATACAAGGCCTTCAATGACAACATCATTTATTCGTATTTTTATTTTTGGTCTTTGTTCATTATAGAAGCTTGCCAAAATATTTGCTTTAAGGTTTTTCCTGAATTTTTTGTTCTTTTCTCTATAGCTTTTCTATCAGCCAGATCAGTATAGTTTTGTATTATAGGCATTAGGTTCTTAAATTGCTCTGGAAAGGAATTTTCTTCATGGTTACAGGAAATGACTGAACTGAGTTTGCCATGGGGGTCTTTTAGAGGACCCTTAAGGAGTTCCTTGACAGCAAAACATTACCTTGACTGTCCCTTGTTAACCTACATTTATTGGTCCAGTGCCTGCCTTTGCCATATCTTCTGCATAACCCAGAAGGGAGAGATGTTTTGTTTTAATCATGCTTAGACATTTTTTTTAGAAATGACATGTCTACAATACCTTTTAAGGTGACAGGGTTTCTCACAATTGAAACACTTGACATTTTGAGTTTTCTTCAAACCTCTGGAAATAATCTCACCTATCCTTGCATCATCATGGTCATGAGATTTGATATTGTTTGTATCTCAGATCCACTCCTCCAATGGGAAATGACCTTGCCTTTAATGGTCTAATTATTTAATTACATTGAGAATTAGCATTTTCTTTTTTTGAGCTCTTATTTATTTATTTATTTATTTTTTCTTTTTTTATTGTTAAAAGAAAAAATTTACATTTACTCCCGTTGTTCCCGGCCCTCCCACTCCCCCACTACCCTACTGCCCTCCCCCTGCTTCCTTAAGATGGT
>JAQHUG010000032.1:3963553-3977705 GCA_028555095.1 Dicrostonyx torquatus | reverse complement strand
TAGTTAAGAATAAGATATTCTATTTTTACTGTATATCGTTTTGTAGTAGGTTTAGAACTTTCTTACTTAAACAAAAGGGGGAGGTGCTGCGGGAGATTAAGCTCTCTTGCTTTCAGCCAATGGCTTCTAAGATACCAGCCCACTGGGGTGTGGTTTTCATTTTAAAAAAAGCCGCAGCAGCTCTCCGCACTTCGCTTGCTTCTGGCTTCCGTGCTGACTACTAGACTCGTTTTCTTGTTTGCGACCAGAGGAATGTGGTTTGGGACATTGATCTGTAAGTTTTATCCCCTCCAATAAAATACCCCTTTTTTTAATCAAATTGGTTTAAGATTGTCCTGCGACAATAGACAGCATCAGTAAACTGTGAGGCATAGCAACTTTGAGCAGAGAACACAGGCAGTGAGCAGCTGTTGGGAACAGCTGTGGCTGTTAGCATGTAGCTGTGAGCCCACATGTGACAACCTAGGATATGGGGTATAAGGAAAGCCTGAAAAGCATGGTGGAAAGAGAGACACAGACACACACACAGACACACACACACACACACACAGTTGCCTGAAAAATTCACAGGGGGTTGTGTACAAAAAGCATGTGTGGTTGGGGTGTTTGAAGGCAGAGTCAGTCTTTTTAAGGTGAGTATGTCCTTTGGTGTTTGGCTCCCAGGTGCTGCTTGAGTTTGAGTGGTAGGTGAATACTATTTCAGGGAGGCTACAATAGGGAATTCCCAAACTTGATCAGAGGCTTGGAGAAAAAAGCAAAGAAAGCCTAGCTGGACAGGGCAGGAGCCCCACATGAAGCTAGGGCAGGAGCCCCATGTGCAGGTCCACCCTGTGCTGGTGGCTACTGAGCCACAGGCAAGTGACTTTTTCATAAATTTCTGCCCCACATTGGGTGCCAATATTGAGCAGAAGTTGTAATATGTCTTAATAATGAAAGCTTAGAATCAGATACAGATGGAAATGCTGAGATCAGAGAGATGAAGAAACACAACTCCCTTACCTCTCAAATTCCAGGCTAAAATGAGAATGAGTTCCTATTTCCTTGTGCCTTATCACTTCCTCTCTTCCATCAGCCATATCACTTTTCTATCTGGACAGAATTCTAGAACCCTATGCTTAGCTAGTGGCTAGCTCCACCTTCTGATCTTCAGTGAGACTTTATTTATACCAGCAAGATATCACCAGACAAGGCTGACCAAGGTGCTGAGAATACATAATGACTGAGGGCGCAGCACTAAGGAAGACCTTTATCCCACTCCATGTAAGGCTCAAAGAACATTGAAAATGAAGAGCAGGAACATTATATAGAAGCTAGAAGGTATGAAGAATGGCTGTAAAATGTTATTCCCTAAGTCACAAGGCTGTCATTGATTTCATAAACTCACAGCAGCTGTAGTTACTTTCATTGAACCTGCACAAGACTGGCCCTGTCAATAATCAGTGATAGATGAATAAGGGACTCATAAGACCCAATGTTTCATTGCTGAACACTTGGCTATGGATAAATTCTGGAAGAGGAAGAATCACTGTCTTTATTTATGTGCTCACTGCTGAGCCCAACAGGTTCCAGTTGATAACTCCAAACACATGGTCACAAGGACACCCCTGGATAACTCTTTGGGCCAGACACCAAAACAAATAAAAATGAGAATGTAGAGGAGATTTGTATGAAGGGGTTGTGTGGGCTCCAATATCCGCCAGGCCGCCATGACTTGAATACAGCTTGGTAGCTGGAAAGCTAACAATTTAGAAAGACAATAGGTAAAGGCTTGGCTCCAGCCTTCCTTTTCACTTGTAGATTGCTCAATAAGAGGTTGCTGACTCCAAGGCTGGTAAAGGAATGCAGGTGTGGGCTGTGAGGAGGTGCCCCGGAAAAGGAATATGAATAGGGAATTCCTCAAGAGTTGGGGGAGCATTCAGAGCATGGATAGCTTGAGGGGGAGACAATAAACGTGAGGTCTTGAGGTAAAGGACAGAGGTAGTCCTGAGTGGCCTTTGAACGGTGATGGTGTAAAAGCCTGTTTCTTCCTCACGCCTCAGGGAACACATTTGGGGAAAAGCACGAGTTTCTATGTTGGGGCGACGGTCCCTGACAGGGTTGGTAGACATAAGTGGCAATGAAATAAGGGAAAACAGAGGGTGAGAGTAATCAGCATGCATTTTATTTATGTTTAAAATGTTAAAGAACAAGTTTAATTACATAAAAATTATATTAATAACAATAAAATTTCTCAAAAAGTGAAAAAAGGCAACATACTTTTTCTGTTAAGGGTCTGCGTTTCATAGTAGCTAATATTTTGCATATTCTAATATTTCTTCCGAGCACTTACATACTATAGCATTCTGCCTTTGGTCTCTTTTCACTTATAGATGTTTTAAGGTTAAAGAAAAAGATTTGCCAGATAAACTCACTTAAGAGAAGCAAGCTCCCTGGTCTTTGAGAAGACATCTAGCTACTCTATTGACAGAGACATCCAGACTCTCAAAGTCACAACAGATGAAGCTCTAAGTTGATAAAGAAAATTCTTTTGGAGCTGGGGTAATGGCTCAGTTGTTAAGAACACTCTCTTGCAGAGAGCCCAGATTCAGATCTCAGCCCTTATATGGTTGCTCACAACTGTCTGTAACTCATGTTCTAGGTTATTAAATACTCTTTTCTGGTTGCTGTGGGCACTGCACTCATATGGTGCATATAATACTTGTGGGTAAAGTGTCATACACTTATATATTCATAAATCTTTGATATGTATGGCAGATAAACTCATAACTATCTTTAAAGCATGTCATGAAGGAATAAAATAAAAGGGTTTCTATTCTCTGTCACTAAAACAGTTTTTCCTATTTTTCTCGCAACCATGGAAAAAGCTGAGATACTCCTAAACCTTAGCCAAAGTATGAAAAGTGAGAAGTGACACATAAGCAACATTTTATATAAATAAATTATGAGAGGATTACTTGTGAGTCAGGGGAGGCAGAAAAGTATTTTAAATAATGAATAAGAGGATCTTCCTTGACCTACTCAGAGTCATGATGCAAAACTGGTGGACTTCCTATTCCTTTATCTCTCCTATGACCTGGCTTGAGTCTGGGTTGAAAGCTAGCGGGCTGTTGTTGATCCCATCTGGTAGTAATTCACTAGAGAAGTGCGTAATGAATCTTGGCATGGGCTCAGGTCGCTATAGTCTTTTAGAGCAGAAACTCCTTTTACTCGGCTTCCTACTGTTCCGTGTTTCCTAAAGATTAGCCAAGGCTCTGAATATCTTTATGACAGGCTAGAAAAGAGTAACCTAAACTCTGGGTTCAAGGAAAAGACATTTTTGGGGCTCTGGGGTATTTGAAATCGTAGCAAAATAACACTAAGGCAGAAAACTCACTATGAAAACAGCATGTTCAGGTGCTCAAAACAAGAGTTGAGATTCCTTTTAAGTATCCTAAGCTGTGCACCACCACTCTGTTAGTCCCCGTATTTGGGAGGCAGAGGAGGCAAATCTCTGTGAGTTCAAAGCCAGGGGACTTACTGAGAGAGCTCCAGGACAGTCATGGTTACATAGAGAGATTCCTTTTTGCTTGTTTGTTTTAAAAATAGAATAGCATAGGTAGCTACAGAGTCATTTTGTGCAAAGAGAACTTGTGGAAAGGAGTAGCTCAGAGATTATGAGAGCAGGCACTGGTGCTGTGATGGGAAGGAATGCCATTTCTCTACATATAACTGACTGATGAAGTATGGGATTTTAGAGCCCAGGGAGCCACACTTAGACAGTACCTTGTGCAGTACAGCACAGAGAAGGACATTGTTCTTTTGTTGTCTGTGCTATTTTTCCCTCGTGGCATGAGATATCTTCAAGCACTAAAATATTACTTGTGTAATGTTGGCAGTATTAGAATGTTGTTTATTTAGTTTCAGAAAAAGTAGAGATCAAAAGGTGTTGACAAGTATGTTGAAAAATTGGGGCTCTTCAAACATTAAAAAAATTAAAATGATTTATGTATTATATTTTACGTATATGAGTGTCTTTCCTGATGTATGAGTGTACACCACCTGCCCAAGCAATTGGCAGAAGAGAGCATTGGAAACTTGGAACAAGAATTACAGGTGGTTGGGAGTGATTATAAGGATGCTGAAAAATGAAACAAGATTTGTACTCAAGAGCAATTTGTGCTCTTGACCACGGTGCTATCCCTGTAGCCCTTGAAACTGGAGCTCTTGCACAGTAGGAGTAATAAGAACAGCAGGTGTGCAGAAATTTGCAAAGACTTCTCAAAAACTAAAAGTAAATGTACTTTATGATTCAATAACCATATCTAAGGATATTTGTTCAAGTTAATTGACATCAAAATCTTCTTTTAATTTAAATTTCTATTTATATTTGTGTCCATTTATTTAATGTTGTGAGGGAATACATAAAGTCCTTTAAGTATGTCATGGACTCCTGTATTTTGATGATATTTGCTCTTTCATAGCTTCTCCCCTGACTAGTTGTCCACTTTCTCACACACAGTCTATAGGATTTGAAATTTCTGTGCAAAATTTTGGGTTTACAAATGAGAGCACTTGCTTGGTAGTTTTTTTTCTCTATGTTTTGTTTATCGCATTCAACTTGACAATCTCTTATGCAGCCTTTTTCTAGTAAAGAGCATGATTGAAAGCAGAATCCTAAAGGGATATGGACACTCCCAGTTTATGCCAAATCCATTAACAATTGATAAGATGTGACTGAAAATTAGGTGCTCTTTGTAAATACAGAAAGAAAATGTGACAGGGAAGTCATTATTATATATGATTCCACTCAAATGATGTTTATAAAAGTCAGACAGCAAAGTAGAGAACAGACCCTTGATTTACGGGAGCTGAGGGCAGAGAAACTAGGAAAATGGTAATCATTGGGTATGAAATTTCAATTATTCCAGATTATTAATATAATTTATATATGAAAACTATATAAAAATTTATTTATTATAAATTATATTATTTATTTTATAGAAACTCCCCATGGATCTGTTGCTCAACACCATGCTTAGTGCCACTGATGCAGGGGACCCATGATGTTCATTTAAAATTCTATTAGTTATGTGTATTTTCACTTAGTGGTTTATTAAAATAAAATGAGAGACACTATGGAATGACGATAACACAAAATTTATTAAAATTGCTTTCTTCCAGGGACACATCTCATAAGCGAGCAGAAAGAAGAAAATAGCACATACAAATCTCAGGGTAATTCAGAAGAAAATACATTTGAGAAGATAAAGTTAAACAAGTTAAATAAAGTTTCATTTGGGGGAAAGGTTTCCTTAAGTTATTTGGTGAGTGAAATAGAGATCTTGGCTCAGAGTTTAAACTGATACCAGACTTCACAGCAGTCTTCCCCACAATGAAGATGTCACAAGGTCCATAATCTCTGGAGATGAGAAGAATGAGGGTGAAAGATGCCAGCCTCAGGTTTCCTGGTGAGCTCATGAAGGGGGTCAGAGAAGGTTAACATGTGGCTCTTGCATTTAGGGCATTTCTGTTCTCCCCAGAGCATTGCTCTACAGCTGTTCCTTTGGGGAGCTGGTCAGCAGCAGCAGGGCTGGCAGCAGGGGGTGCTACAGCTGATGATCACACAGGTTGGTTTAAGAGAGGTGGTCTTGCAGCTGCTGGTTTCACAGCTTGTAGGTTGGCAGCAGAGCTGGAGCAAGCATGGCTGGCAGCCGGAGGGCACACAGCAGCAGGGCTGGCAGCAGGTGGGCATGCAGCAGATCTTCACACAGGTTGGCTTGCAACAGGTGGTCTTGGTGCAGGTGTTTTCACAGCAGGTGCTTTCACAGCAGGTGGTCACGCAGCAGCAGGGCTGGCAGCATGGTGTGCTGCAGCAACATGGGGGGCAGCAAGGCTGACAGCAGATGGACTCCGGGCAGCTGGATTCACAGCAGCAGGGCTGGCAGCAGGTGGTCTTGCAGCAGCAGCATGGCTCACAGCAAGGTGGGCAGCAGCAGAAGGCCATGGTATCAAGTGTGGAGGGTGATACTCTGTTCACAGGCGAGTTTTCAACAGTGCAGCAAGGTTTTTCCATCAGGATCTTTTATACCATGGGCTTCAAATATTTGGACCAATCAGAAAGACCTTTCCTCTTTGTTCACCATTTCCATATATAATTTGTGTTCATGAATAAGGAAATGTTCTACATCATGTGAAAGCATTCATTTCTTATTTTGGAATAGCTTACTTGAACTCTTTCCAATAACTCAATGTTTGATCCCATCATCCTTGTTGTAACTAATTGTTATCTGGTCCTTTGGTAGCTTATGATCTATGGTAAGGTCAAGATTCCTTTTTTCTTACAACTTTCTTATACTATCTGTGCTTAGATTTATAAATGTCTCTGGGTATGAGTGTTCTCTAGTCTCAATTGTGGCCTCAACACCTAGTTTCCCATCTGTTTGCCCTCAAAGCCCAATTCCAAACTGTTCCAGGTAGCTGTCAATCACTGTATAAATTGCTTATACCTTGTATCTGGGGTTTACTAAAGATGGTTTGAGGTAAGGGTGTCTGAAATGCTGTGTTTTACAGCAGAGTAGAACCAGCACTGGTGGCTATTAAAGGAAACAGCGCATTAAGAATAAGGAGGCGTCAGTGGAGATGTGGGTGGCCATCAGTCCTGAGTGACTGTCTACAGCTGGGAGCTCATAGGGAGGAAGCAAATAGATGCAGAAATAGGACGGTGAGTGGGTGACTGTAGTGCACACCTGGCTGTCAGCAGGGGCAGTGTCCTTAGACTGGTGATCTCCTGATTTCCTTCTTCTGCCTGACTCTCTTTACTTTTATCCCCATCCCTCTCTGTCTGGTCTTTCTCCTCCATTGTCTTCTCTACTCTACCTCTTTTCTTTCCATTCAGAGAAAGAATCATGATTATTTGATATGTACCTAATTTATTACCTAATTCATCTGTAGAGAATAAGATGTGCATCTCTCTCTTCTTCTCTCTAGTCTACTGTTCATACTAAAAATACCTAGATAATAAATTTCTGATTTGAGAGAATGAAAGGTGAACACTGCCATAGCATTATTAAGAAAATGAAAATTAGCTTTGGTCCTTACAAACCATTTCACATCACTCATCCTCAAAAGCTGGTTCTCACAGTCTTAGACGGTTAGTCTTCCAACCTTGGCATCACTTTTAACATCTTTGCAAATCAAAATTAGTCTGTGTCCTTGATGATAGAATGACTGTGGCAGTCCTCACCATCATTTCTACCAGTTTGTTGGTTCTAATTTTAGGGTTTTTTTTAAGATTCTACAAGCTGAGGTAGGCTGCTCCAACACCCCCATTCCATCCATTGGACCCAGAAAGTCCCACTCTGCTCCAACACCCCCATTCCATCCATTGGACCCAGAAAGTCCCACTCTGCTGCCAAACCTCTCCCCACAACCTCAGTGAATCTCTGAAACACAGCCTGCTATTACACAGAGAGGACCAAGAGGTGAGTGACCACCTCTTGTAGGACATCCCACTCTCTTGGCCCTCCATATAGGGGCAAAACCCCTGGCCCCTCCCCTACCTGCTTTGACTTCTCTAGTCAGCCAGCAGGCAAGGTTCCTACAGGTAGGCTGCTCTAATACCGCCAGTTCCATTCATTGGACCCTGAAAAATCCCACTCCCTCAAACCCTCCTATACTCCCAACAACCTCATTGTAACTCTGAAACACAAGCTGCAACTACACAGAGAAGACAAAGAGAATAACTAAGAAGCACAAGCTGTGACTGCACAGAGTGGACCAAGAGAGCAGGCCAAGAGAGACCTTGATGTCTCCCCAAGACACAGACAGTGACAGTACAGAGCTGAAGGCGTAAGTCACAAAACAATCCCATACCAGTTCAGAATTATGGATAGTAATAGAGTTATTTATTTAAGGGGAAAACTTACAGATCACTATCTTAGACAACAGTGTAACCCAAAATGTACTCAGGTAGTCCAAAACAGATATACAGAGATGGAGAGACACGCCTGTGCGTGTTAATGATACCTACCTGAGCACAAGACAGAGGAGGGACAACTTTGATTAGTCTTCCAGATATTCAGAAAAGAATGAGAAAATTGCTTACATATCATTTCCAATAGCCAACTTACTAAATATTGGCTATTTAGTATTCCTTATGGGAGAACATTCCATTTATTTGATAATTCAATTTATTTGATAATTATGATAAGTAGGTACTGTGAAGGCAAATTTTCTTTTTCTCATAAAGGTACAGTGAAGAAACAATCTTTTAAGTTAATAACTGTAAGAGGCCATCCTTTAGGTAATAGAGAAGGCAAAGGAATGCCAGACTGTAGAGAACCCATTGGCTGGATCACCTTATTAACAACTATAGATCTGTTATCATTCTCCATTTTCCAGATTTCTTTTTAACAACAAATGCAGGAGAATTCCAAGGGATGGTTGATCTTCCATATGCTGAACATTTCCCTGCTCCTGTACCAGCTGATCTAAGGCCTTCAGTTTCTCTGTCGTTAAAGGACATTATACAACCAATACAGGGTTGTCTGTCAACCTTTTTAAAGGTAGGGCTGTTGGTGCTTTTGAAAAACCAGCAGCTGTTGTGTCCTGTTCTTGCACAACTTATATTGTCAGTGACTGTTCTTTATAATACCTTCTAATATTTTTCCAGATACATAAGTTAATGTATGATTTGTTTCTGAGATTAGAGGAGTATTAATCTGAGTATTCCATTGCTGTAAAAATCATGTTCTTATAAATTCATTGCTATGTTAGCCACATATGGCTTTAATTTTCCTCTCTGATCTTCCAGCCCTATACATTCAACCCATCTCGTGCTCTGTTTTACCTCAGATAGATTTCAAATCCCTAAAAGCTAAACATTTACCTACTGAAGAAACCTATTTAGATGCCAAGATTCAGGTGCAATTATTGTAACATTTATACCTGGTCTACAAGGCCCTCAATGACACTATCATTTATTCATATTCTTAATTTTGGTCTTTGTTCACTTATGGAAGTTTGTCAAAGTATTTGCTTTATGGTTTCTCATGAGTTTTTTGTTATCTCCTTTTCTATCATCCAGAGTTATATGGTTTCTTATTGTAGGCATTAGGCTCTTTAATTGCTCTGGGAAGGAATATCCTCCATGGTTACAGAAAATGAGTGAACTGAATTTAGTATGGGGGCCTGTGAGAGGCCCCTCAAAGAATTTATTGATTGTAAAGTGTTACCTTGACTGTCCCCTGTTGACATACAGTTATTGGTTCAATGCCTATCTTTGTCAAACCTTTTGCATAACCCAGAAAGGAGAGGCATTTTGCTTGAATTATGTTTTAAAAATTGATGTGGGTTTTTTTTCTGTATGCTTTAATAAAGGACTGCTTTGGGCCTATAGCAGGGCTATAGGGGAACAGAGCTAGGTGGGGAAAACTAAACTGCATGCTGGGAGAAAGGAGGTGGAAGCCATGTAGCCTCACCAGAGACGGTGAGGAGGAACTTTATCCAGTAAGTCACAGCCTCATGGCGATATACAGATTACTTAAAATGGGTTAAATTAAGAAATAAAAGTTAGCCAATAAGAAAGAAGCTAGAGCTAACAGGCCAAGCAGTGATTTAATTAATATAGTTTCTGTGTGATTATTTCAGGGCTAAGCAGTCAGGAATGAAACAATTGGCCTTCCTTACTACAAAAAAGGAATTGTTTTCCAGGAAATACCTGTTTACAGTTCCTTTTTAGGTGACCATGTTTCCCACAATTTAAACACTTGACATTTCGATTTTTCTTCAAACCTCTGGAAATCACCACTCGTATCTACACATCATTATATCATGGTCATGAGATTCAATAATGATTGTTTCTCAGATCCATTCCTCTAAGGGTGCTGATCTTGCCTTTAACTGCCTAATTATTTTTTTTTACATTGAGAACTAGCATTTTCAAAAGCTAGAGATTCAATTTTTATTTGTCTAGTTTCTGGATCTGGTATCATTCTATTTAATGCTGAAGTCAGTTTTGTAAGAAATCTATGAATGCTTCCTTTGAACTCAATTTTCTTTCTTACTTCTCCAATTCTGTTTCAAGCATTCAAAACTGATATGTGGCATAAAACAAGAATATGATCATCACATAGAGATTGCCTTTTGCATCAGCATTATCTCTCTCTCCAAGAAGTTGGTCTTGGGAGATTGCCATACCTCTAGCCCTTCTTTCTTGTTTAATGGTCTTAGCCTTCTCTTTCAGCCAGCTCGTCCATGTATTTTAGACCACACTTCAAGACCACATTAACAAAGTCTCGCCAGTCTCTAGGGATAATTCTATTACAAGTTTAACATCTGCTTCACAAAAGGTGAATGCATGCCAAATGAGACTATTGTTTTCTTGAATCTCCTTAAATCTAACATTTCCATAGGAGTCTGTTTAACTCTTGCACAATCTTGGGGATATTTGTTTTTGGCAGTTCTTGTAACGTGGCCGGATAAATTTAAGTTGATTGTTGGAAAGCCTTAGCCTGTTTCTCTTAGCTTATAATGCAATACTGAAATTGGTTCTATATTAAATTCTTCTGTCTGGATCTGAATATCTTTATGATCTGTTTTATTAAGTTTTTCTAAAACTTGGCATCTTAGCACTCATGTTAACCAACATTTTAGTGAAAAACTAAAAATGATGAAACTGATGATCTTTAGAATATGTATTACATAAATCCCATTTAAATAGTTATCCTTTCATTTAAATGTTCCATTTTCCATCTGTCCAGTGTATCATCATAGAGAGACCTAAGTCCCACCTTAGTAATAGTGTTTTCCTTTTTTAAAATGTGAGAAAAACTATTACTTTTAACTAATTCCTTCCTATAAGTATTTCCAATTGTCTCACCAACTCTGATGACAGTGTTAGTGAACTGTCATTTGAGCAGAGAACACAGGCAGTGAACAGTCTGACTGAGAACAGCTGTGCTTGCTAGCATGTAGACATGAGCTGTGAGTGGTAGTCCAAGGATATGGGGTATAAGGAAAGCCAAAAGCCATGGTGTGGAGAGAGAGAAAGAGAGAGAAAGAGAGAAAGAGAGAGAGAGAGAGAGAGAGAGAGAGAGAGAGAGAGAGAGAGAGAGAGAGAGAGAGAGAGAGAGAGAAGAGCGCTGGTGCTCGGAAAAACACACAAGGGATTGGGGATTGTGTGGAAAAAGTAAATCAGATGACAGGATGTCTCAGGGCAGACCCAGTTGTTCTAGGGCAGGTAAGTCCTGTGGAATTTGGAGGCCATGTGCTTCTGGGGTTTGGGTGACTGTAGACTGTTTCAGTGAGGCTACACCAGGAAAATTCCAAACATACTCAGAGGCTTGGGGAAAAAAGAAAAGGAAGTCTTCACAGTCAGGGCAGCTCCAAGTGTATCACCATGTGCAGATCTGGCTTGTGCCGGTGGCTACAAAGTCACAGGCAAGTAACTTTTTTCATGAATCCTTTCCCCACTTTGGGTGTCACATTGTAACACAAGTTCTAAAATGTGTTCATAATAAAAGTCTTGGGTCAAATATTGGAAAAAAATGCTGAGAGATCAGAGAGATAAAAGAGCAAAACCACAGTGACCTTAGCTTTGAACTTCAGGCTGAAAATAAAATGAATTACTTTTTCCTCCTGTCTTACCATTTCCACTCTCCACCCATTCATATCTTTTCTTGTCTGTACAGATTCTAGACCACTATGGTTAGCTAGTGACTAGCTCCACCCTCTGATCTTCAGGCAAACTTAATTTATACAAGCAAGATATAAACCACAGAAGGCTGACAAGGTGCTGAGAATACATAATGATTGGCGCCCCAGCACTAAGGAAGATTTTTATACCAATCCATGTAAGGCTCAGAGAACACTGAAAAGGAAGGGGGAACACTGTAAGAGCTATAATAAAGGAAGAAAGGCCGTAAAATGTTATCCCCTAAGTTGTAAGGCAGCCATTGATTTTGTAAACTCACAGCAGCTGTAGTTACTTTCACTGAACCTGCACAAAAATGTCCCTGTCAATAATCAATGATAGATGGGAGAGGGGCTCATCAAACCCAATGCTTTATTGTTGAACTCTTGGCTATGAATAAATTCTGGGAGAGGAAGAGTCATTGATTTCACTTATGTACTCTCTGCTGAGCCCATCTGTTAAGGACCTTTTGCCCTAATAATTACAGAAGGTCAGCAAAGGCCTTTGACTTAGAATGTTTAACAGAGCCAGCTAGGACTTTTGACTCTAGGAAGCTAACAAAGATACGGAGGCCATTGTCTCAAGGATGTTTACAGAGATTCCCCTCTTCCTTAGTTAGCTATCCACAAAAGAATGTTTCTGTTTACACAGGTGTGCTAGTTAGCTAACTACCCCCAGTTCCTGCTCACTGCCTCGACCCCCACCTCAAGCAGCTTCCCATTTTGGAGCTGTATATATACTGGTGTTGTTCCTTAATAAAGGAGACCTTGACAAGAGAAATTTGCTTGGTCTCCTTCTTTTCTCTCGCACATGATTTTCAGGTAGGAGCCTCTTCGGACCCTGAATAACTAGACCCGCGGGTCGGGTTCACCCATCACTCTCCAGTGGATAACTCCAAACTCATGGTCACATAGACATATCTGAATTAACTCTTTGGGCTACACACCAAAACAAATAAAAATTGGGATGGAAAAGAGATTTGTATAAAGGGGATGGGTAGACATGGGTGGAAGTGAAATAAGGGAAAGTGGGGGTGAGAGTAATCAGCATACATTTTATACATGTTTGAAACTGTCAGAGAACAAATTTAAATAATGATGATGATGATAATAATAAAATTTCTCAAAATGTTAAAAAATGGCAACATAGTTTTTCTGTTTAGGGTCTGTGCTTTGTACAGTGATGTTTTGCATATGTTGATATTTCTCCTGAGCACCTACATGATATAGCATTCTTCCTTTTGTTTCTTTTCACTTATAGATGCTTTAAGGTCAAAGAAAAGGATTTGTCAGCTAAACTCACTGAAGAGAAGCTGGGGAAGTGTGCAAGCTCTCTGGTCTTTGAGAAGACATCTAGTTACTCTACTGTATGTATGTGTGTACATCACATGCACAGGGAGGGCATTGGGTGCCTTGGAACCAGAATTGCAGGTGGTTGTGAGTTGCTATATGGATGCTGGGAAATGAACCGAAGTTTGTACTCGAGAGCAATCTGTGCTCTTAACCACAGTGCCATCTCTGTAGTCCCAGAAACTGGAACCCTTTCACAGTAGGAGGAATAAGAAGAACAGCAGATGTGCAGAAATTTACAAAGACTGCTCAAAAAAATTAAAGTAAAGGGACTTTATGACTCAGTAGTCATATCTTAGGATATTTGTTCAGGTTAATTGGAATCGGAATCTTCTTTTAATTTAAATTTTTTATTTTTAACTGTGCCCATTTATGGGATGTAGTGAGGAAATCTGCGAAATCCTTTAAGTATGTCATGGACTCATGTACTTTGATGGTATTTGCTCTTCCATAGCTTCTTCCCTCACTGTTTGTCATCTTGTTCACAGAAAATCTATAGGATTTGAAGTTCTATGTAAAATCTTAGGCTTATAAGTGAGAGCACTCATTTGATAATTTTTTTTGAGTTTGGTTTATTTCATTCAACAAGATAATCTCATATGCAACTATTTTCTAACAAATGACATGGTTGAAATCAGAATCCTAAAATAATACCCACACTCCCAGGTTTATGCCAATCCCATTAACAGTTGTTAAGATGTAGCTGAATCTTAGGTGCTCTTTTACATGCAAATGGATGAGGAAAATATGACAGAAAAGCCATTGCTGTATGTGACTCACCAAATGATGTTTATAAAGCCAGATAGCAAAGGAGAGAACAGATCCTTGGTTTATGGAAGCTGTGTGGAAGTAATAGGAGGTGGCAATCACTGGTTATTAAATTTCAATTTTTGCAACAGAAACCTTCCAGGTATCTACTGTTCAGCACCATGCTTTTGTCATTGATACAGGGGGACCAGATGGAACATTTAAAATTCTATTGAGTGTGCCCCTCAATGGAAGAATGGATCCAGAAAGTGTGGAATATATACACATTGGAATACTACTCTGCGGAAAAAAACAATGATATCTTGAATTTTGCATGCAAATGGATGGAAATAGAAAACTCTATTCTTAGTGAGATGTCTCAAAC